>CP139505.1:124832296-124905597 GCA_021014915.2 Artemisia tridentata subsp. tridentata | reverse complement strand
AAAAATTGAAAATGAAAAAAATAAAATAAAATGTGACCGTGGTTTTCATTACGGGTATTTAGTCATGCAGAAAGTATTAGAGAGAGAAATTTAAGTTGACGCCGAAATACCTGAAGTGACCATGATTGTTTGCAGTCACCATTGCGTCCAGCTTAAGTACAATAATACAAGTAGTTTGTGCGAGTTTTACCATATATATAGTACGAGTAAGTTCCAAACCGATGCACACTTCTAGTCAGGGCCCAAACAGACTTATTGTCACGTACGACATGGCCCCATAATAAATTTAAATTTAGTCGTCACTTATGAGATGGACCAACTTCTTCGTTTTATAAACATTACTTTGCAACCCCACCACAATATTGTATTTCTGTTCAATTACCAGAATCTAATAAGAAACCTACAAACATTTATATGCTAAATAAATGAAAACAAAGCGATGAATGAGACGTTTAATATAGAACAAACAATATGATGTCACAAATTGGTTGTTATGTTAGATAGCTACACCTTGACCACAAAGGTCTTTTTACTACTTATATATGTGGTCCTTTTTCATCTATTATGGTTTTTGAACCATTTTTGTAGTGGTTTGGTGAGATATAGACCCGAACCATTTATGATTAGCTTCATATAAACTAACAAGGGTATAACAATGGTTTAGTGGTTTACTTTTTTACAGTGTTTTCATTAAATTTGATTTGTCTCAATCTAGTTGGGATGTGAAAAAGGGTTGCTTTTGGTAGTAGCTAAAAGATAAGTCATAAAAAATACATAATAAACAATAAGATTAAAGAAAAACAGTTAAAAGACATCAAGTGATCGTAAGATATCGCTTCTACATCTAGTTAAATAAAAGGTTTACATCTTTCGTCGCATCTAAACGAAGAAATAAATACAAACTTAGTTTTAGTAGAATGAATGAGTCAAATTAAGATAATGTTAAGAGTTCTCTTTGAAAGTTCAAACACCCACAAAAAAGATTACTTGACAAATTCAGTTTTAGTATAGGTTTTAAGACTTAGGATCAAATAAGAAGAAGTCTTAAAATATTAAAATAAGAAGGATGAGAAATAACTATAATTACACATTAGAGATGCATTAACTTAAATTAGATGCATCCATAATCTTTTAAATGCACTATAATATATTTTCTAGCTAAAAATTAGATGCATATACATATATTAGATGCATTTTAGCAAGTTAGAAAAAAATCTTATTTATTTTTCGTCATTTGCGGGTCAAATTTGTTGCAAGTACTATTTTGCATCGTTTTTACTTCAAAATCACTTTCTAAACTAATTGTGATGCATCTAAATGAATAGAGATGCATCTAATTCAAGTCGACACATCTGAAATATGTGATTATAGTTATTTCCCATCATTCTCATTATAAGTTTTCTTCTCACTGAAACCCTGTCCTTAGTTTTAAATGAAAACCGGGTGATAACTATGTAGTTAACCATGAAAATATGCTTTGATCAATGTTAGACTCGTTTTGCTAATTTAACTTCCACATAAGTTTCTAAGTATTTATTTGTAAAATATATCTACTAGACGCATGTTACGTTGTATTCGGAAAAAAAATAATGTTTAAGTTAGTTTAAAAAATGCGTTTAATTAAGGTGATATTTAGCTTTAGTTATTCTTTGTTAGGTGCAATTATGAACACTAAACGATTGTTTATTAGTTATGTATAGTGGCGACAATTTATATTTCATAATAATGTTAATTTATTTGTGTGTATTTATTTTTTATTTTATATATGGGTGTAAGTGAGAGTGGATAACACTACTAGACAAACTGTTTTTACCCACAAACTTTACACACGGAAAAAAATATGTGAGAAATTTCACACGGAATACACACAAATTACATACCAAATTATTAACCAAATTTCCGTGGGAAATATGTCATAATTTTTCCACGGATTTCTCACTATTTACACACTAAATTGTTGACCAAATTTTTGTGGCAAATCCGTCGCAAATTTCCCACAGATTTGCGACAATATTCACACTATTTGTTTTGATTAAACTTCAGTGGGAAACTTGTCGCAGATTTCACACATATTAGCCACGATCAAAAGTCCGTGACAAATTTTAGCTACATTACTCACGGATTTCACACGGTCTATGTGTAAATACAAATGTGATAAATCCATGAGAAATTTCTGTGTAAATACCCACGGATTTCCCACAAAAATATCGTTTTTATGTTTGTGTATGCTTACACATTCTCACATTAATGAGTATGTCTTCATATGTGTTTTTAGTTTCATATTATATGTGTCTCTTTATTAATATAACTATTTATGCGAGTATCACAAGTGTATGTAAAAGTTTATGTATGACTTATTTATGTAACAAACCACTGCACATGTATGAATATCTACACATATATGTTTCGTACGTCCGTTTACGACCTTCATTGTATCTTTAGATGTTTTGTATGTAGGTATTCAAACGTGTATACATGTACCTATATAAAAAAGATAAAATAAAACGATTATGCCCGTGGGAAAGTCGATAGTAATTTCCCATCGATTATCCACGAATGTGATAAATTCGTGGGAAATATGTGTGTAAATACCCACGAATTTCTCACAAAAAATACCGTTTTGATGTTTATGTATGCTTACACACTCCCATATTACTTAGTATGTCTTCATATGTGTTTGTAGTTTCATATTTTATGTGTTTGTTTATTATTGTAACTATTTATGCGAGTATCACAAGTGTATGTCTAAGTTTAGGTATAACATTTATGTGTAACAAATCATTGTATATATGTGGATATCTACACGTATATGTTATGTATGCCCGTTTATGACCTTCTTTGTGTATATAGGTATACGGACGTGTATATGCGTGAACGTGTAACTATAGCTAAAAAATAAAAGAAAACGCTTATGTTTGTGGGAAAGTCGTCGGTAATTTCCCACTGATTACTTACCGGTTCGATAAATCCGGGGGAAATTTGTATGTAAATACCCACGGATTTCCCACAAAGAATATAGTTTTTATGTTTGTGTATGCTTACATATTCCCACATTACTTAGTATGTCTTCATATGTGTTTGTAGTTTCATATTATATGCGTTTGTTTATTAATGTAACTATTTATGCGAGTATCACAAGTGTATGTGTAGGTTTAGGTATAACATTTATGTGTAACAAATCATTGCATATATGCGGATATCTACACGTATATGTTCCGAATGCCCGTTTATCACCTTCTTTTTGTATATATATGTTTTGTATGTAGGTATACGAACGTGTATACACGTGAACAATATGTAAACAGACGTAACAATATCATTGCCTATACTGCATTACAACGGTTAGGTACACTGTATATGTATGATTGCCTATACTGCACTACAACGGTTAGGTACACTGCATAGGAGGTTGTAAGGCATGCTTTGCCACCCGCGCATCTCTTACGTACAACGTATTTGTAGACATCTGCTAGATGAACCATCGTATACATATTAACTTCTATATGTACATCTTGTAAATCAATAACATCTCGTGTACTTCTATATTTCAATATAAGAGAATGCAAACCAAACCAATTTGTTTTGTTTAAGTGTTGCTTTAGATGAACCAGCGTATTGTTTCTTTATAAGTATTGTTGTTTAAACAAACCAATGTTAAAAGTATTTGATTAAAAGATATGATATACGAACATAAACAAATAAATTAACATAAAAGAATGCTAATGAACGCATAATTAGACGTCCACAAACATAAATGAATGGACGCGGCTTTTGTTCATGTTCGTTCATTTAACTAAACAAATGTAAAATATTGTTCATGTTTGTTTATTTAATAAATAAACGAACATAAACGAATAGAAACAAATATTTTCACTATTACCATAATTTTCCTCATAATTAATACGGTAAAAAGTACTTGTATATATGGGTGTGAACGAGTCGAGCGGAGGTCCGATTTTGATAAAGCTCGAGATCGACTTATTTATAATTATAAGGCTCGAGTCTTATATTTGTAGCTCGAGCTCGGCTTTGACATATTTCATAAGCTCGGGCTAAACTCTTTTTTATGTCGCGTTTAAGGAAATAAAGCGCAAATCAAACTCGACTTGTTAAGCCCATCAGACTAGAGCTCGTTTATACAACTCTACATAGTTATACGTATAGACACTATATATACGTACATATTTATAAGGCTCGTTTAGACTCGCGGGCCTAGATGATCTTTATATATAAAGCTCGATTATCACTTAGCCTCAACTTAGGCTCAAGCTCTCTTAAACTTGTTGTTTAAGCTTTTTACTTATCCGATCTCGAGTTTTTAACAAACGGCTTTGATAGTTTCGTCTCTACTAGTATACATCTTGTAATTTGTATACATGTGTATAAATAAAAGTATAAACATCACATAAAACTTCCCCAAAAATGAAATTAAACCCACCTGCTTCTTTTTACCCGCTCTTCATTTCACAAAATTTCAAACTACAATTTACTCATCCCCAATACTCACTTCTTCTCTAGCAAACCCTAAGTCACACACCACCTCACCAAATTCATCAAACACCTTACTATCACCACACTATCAATTTAACAAACAACCACAGAGCCCTAGCTGCCATAACCACCATCACCATCACCATCGATCCTTGTCGGTCGTCGGTTGCATCCTCACCCACCACAAACCATGGAAATTCACCATCGCGACTCTCGAAATGAAGTCTATATATTCACAAATCAGGTGCTTTATGTGTTATATCCTTGAATAATCATCAATTTGAGGTGGTCAAGAGTCAATATCTTGTTTGGGTGATTTTAGAAATTAGGGTTCATGAAAGCCCCAATCTATAAGATTCAATCATTAGGCAGAAAATTGTAACTGAGGAGAACATGTTCGAAAAATTGTTTGGTTGGGATGGAATAAATGTTATTGTGATGCATAATGACAGTATCTTGGTACAGAAAGACACTAGTCTATACAATGTGAAGATACGTTGTGATTTGTTTTGTACATTCTTCTGTGTTTTGCATAGGTTAAAAGAAGTCAGTATGTTTCTTTACTATGTTTTTGTTGTTGTGTTTTCTTTCTTTGACCTTGACATCGGGTTGTTGCAGCTGTCTTCCATGTGGACACATATTTGGTTTATCTTGCATCAATAAATGGATTCAACTCCGCAGAACGCAAGCCAAGGTGAATTTTGGTCCAAATTCTTACATACACTCTCTTGCACTTATTCTTCCTCCCTTGCTGCAAGTGAATACATGCTTTTAACTTGCGCGCCGTTTTAATTTATTTTCTGCAGTGTCCTCAATGCAATGTGAGAATTGGTCAAATGGTGTGACAAATCTTTATGCATCACCAGTTGTTTTGGTGGAGGAAGAACATCAGCAAAAGGTCTCAGTTAATAGGTTGGAGTCTTTTGCTAAGAATTGTGAAAAAGCAAAACGATGATCTAAAGAAAAAGATGGAAGATGAGAGGGTAGCTGCAGAGGCTCAAAGAGTAGCCGACCAACTAGCTTGGCATAAAACACTCAATGATAGGTTGGAGTCTTTTGCTAAGAATTATCCTCCCCGAGCTACTGAATCGGATCCCGCTCCTAGCTAGTCTAGTCTCATTTGGCATTAGGCTTTAGTTTTTGTGTTAGAACTATTGGGTTGTAGTATGTCGAAAACAATTTCGATGTTGCGTCGTCCGATTATACGTTGCTACCCTATGTCTTTTGGATTACGGATTTATGTCCATCGGTGACACATTTATGCATTTTGGGTACCGGATTTGTTTATTTTCGAAATTTATTAATGGTTTTTATCGTTTCAAATCTTAGATTTGCATATTTATAGATTCTGGATTCTGGAAAATCTCTAATTATAATACGAATACCACGGAATATAGCCACGGGGTTTCCCACGGATTAATCACAAAATTCCTACAGAATTATTAGGGGAAAATATATCTTTATGTGGGAAATTTGTGGTAAAACCGTTGGAAATAACTATGGGAACTCTGTGGAAAATTGTTGATAGAAAATGTGGGAAATTAGTGGGAAAATTTTCGTGAGAAATCAGTGGGAAATAACTGTGGGAAATCTGTGGTAAAAAAATGACGGATGTATGTGGAAATTGGTTGCTAGAAAATATGGGAAATTTGTAGGAAAATGTTTGTGAGAAAGTTGTGGGAAAAAAGTCGACGCTATGTGGGAAAATATTTACCCACAAGGTTTTTACACACGGAATGATTCCGTGTGAAATCCATGGAAAAGGGCCCTTACCTACGGGGTTTCCCATGGATTTTACCGTGGGAAAACCAGTTTGTGTACTAGCGTAAAATTTATAAATTAAATTGTAATTGAGTATATAAATAATTAACATATTCTAATGCATTATATAAGTAAATTTATTTGAGTCAAACAATGTTATTCACATTGTAAGTTTTTAAGCTAGACCAAAGTTTGACTATTTTCTTTTTATATATAGTAAAAATGTATATATGGGTGTAATAAAAGTTGAGAGAGTTTGTGGATTAAATTATAATTAAGTATTTTAATAATCAATAGCATGTATTATCTTTTATAAGTAAATGTATTTTAGTCAACAACATTACTCATTTTTTAAGTAAGTGATGCGTTTCATAATAGAGGATCTTATTTAGTTTATTATCTCCAAATTTCACTTCAAATTTTAAATTTTTTTTATTCTTATTACCATTATCATTTCAAAGAAACACACACGAGCAAGTATACTCGTTCAATTGTAGTATTGTTGATGGTAAATAAGGTTCGTCCCAAGGAACTAGTTAATTGTGATTTTAGTAACATTAATGGTATAGCACTTAAGATTGTCACGATCAAAAGTACTAGAAACGATTTAAACGAACAATGGTTTCAATGTAACTCGAGCAAACAAACAATTAAAATAAAGCATACTTATTTAGGAATCATGACTAATCGTGATATGATGTAGAACATGTTTGGGTGAAACTTAGAATGCACATATCAATATTCACAAGGACTTCTAATCAAATGGTAATATCAAGAAAATCCATGTTTCTACTAGTTTCACGGGTGAGTCCTTTCGGCCAAATCTCATCCCACTACGCTAGCTCTTTCGTAATAAAATGTATGAAAAAGTTGATTAGTTAAATTGGTTCTTACGAGTCTTTTCAACCTATTCTCGTGATTAAATATTTTCGAATCCGTTTAAAACTTGTATATTCGATATTCGTCACTTATCGAATACCAATTTGTTTGTCACTAACTCTTGGAATCAAATAAGTATTAGAAGTCTTTTCATCCTTTAAATCCAACATTACTCAACCAACAAGTTTTAGGACACAAATTTATTTAAACAAACCCATAGAATTAATCACTTTTTACAACCTACTAAACGTCCAACATTCATACAATTAGTCACATCATTCCCAAACAAGTATCACGAATCATTCCATAACAAGTATCATAATAAAACATAAAATTGCATTCAACTTAAACCAATTCAACATGATTAATAATAAAGAAAATTACCCAATAGTAAAATTACAATGAGTAATGAAAGAGTTGTAGCACTCTTTGAGGCCTCCAATCGAACAAGGGAATCTTTCACCTCTTCTACTAGTTATCTTCCTTGAGAATGGCAGAGATTTTTAAGCTCTTTTGGGTTAGAAAGTAGTATAATCAAATCCTTATGGTGTAAGGTTTGATTGTGAGTGTTGTCTCTAAAACAAGTGATTAGGGGTCTTATTTAAGCTTGTAAGACACCCCTAAAACTGATATTCTTCATCAATAATCATAATTAAGAAGCAAATGATTGGACTCAATACTTAATGGTGCTTAAAGTGGAGAGTTAATGCAACTCTTCATGTCAGTTTTTCTGCATACCTCGGGTATGAAAATGTAAACCCTGGGTATGGGCTAAACCTCAGGTATGAGTTCCCATACCTCAGGTATGAGCTCCCCCTTCTCAAACTTAGGGTCTTGAAACTTAAACCTTGGGTCTGGAACCAATTTTCTTCACATATTTTGGCTTCAAGCTAGCATAGAGCTCAAACTTTTAACACACTTTTTGGCACCTAATCTTGACTTAATCCTTTCATCCTCTAATGTACAACCGGAAATGATCATATCATGCATCCATGTATTTGTTGACGAACTTTTCTTCGATATTTTCTTGAATTTCATAGCTTTTCTTCGTCTTTCTTGAAATTTCCTTGTACCTAGACTTAAACACATCTTCAACAACTTTTAAGCATAAAACCATCATAATCATGACTATATTTCGCATAAAAACACACAAATAACGCTATAAAAACATGTACAAAATGAGCGTTATCAAATCTCCCACACTTAAGTTTTTCTTGCCCTCAAGCAAAGTAATTATTTGGAAAATTATTTTTGTAATAGCCATCATCCAATATTTTCTTAAATGTCACTAATTTCCCTTAATACCGAAGTAAAAAGTCAAAAAGTGATTTCTATTATTTTATTTGTGAAATCAAAACGATTAACTCGATCAAGCTAGATAACACAACTAAGCTCCTCACGAAAAGAAGAGAATAATTTAATTCACTCACACTCATTTCTTTTGTTTGGGAAGATATTTCACTCAATTGCTCAGTCGTGATTCATGTCATACCATAAGCTTGTACAAGTATCAAAACTAATCCAAATCATGTAAGAAATAAATTAATTTATCAAAAAGGACTTTCATTTGGGTTCAAGGCTTCAAGGGTTGATATCAACTTATGCTCAAATAACTATTGTACAAAATATAATAGATCGCTAACAACGAATTCTTGAATAGTCAAATAACGGATGGTCACTAAAACATGTTCTAGTTCGCTAGCAACGTTGTTCAACTATTCAAAAACCGGATGGTCACTACAATATTCATACATTCGCTATTTTCACAAAAGCAAAAAGGGTAGGATAAGACATGGGATTATTTGGTTAATATAATTTTCAAGAATCAAGTTAAATACCAGAATTACTTGATGCAAAAACAATCGAACCATGTATCCTCAAATGATTATAGCCTTTCATCACAATTCTTCCTTCCTCCTTTATTCATCCATCGATCAACATTCATATCATATCATTTAGCGCATTGGCTAATTCTTACGATCATAGCTCATTGGCTTCTTTTTTTTTTTTTTTTTTTTTTTTTTTTTTTTTTTTTTATTTGCTTCCCCCACACTTTGGATCAGCATATACCTCAAAAAGATACAAATAAGAAGTAGCTACCTTCGTCTTCGTCAGAAAGGTATATTCGAAATACAAAGTGTAGACTCATAATCATCAAAAATTCTTCTGATCAACAACAAGTAATTCATCGATTCAACTTGACTAAAAAAAAGTAGGCTAAGGTTTAAAGGTGCAAAATTTCTCTTTTCTGGGTTGAATCAAGAAATGAAAAGATAGGCTCAAAAGGGTTGAACTAAGGGTATCTAGCACTAAAAATGAGTGCTAACAAATGGGTCCATATGGAAGGTTAACTAACCGATGTGGCTAGCTAATATATCATTAGATGCAAAATAGAAGGCCATTTGGTTTAACCCTAAGTCGCCTCTTATCATTTAAATTCATTTATATCACAAAAATGTGACCTCACTTTGGAATTCGTAATGCATGACAAGTACAAGTTCTAGAATCAATTCAATCACCGACACACTCTTAGCAAGAAAATAGAATTTAAGCATAAAATATATGCTTCAAATAATAGGCTCAAATCCTCACATATTTGGTAGAATTGGCTAAAAATGCTCAAGCAATGTTATCAATCCTAAGAACAGATTTATTCACTTAACCGAGATTCGTTAAAAATTTTAAAATTGCCATTTTATGCTATTGTAAAAACAACTACTTCCTTAAGGGCAATAAAAACAAACTCCAAAATAATCACAAAAAATTAAAAATCGAATCATTTTCACTATTTACTCCCCCCCCCCCCCACACTTAAGTTTTGCATTGTCCTCAATGTGAAAAATTAAATTCAAAGTAAAGAAAATAGGGAAAAATAAAATAGTAAATGACATCACCGAGAAATCAAGCGCATTCCGTATTTGGTGTTAAAACGCATGATTTGGAAACTCCAAGCTCCAAAATATACCAACCATATGAACTAGCCATGATCTCATGGTATCGCAAACCTGAAAAGTAAGCAAAACAAAACACAAAACACAAAATGCAATAATACCAATAACCAAAGTAAAAATCCTAACCACACATAATAATAATAAGAGGTCTAAGACATAATATTACTAAACAAACATAATAAAGTACGAATAAAAACATAAATATTGTTCAAAACTCGCCATAGCCATGAATGAAATTCATTCATCATCCGTCTCATCTCCTGTATATGTAACCAAAGGACCATATCCTCCTCCTGATGACGTTCCTGCTTCATAACTTTGTGTCCCAACATTAGAATAATATCCCGCAAAAGCTTCTTCGCTAACATTGCACCCTTCATTACCTGGACCTGTGCTATATGTTGGGTAGGGTACATGTCCCGAAGGATAAGGCGTGTAAAGGTAAGGGTAGGGTGGAACTTCAATTGGTTCATACGCCATAGGAAAAGTATAAGGTGGTACACAATTTTGTCCAACGTGGGTGAGAATTGGTGCGCAATAATCCATTTGATGTCCAATTCTCATCAAGCTCATGTCCCTCCACACTTCTCTTCTTTCCACTTGTGGTAAATTCGCGTGCCAATCACCCCAACTAGCATTCAATCCCGAAGACTCTCCAACATTTTGTTGATCTTGTCGTGGTGGTGGTGGTCCGCGATTCTCATTTCCAAGTCTATCAACCAAACACATCCTTTCATCATCAAGTAAATCTTTTAACACCTTCTTGTCAAGCTTCTCGCATTCTTTTATCACTGTTATCTTACTCAACTCTTCCTCCGTATCATATCTTAAAGTTTTTCCAATCCTAGTCACATAGTGTCCACTATTTATATAACCATGTTCAGACATGATAGTCGCTCTTTTTGACAAATATACCGCCAAAGTCCACAGAACATTCATATTTTTATCTGGATCCATAAGCATTTCTATTATCCACAAATCTATCGCATGAACTTTATGATTACTATGCCCCCTATGCACAAACGAATTCACAATGATTTTGTGTAGAAGTAAGGCTAGCGGTGATTGAATGTCCCTTTCTTTATAAGGTGCAACACTATTCGGATCTCCTATTTCATTCCATATTTTCCTTCCAACATACTTGTCCGGTTCTCTCTCTAATTGAGTCATATGTGCTTCAAAATCTGCATGCTCAAAGTCATCATCGTCATATAACCCAAGTAATTGCCCGAACTCCGGCAAAGTACACACATGATCATGTCCACATAACCTAAACCAAATACATTTCTCATCCATGATATCTTTCACCTTTTGGTTGAAATAAATGGTGGAAAAGAACTCTAGACACCATTCTTTATAGATTACCTTTTCTGCTCCTACAACGGCATACTCAAAACTACGATCTTCATATGCTTGATCTCCATGCTCCGTACTCATCCTCCATAGGTCTTTAAGAGTGCCAATGAGATTATATTGTCGCAACAAATTTCCACTCAATAACCTAGGTACCACAATTTCTTTCTTTTGTAACTTTGCCAATCTCCTATTGTAACATGCTTTCGCTTCTTGACTCAACTTAGTCCATCTCAGATGTTCACTTGTCACGGGCATAAGATTAACAACTTCGTCGTCACCGAGTTTCTCATTCAAAGCAATGAGTGGATTGACATTTATGTCTCTTCCAACTCGCTTCTACAAAACAACCAATCAAAACACAAGAGGAATATTGATATTAAAGGTTAGAACATAAAATCGTTAACAAGAAGAAGAAAGAGAATTTTTTTTTCAACACAGTAGCCCCATGCCGCCCGGTTTGCGATTATACCGGCGGTATGGGTTGAATATGATCCCAGGCCGGCGGCATGGTTTTTTCGGCCGTCGGTCTGCAGCTTCTCTTTTCAATTTTTTTTTTCTATCTTCACTTGAAACAACTAATTCATCTTAATCCTTCTTGATTCTACCTTTCAATCCATAATCTCCTAATTCCTTTCATGTCTCATCTTAAAAATCAAGATTAATCACAACTAATAGTGGTCCATATAACTAATCATCTAGCATTCAAACACTAATTCTTAACCATATACCACATCAAACTCATTTAATCTTGATGAATTATCCCAAAATTTTCGACCCTAAATCTTATAACATCAAATTCTCTCTCAATTCTTAAACATTTCATTCAATTCGACTTCCAAACAATCCTTATAACCCATCTCTAGTAAACCCATCAACTAATTGCACTAAATTCAAACTATGTAAAAATCGCCCAATTTAGAACCCTAAAAATCAAGTTCGAATTAGAACAATGTAGTTTAGTTAGGATGGATGTTACTTACTCTTTTTGATGCCATAGGTTATCTATCAACTCAATTGATCTCTATCTCCAAACTTTTGAAATGATGATGATGATGAACTTGTGGGTTTTTTTTTTTTTCTTCTTTCTTTCTTTCTTTCCTTTCTCAAAGTTTTTGAACATTCATACTAAACCGAAGGTTTAGTACTTGGACCGTAGGTTTGGTTCTAAAAACCGAGGGTCTTGACACAAAATTCATTTTTGTCTTCTCAAAAACATTCATTCATTGAATAAACATTTCCACAACTTCAAAACACTTTCATCATTTCATTCAATCTTATCATTGACTAATTCAAACAAACTAACAACCCAAACTTTTCATTGCTTATTCTCATAAATACTCAAGAGCTAAAACACACTTCAACTTAACAAAGAAATGCAAAACATCATAATAATAAGCAAACAAGATAAAAACTCATAAGAACAAAATGAGCACAAGCTTAATCATAAGCTTCTTTATTCTTCCTCATCCTTGCTTCGTTTAGTCAAAATAACTCCCAAACCTAAGAATATCCTCCGAATGAAACTTCCCCGAAAGAACTCTATCGGTTTCCTTTGTTTTAAAAGCACGAGTGAATCGGCGTCCACCCGGACTAGTGATCTCTATCTTAGTGTGCCAATCATTATCACCTTCAATATTTTGATATTTGCTATACCCATCCGATATCCATTCAATATTTTTAAGCTTAATTGGCATGGAACCAAGGAAATCAACCATTTTCTTGAATACTATAATGTTCTTGAATGGATTGAAGTAATTCTCCATAGCCAATGCTCTTTCCATATCATCTTCAATGTGATCAAATGATGGGGCTGTTTTCCCATATTTTGGATTGCCTTCATTATCATGGCTTATATCAAATACATCCAACCAATCTTCATCATCCGACTCTTCATCGACTAAAACTTTTTCTCTCTTCTTTGCATGGTAGATCCTTCTTGCTACTCCATCATCTATTTCCATAGTTCCTTTCCCATTATCAATAATCGCTCCTATTGTGCTCAAGAACGGGCGTCCCACCAACATAGGTGTCTCTTTATCAACAGGTACATGCATAACCAAAAAGTCACACAAATAGGTTTGAAATCCAATTTGTAACCTCACATTCTTAACTTTACCATAAGCTTTTGCCACTGAATTATCAGCCATCAATAAAACATCATTGGAAGGAATAGCTCTTCCCAATTCCATAAATTTGTAAAGCTTATAAGGCATTATGCTAACACTTGCCCCCGTATCTGCCAATGCATTGATTGCAACAGTTCCATTCACTTTTAGTGGAATGAGATAATTACCCGGATCTTCTTTCTTTTTAGGTAACCCTTTCTCCATCACTTTCTCCTCTTCTTCTTCCTCAATTTCCTTCTTCGTATCAAGCTTCATTTTCTCCACCGAAATTTCATCCAATAACTTCCTATAGTGAGCGTAATGTTCCAACACATGAAGTATTGGCTTTTCATTCAATAATTCTTTAAACTTCATAGTAATCTCTTCAACACATTTTGCTTCATCAATGGGTTCTTTGGTTGGTTTTTCATTTAGTGAGGATGTTTTGTTGGAAGAACCTTCTCCTTTAATGAGGGTGGTAGGGTGTGGCAATGATGATGGTAAAGGTATGAGACCTTTAAAGGGTAGGTGTTTTTGTTTCAAATGGGTGGTCTTTCCCATTTTAACCATTTCAATACTTCCATTGAAACCATCTTCATTTTCACAAACTTCCTCCATTTTTTCAATCAACCAACTAACATCTTTATCATCTTGCAATTCTCCAAATCTAACTTTCATTTCACCCAAATCAAAATCAATAACACATTTGGTTGCCAACAAGAAATTTCGCCCAAATACCACGGAAGGATCCGTCATATCTTCATATTCATCAATAACCAAATCCATGGCAAAAGTAAAACCATGAATATCAATCTTCACATCTCTTGCAATTTTCCTATTATACTTGTCAACTTCAAATTTTCCATTCCCAAATTTTTCATAGAAAGCAAAAGTCACATAACTATCATTTTGTCCAAGATTACATTCCGCATCCCAAGCTCCTAATCCTTCCACTCCACACGGTGTGGAATATCTCATAAATGGCTCGTCATATTCTTTCAACTTAGCACGAGTAAAAGTAACTACCCAAGGTTTTTCATGCTCAAATTCCATACTTTCAACTTCCTTCCCTTTCTCTTGCAACTTCACCTTTTCAAAATCAATCATTTTTTCCATTCTAGACATAGCATCTCCTTCGTCCATCAATTCCTTTTCCAAATTTTCCAAGTAAGCCGAAACTTCGCTAAGTGTATCCATAACTAAGAATAAACTAAACATACATAACAACATAACCAAACCAAACGTTAGGGGTTAGTAAAAATAAAACTAATTAACTACGAGGAAAAGAAAATCATACAAAAAGTTAGAACAACTAAATACAACCAAGGTACAAGAACAAATACAACTAATTACCAACAAAGAAAAGAAAAAGAAAAAGAAAAATATTTTTTTTTTAAGCCATACCGGCGGTATCTTTTTTTTCGGCCGGATGTTTTTTCGAACAGAAACATTATACCGCCCGGTATGCATTTATACCGGCGGTATGAGTGAAGACATTTTTTTTTTCGAGAACCGGAGGTATTGAAATTGCTGGCCGGCGGTATCCATAGACAGTGAGTTTCTACCGCTGGTGCGCGTGATGTGTCATTGCGGTTTAGCAGTATTAATGCCTACTCAAGTTTTAAATTTATATTTAGCCGACTTATCAATAACACACACACTTAACGAGCAGTGTACCCGGTCAGTATGAATATAATGGTAAGTAGAGTGTCGATCACTAAGAGTGGAACGTATTATCTAGTTATTCTAATCAGTATTTTAATATCCTAAGTTAGCTGTACAACCTAATCTAACGCAAGGGGGTTCAGCCTGAGAGACTGGCACGGTTTGGTTATGATTAAATAGTAAACTAAACTAATGAGCACGAATAAGCGATTAGCACACACGTACACAGATAGATACTTGAGACAATAAGAAGACCTGTCCTGATAATTAAGTAGCTTGTCACTTGTTTTATTGCTAGTTTTATATGAAGTGTATATAATTAACCCTTTCTCGTTGGCTCTAATCTTATCGGCGAGTAAACCCTTAATGATCACTTATGTCTATCCCACTATCCTAGAATATTGAGCATTTGTGATGCCCACGTTTCGTATACGCTAGAATATTCGTACACCGCCTTAAGATGCGGCGTAACTCCATTTCTCTATGCGGCGCATGTCCTTTGCTGTCTTGGATTGTAACTTGTGAAATCTTGATAGTGATACGCCGTATGTAAGAAGTATGTTGCGGCGTATCTGGAGCAGAATGATCTTGATCTTGTACATTTCAGTAGACTCTTAACATCTTGCTTGTTTTGCTCCATAATTAGTCCAAAATCGCCAAGTTTCACATAATACTTGTTTTTACCTGAGAATTACAAAAGTAAACATTAACGTATCAATTCTCATATATAATATAATAAAACAAGTCAAATAAATAGGATAAATGATGATAATAAAATGTATTTATTTGAGTTCATCAAATATCCCCCCACTTGAACTTTACTTGTCCCCAAGTAAACCTTAGAATAAATCTTATGAAAATGTAGCCTAAAAGATATTAGGATTTATTTTTATATTTAAGCATGTATTCGTTTTGTCATAATTGCACAACCAAACACTTAACGAATAAGAAATAAAATAAAATATTTCGATAAAAGCAAATCTAATCGTTTAACTGTCCAGTCGTGACGAATATTCTATCATAAGCTTGGCAAGTATACGCATCTCCCCCACTAAAGCCAAGGAATAACAAGTCTAAAGCGGTAAAAAGGGTTTGTTGGTTAAGGGTTAATCATTCTTCTTAATCTCTATCGATCTCACATTCCAGAAAAGGCGACAAAATCACAAATACATGATCGAATCCACGACCACGATACTTGCAATTGCTCAAATCCTTAACTCGAATGGGCTAAAGATAGGACCAAGTAATCTTTACCAATAATATTATATCAAAAAGGGCGACAAAATCATAAATACATGATCGAATCCACGACTACGATACTTAAGATTGCTCAAATCCCTAATCTCAATAAATCAAAGGTTTGGATAAAGAATGATGTAGGGTATGGATAATATTTGGGATACAAATTGGTGTAAAATGCAAAATAAACAAAACAGATAAATTAAAATCCTAAGTGTGGTAAATTACTTTCCCAACCATCCCATGAATAAGACTCATATCATTGAATAACTCACGCTTTAACACTTGAAACACACGCTTTAGGTAGACACGAATTATACTCAACAATATCTTAATCAAAGAATAATCTTAGTTGGCGTTCCCATAACGGCCAACTCCCATTCAATCCATAAATATAATATACAACAAATAGTGGTGATATCAACCACTTAATACAAAACTTTACATAAGTTGGTTAGAACGAACTTCCAACTTTTCCTTTTTCTTTTTCTTTTCTTTTTTTCGATTTTTTTTTTATTTTATTTTATTTTTTTATTTTTTTTTGACATCAACATATATGTGTAAAATTTCACAACTTTTCTATCACTATCTTTCCGGATAATTTTTCCATACTCTTCATACTTTCAGAAATAACTGTAATAGTAAAAGTAGCAAACACACGAAAAATAAACTAAAAGATATATAATATTTACTTTCATACCAATTGCATTGTGCAATTTCCCGACTCAACCAAAGATAATGAATTACGCACGCGAACACAGGTAATGTAAGGAAACACACTTTGCCTAAAGCAATTAACCACAAATTTTAATCTACAGGGTAGGCTAAGGTGTAAAGGTGTAACGAAACATTATAACAAAGGTGTAAGAAACGAAAGGAATGGCTCTGAGGGTTTTTCTAGGGGTATCTTACTCTAAAAGTGAGAGTAACAAAGGGTTTATACGAGGGTTAACTAACCAGTGTAGTTAGTTAATATCACATAACATATAAAGGCTATTTGGGTGTAATCCTATAAATTTACCAATTTAGACAAGTCATTCCAATTATATAGATAATACTTATTATGGTGGTCTCGAATAGTATACAAGCCAAGTTCTAAAGTTTACAAGTCACCGGCACACTCATAGATTTGTGAATTTTTATAAGTTCACAATTTTTGAAAATAAGGTTATGTGTGCAACTATGTAATTTAGACTTTAAACAAAAACATGCTAAAAAATTTTAAATTTTGATATATTAAGCGCATTTTAAGCATATTTTGAAAAAGTTTAGGACAAGTAAGTGTTCTAATTCTCCAATCCCCCCACTTAAGTTAAACAACGTCCTCGTTGTTTGTATAAAAGATTAAAAACTGGAAAATAAAAGAATTAGAACAGAAAAACACCCCTGAGATTTGCTCGGTATGATCCTCCATTATTCGTATAAGAGCAAAAATCAACTTTCTTGTGGATTAGAACGTTTAAGCTTCATAGATGATGTATCCACAGAAATTCAGGAATCTATAATACCATTAAGACTTTAACACACCTGAGTTAAGAAGGTTCAAACTTGCATAATACATTAGTAGTTAGTAAAAATAAAACTAAAAAATTAAACTGAAAATCATCAGGTCAGTCGATACGCCGTATCTTATGGAAGAAGATACGCCGTATCGAGCCTGGAATAAATACGAAATAAAATAAAAGATGCGTCGCATCCTTAACCAGGGATGCGCCGCATTAAATAAACTGACAGAAAGTTTTAAAGTTCAGAAAAATAAAATGCAGAAAAAATAAAGATAGATATGATCTGTACATTTGATACGCCGCATTTCATGGAAGGAGATGCGCCGCATTGAAGTGCAGGTTTGACAGACTCGATACAAAATCAGAAAATAACACAAAAAATAAGCAAGGGTTGCCTCCCACGAAGCGCTTGTTTTTGTTCGAGTCACGAGCCTGACTCCACCCTTATTTACTGTGTATTAAGGTGTTGCTCCCCCCACTTGGGATCAAGTGCGGGTGATAATAGCAATAAACAAGAAAAGAGTGTAAATTTGCTAGTAAAGATGAAAGAAATAAATAAAGATCATACCTTGGCAATATATGTACATCTTTCCTATCCTTACCCGGTTTGGTTGATAAATTGGATGACTTGACCATTCCATCTGAAAGAGTAGTGTGTTGAGGAAAAATGAGTCTCCTTTCTTCTTGGTTAGTCTCTTTAGTAGTAAGGCGTCCCTTGACTTCCGCAGAAGATGAGAAAGGGTCTTTGGCAAGTAAAAGTTCGAGTTCCTCTATATCCTTCATAGGGTCGAAATCGTCATCTTCATCAATCATAGCAATGTTTAAGAGCTCATCACCAAACTCTTCCTCGAGCTCCACCAAAAACAGGTTGATCACAGGTGCTTCATGTGCTTCAATAGGTAGTGTAATAAATTTCACCTCATCATTTTTTTGTTTTGCAACCTGTTTAGGAAAACTAGCAAGATTATTAGTAATGGGATTAATAATATTAAATAAATTTGTACCACTTTGTGTTGTAAGTGACTCCAATTCATCTTGTGAATCTCCATCTTTAACTAGTGGTCTTGCAATTTCAGCATCGTCCCGAATTTCATTTTTAAACAAGTCATCCCAGATTTCTTCAAAATCCCTCGTTGGGTCAAAATCTGGTTGAGGTATGTCATCATATACAATTGCGTCAAACGGTTCGAAATCAAAATTAGAATACTTTTCATCTTCATCCGATGGATTGTCTAATGGTGGTAATACGATTGCAGAATATTCTTCAACGTAAGGTTCCGTATACACATCATCTTGTGCAATCTCCGGAGAAAAAGTACTATCAATAACAATTGCCGGAATTGGTTTCACGGTATATGAATCTTCTTCATCATCATTTGACATACACCAAGTGTGTTGAAATGGCAATTTGTTTCTTTCTTTCCTTGACTTTTCTTGTCCTAAAATCAAGTATTCTTCCATAGTGATTTCTTTCGTCTCAATGACTTGTGCACCATATCTTGCTCTTTTCCAATCATACACCTGATTATTGCTCAAGGCTCTTTCCTCTTTAAACTTGACATATTCTTCCATTGTAATATCCGGATCGTCCATCTTCCTGAAATAAAACTTACTCGTGCAAAAGAAGAGTGAAACAATCAAAGTAAAATAAAATTTGCTGATATCTGTAGACGATGCGCCGTATCCTATAAATAGGATGCTCCGTATCTTATTTTGTTAAAAATTAATCAGACTTTTATTCAGAAAACAGATACGCCGCTTATAATTTTAGAATGCGCCGTATCCAGTTTAAATTATCAAAAATCGATTATATTTATTAAAATTAAATGCGTCGTATTAACAAAAGCTAATGCGCCGTATTTTCGTTACGTTTCAAAATACAAGATTTTTGATTTAGAAGATGCGCCGTATCGATAAAGATCGATGCGTCGTATCTGTTTAATAATTCGAAAAAACTGATTTTAATTTAAATAGAAAATACGCCGTATCTGTTAAAACAGATGCGTCGTATGGCGTTAGGGTATAGAAAAATTTCTTATTAAAAACAGAATACGCCGTATCTTGGGGAAAGATGAGTCGTACTCGAATTTATTAAACGCGTTGTATTTTGTAAAAATTAAACGCAATACGCCGTATCTGTGAAAATAGATGCGCCGTATCGTTTGTATTAGCACAGTACAACGATAGCAGAATGCAGAAAAATAAAATCAAAACTAAAAACAAACAAAAAGAAACAAAAATTAAAGAAAATAAAAAACACGCAAAAACAGAAAATATGCAAATAATACAATGAATGCAATTTATCTAATATATAACAGGGTTAGTGGTTAGAATCTAAAAATTAAAAAGAAAAACCTAATTAAAATACTAATCAAATTAACAGATAATAACAATTCACTCCCCGGCAACGGCGCCAAAAACTTGGTGCGCGTGATGTGTCGTTGCGGTTTAGCAGTATTAATGCCTACTCAAGTTTTAAATTTATATTTAGCCGACTTATCAATAACACACACACTTAACGAGCAGTGTACCCGGTCAGTATGAATATAATGGTAAGTAGAGTGTCGATCACTAAGAGTGGAACGTATTATCTAGTTATTCTAATCAGTATTTTAATATCCTAAGTTAGCTGTACAACCTAATCTAACGCAAGGGGGTTCAGCCTGAGAGACTGGTACAGTTTGGTTATGATTAAATAGTAAACTAAACTAATGAGCACGAATCAGCGATTAGCACACACGTACACAGATAGATACTTGAGACAATAAGAAGACCTGTCCTGATAATTAAGTAGCTTGTCACTTGTTTTATTGCTAGTTTTATATGAAGTGTATATAATTAACCCTTTCTTGTTGGCTCTAATCTTATCAGCGAGTAAACCCTTAATGATCACTTATGTTTATCCCACTATCCTAGAATATTGAGCATTTGTGATGCCCACGTTTCGTATATGCTAGAATAGATAGGCGAGGAAGGGGCATGGCGACCCAAGCAATGCTCAGCTAGACACAGAGGTTATCAATGCACTAATAAAAGTCACCAAAGACATCAACATATAAACTTTAATTAATGGGAAATCAATTTTAAGGGGTGATCATGATATTCCGTAGTCACATGACATCAGCCCATCAATCCTGATGAATTAAAGTGTACTAATACAATAAAACAAAACTACTTAATGAATTGAATACATGCAGGACCTTCTTACAGCTCTTGTATCTTCGTTCAGGGTGTGTCTTGTGCTGCTAATACGTCTGAATTCGTCTCTGGTTTGGTACTCGTACGTATGGTATCTTGCACTGTTCAACCTCGAAATTTGTCTGACTTTGGGGTATTTATAGTTTCTGTCTGAGGGTTAGATGCGGCGCATAGGATAAGTAGATGCGGCGCATTGACTTAACTTCGCGTGGGGTCCAAGATTAATATATTCAGGAATATTCGTACACCACCTTAAGATGCGGCGTAACTCCATTTCTCTATGCGGCGCATGTCCTTTGCTGTCTTGGATTGTAACTTGTGAAATCTTGATAGTGATACGCCGTATGTAAGAAGTATGTTGCAGCGTATCTGGAGCAGAATGATCTTGATCTTGTACATTTCAGTAGACTCTTAACATCTTGCTTGTTTTGCTCCATAATTAGTCCAAAATCGCCAAGTTTCACATAATACTTGTTTTTACCTGAGAATTACAAAAGTAAACATTAATGTATCAATTCTCATATATAATATAATAAAACAAGTCAAATAAATAGGATAAATGATGATAATAAAATGTACTTATTTGAGTTCATCAACCGCCCGGTATAGGATTATACCGGCGGTTTCAGAAAATCTTTATTTATTTATTTTTTTTTCGACTGCTGCCATACCGGCGGTATGGAAAATCCAGCCCAAGGTTTGCAGCAAAATTATTTCTAAAATCATCTTAAAACTTGTTTTTCTTTTATAGATTTCGACATCCTTATGCATAGTACTCATTATATTAAACTTAATAAGAAGAAGATCAAGGAAACTCAAAATAAAACAAACAATCAAACACTCAACAATCATCAACCAAACACACCAAATATGCAAATAAGCAAAAATTGAAACTAAAATGACGCAAACAAATACTAAAACAACTTATACCATTATATATACCAAAAATAATTAAAAATAATCATAGTCCCCGGCAGCGGCGCCAAAAACTTGATGCGTTTCATAATAGAGGATCTTATTTAGTTTATTATCTCCAAATTTCACTTCAAATTTTAAATTTTTTTTATTCTTATTACCATTATCATTTCAAAGAAACACACACGAGCAAGTATACTCGTTCAATTGTGGTATTGTTGATGGTAAATAAGGTTCGTCCCAAGGAACTAGTTAATTGTGATTTTAGTAACATTAATGGTATAGCACTTAAGATTGTCACGATCAAAAGTACTAGAAACGATTTAAACGAACAATGGTTTCAATGTAACTCGAGCAAACAAACAATTAAAATAAAGCATACTTATTTAGGAATCATGACTAATCGTGATATGATGTAGAACATGTTTGAGTGAAACTTAGAAGGCACATATCAATATTTACAAGGACTTCTAATCAAATGGTAATATCAAGGAAATCCATGTTTCTACTAGTTTCACGGGTGAGTCCTTTCGGCCAAATCTCATCCCACTACGCTAGCTCTTTCGTAATAAAATGTATGAAAAAGTTGATTAGTTAAATTGGTTCTTACGAGTCTTTTCAACCCATTCTCGTGATTAAATATTTTCGAATCCGTTTAAAACTTGTATATTCGATATTCGTCACTTATCGAATACCAATTTGTTTGTCACTAACTCTTGGAATCAAATAATTATTAGAAGTCTTTTCATCCTTTAAATCCAACATTACTCAACCAACAAGTTTTAGTACACAAATTTATTTAAACAAACCCATAGAATTAATCACTTTTTACAACCTACTAAACGTCCAACATTCATACAATTAGTCACATCATTCCCAAACAAGTATCACGAATCATTCCATAACAAGTATCATAATAAAACATAAAATTGCATTCAACTTAAACCAATTCAACATGATTAATAATAAAGAAAATTACCCAATAGTAAAATTACAATGAGTAATGAAAGAGTTGTAGCACTCTTTGAGGCCTCCAATCGAACAAGGGAATCTTCCACCTCTTCTACTAGTTATCTTCCTTGAGAATGGCAGAGATTTTTAAGCTCTTTTGGGTTAGAAAGTATATAATCAAATCCTTATGGTGTAAGGTTTGATTGTGAGTGTTGTCTCTAAAACAAGTGATTAGGGGTCTTATTTAAGCTTGTAAGACACCCCTAAAACTGATATTCTTCATCAATAATCATAATTAAGAAGCAAATGATCGGACTCAATACTTAATGGTGCTTAAAGTGGAGAGTTAATGCAACTCTTCATGTTAGTTTTTCTGCATACCTCGGGTATGAAAATGTAAACCCTGGGTATGGGCTAAACCTCAGGTATGAATTCCCATACCTCAGGTATGAGCTCCCCCTTCTCAAACCTAGGGTCTTGAAACTTAAACCTTGGGTCTGGAACCAATTTTCTTCACATATTTTGGCTTCAAGCTAGCATAGAGCTCACACTTTTAACACACTTTTTGGCTCCCAATCTTGACTTAATCCTTTCATCCTCTAACGTACAACCAGAAATGATCATATCATGCATCCATGTATTTGTTGACGAACATTTCTTCCATATTTTCTTGAATTTCATAGCTTTTCTTCGTCTTTCTTGATATTTCCTTGTACCGAGATTTAAACACATCTTCAACAACTTTTAAGCATAAAACCATCATAATCATGACTATATTTCGCATAAAAACACACAAATAACGCTATAAAAATATGTACAAAATGAGCGTTATCAGTAAGACTAAAGTTTAACTGATTTTTCTTTAAATGCATCAAAGATTAAGTGTTTTGCTAACATGTGCTCACTGAGGATATATATTTGGGCATGTTTAAAAGAAATGTTTAAGTATATTTAATTGAAATGTAATTAGTTTAGCAATTTACAAGATTAGATTTTTTTTTAATGTAATTTTCTATATGAAAAGAAATATTGTGTTTAACAATACACCTTAAATCCGTAACTATTATAAATTATGTTTGGGCTTATGGGTTATGTCTATTCATCCTATTCTTTAGAAACAAGTTAGGGTTTTAGACTATTACCCTTATAAATACATCCATTTGTAACCTCCAGTGATTATCCATTTTTCAATAATAATTCCTCTCTTCTCTTTACTCTTGTTCATTACTTTCACAATACATTATCAGCACGCTCTAAAGGTAATTTTTGATCAAGCTAACTATGAAACCCTTCTTCATATATCATTGATAGTTCATGTTTGCTACTGTTAATTGTTAATACGAGTACACGTTTGTATTTTGTTTCTCACAAATCAAAACTTTTGTATAATATATTTTGATAGGTCAGATTAAGTGACGGCTAATTCATAAAAATATTCTATGTGTATAATTAATTTAGTAACTTCGATCTCGTATTTATTTGTACTCGAGGTACCGTAACCATTGATATCATCAATCATGGTGATGATTGCTTATATTTTTATCATCAAGATGTAGTATTATTACTATTTTTTTTCTTTTTCTCATCTAAATCAAACTCTATTGTCATTTACAAGAACAATACATGTTCTATTGTGATTACATGAAGATAATCGAAATAACATAACCTCAAGTTATGTTAAAAGAAAAAAAAATGATAATTAGAACCTCAAGTTCTAATATGATTCAATCAATAGAATCGCAATAACATAACCTCATGTTATGTTAAAGAAAAATTAATTAGAACTTCACGTTCTATGGTGATTCTTTCAAAAAGAATCAAAATGACATAACCTCATGTTATGTTTGAAAAAAAAAAATAGAACCTCAAGTTCTATAATGATTCCCTCAAAAGAATCAAATAACACAATCTCGTGTTATGTATCGAACCTCAAGTTCTATTATTCTTACTTACATAATTAATTGCTTGTTTATGCTATACTTATTTATTTGCATTTTTTTATCATAGTAACGTCAAAATGATATTTTAGATCACTTGAATAATATTGATTGTTATTTGTATTATATTTTTAACGAAAGTAAGAGAAAGATGTGTGATTCAATTTTTGATTTTGTAACAAATTTTTTTAGAAAGAAGAATATTTACTTGGTGTAGATAATATTATGCATAATATGCATGATCGAATATATGCATGATATTTTTATTTTTTTAAAAAAACTGTATATGTAATATGACGATATATGATTGCTGAAGTTTACGTGATTTGTCTTTTGGTTTATGAAACTATTTTTACGTTTATTCTTAATATTCAATAGTATTGTCATTGTCTCATGAGTTATATTACCTCTATTATTAAACATTTTAATGTTATACGATGTAACTCTTATACGCATATAATTTGCTTGCCATGACAGTAGATAATAAACATTGAATGTTGCTATTCAATTGTGACAGTAGACCTGATGATATATACAATCTTTGCTAAATGATACACTTGCCTTTTTATGTAGTTAAAAAAAGATGTCAAATTCAAAGCTTTCGAATATTGATTTTGCTGTTCTTGACATTTCTAGAAAAGACTATCTCCCTTGGACTCTTGATGCCGAGATCCATTTAACTGCAAAAGAACTGGGAGAAACGATCCAAACTGGAAATACGGCCTCTACACAAGCACATGCCAAAGCCATGATATTTCTGCGTCATCATCTTCATAAGGACCTAAAAAAGGAATATCTAACGGTGAAAGACCCGTTAATATTATAGCAAAGTTTAAAGGAAAGGTTTGATCATCAAAAACAAGTAATCCTTCCTAAAGCTCGCTATGACTGGATGCACCTCAGGTTGCAAGATTTTAAAAGTGTTAGCGAGTACAATTCCGCAATGTTTAACATCACATCTAAAATAACATTGTTCGGAGAAAAGATTACTGAAGAAGACATGCTAGAGAAAACTTTCTCTACTTTTCATGCTTCAAATATGCTCTTACAACACCAATATCGAGAACGTGGCTTCAAAAAATACCACGAACTAATATCTGTTCTCCTTGTTGCTGAACAAAATAATGAGCTTTTGATGAAAGATCATCAAGCACGCCCCACTGGTTCTAATGCATTGCCTGAAGTGCATGCAACATCAAATGTGAGGGGTCGGGGTCGTGAACATGGTAATAATCGTGGAAATGAACGAGGTCGTGGTCGTGGCTGTGGACGTGGTCGAAATATGGTTTGGCATCGTGATGGTTATAGTCCTAAACCATACGATTTCAAGAAAAAAGATGATAAAGGCAAAAGGATGCAACATCAAGCTCCTAAAAATTCTGGATATGCTTGCCACAGATGTGGCATGAACACTCATTGGGCAAAACAGTGTCGCACCTCCAGACACTTTGTTGATCTTTATCAAGCATCACTAAAAAAGAAAGGAAAAGACATTGAAAAAAATTTCATTGATAATTTCAATGATGCTGAGCCAATTCCCAATGTGCGCTTTGACTCCTTAGATTTCTTTGATGATGTCGACGATGTTGTTGCTTCATTTTCCAGCGATGGAAATAATAACTAGCTATCTAGTTGCATTTTTATTTTTCCGCCATAAGTGTTTTAAGTTTAAATTTTGTGTTGAATAAGCTAGGTTTGTTCTAGCATTGTTACTCATGTTTTGAATTTCAATTAATGTAGTATTTATTTTTCCCTTAAAGTTTTCTTTTACTTTGAAATGCTTATTTATTTATTTTTTTTTATGTTCAAGGATGTGAAAAGCATTTTGGAAAATTGTGAAGACGAGTGTCTAGTAGATAGTGGAATAACAAATACCATTTTGAAAAACAGAAAATACTTTAATGAATTCCATATAGAAAATGCAAATGTCAACACAATTTGTGGTACTAGCAACTTGATTGAAGGCTCTGGC
This sequence comes from Artemisia tridentata subsp. tridentata, assembly GCA_021014915.2. NCBI lineage: Eukaryota > Viridiplantae > Streptophyta > Magnoliopsida > Asterales > Asteraceae > Artemisia > Artemisia tridentata. Next base: position 124,878,672 of record CP139505.1, on the reverse strand, counting down.
AAAGCCTGCATTGTGTTACCTAAAGGTACACAATTAATAATAAATGATGTGTTATATTCTAGTAGATCCAGGAGAAATCTACTAAGTTTTAAAGATATAAGACGCAATGGTTATCATCTTGAAACCATGACTCAAAATGAAATTGAGTATCTCCAAATTACATCCATTAAAAATGGAAAAAAGACCATAATGGAAAGAATGAAAGGTCTATCTTCTGGATTGTATTTTACATACATCAATCAGACAGAAATAAATATGGTTTCTACCCAAAAGGGTATAGATCCCAAAATATTTAACCTTTGGCATAATCGATTGGGTCGTCCGGGTGATATTATGACGAGGAGAATAATTGAGAGCTCAAATGGGCATCCAATAAAGGATCTCAAGATCCTATTATCAAAAGAATTATCATGTGGTGCATGCTCTCTTGGAAAAATGATAACTAGGCCCTCAATCAATAAACTTGAAAAAGAATCTCTGTTTCTAGAAAGAATTCAAGGAGACATTTGTGGGCCAATTACTCCTCCGTGTGGAGCATTTCGATACTTTATGGTATTAATTGATGCATCATCCCGATGGGCCTATGTCTATCTGTTAGCATCAAGAAATGTTGCTTTTGCGAGGCTATTAGCCCAAATAATTCAATTAAGTGCACATTTCCCAGATTATCAAATAAAAAAGATCAGACTTGATAATGCAGGAGAATTTACATCTCAATCATTTAATGATTTTTGTATGTCAATTGGGATTATGGTTGAGCATCCTGTAGCACATGTGCATACACAAAATGGTCTAGCTGAATCTTTAATAAAAAGATTACAACTTATTGCTAGACCACTACTTATGAAATCAAAATTGCCATCCTCTGCATGGGGACATGCTATCTTACATGCTGCTGCTTTTATTAGATTAAGACCAAGCGCATCTCATAAGTATTCTCCACTCCAACTGGTTTCTGGAAGAGAACCAAGTTTGTCTCATCTAAAAGTCTTTGGTTGTGGTGTTTATGTCCCAATAGCACCACCACAACGAAAAAAGATGGGACCTCAAAGAAGATTGGGAATTTATGTTGGTTTTAATTCTCCATCAATCATAAAATACTTGGAACCATTAACTGGAGATGTTTTTACAGCACGTTTTGCTGATTGTCAGTTTGATGAAACAATGTTCCTAATCTTAGGAGGAGAAAATAAAAAGTTGGACAAACAAGATGTAACTTGGAATGCATCACAAATATATTTTCTTGACCCTCGGAGTGGTCAATGTGAATTGGAGGTTCAAAAGCTCATTCACTTGCAATGAATAGCCTGATGCATTTACAGATACAAAAAGAGTTACAAAATCATATATTACAGCTTTAAATGCGCCTTCTCGAATTGATATTCCTGAAACTCTGAATGAGTCAAATGTACGTAGAAAGCATGGAAGACCAATGGGTTCTAAGGATACAAATCCATGAAAAAGGAAAGAGCAGAATACAACTGGAAAAGTCCAAGAAGTTGTTATCAATAAAATCCCAGAAGAGATTAATATTAACACTATAAATGTGGAAAAATCTCTTAAGAATGGCCATGTACCCAATGAATATAAGATCTCAATAAATTTTGTGCAAATTGGTACGACATGGAATCGAAATGAAACATGTGTTGATGAAATATTTGCATATGCTATAGCAAGTGAAATAATAAATGATGAACTTTATGTGCCAAAATCTATTGGAGAATGTCGACACATAAAAGATTGGAAAAAATGGCAAGATGCCATACAAGCTGAACTAGATTCACTTGAAAAGTGCCAAGTATTTGGCCCTGTGACATTAACCCTAAATAATGTGAAGCCGGTAAGCTATAAATGGGTATTTGCTATAAAAAGAAACGAGAAAAATGAAATTTTGAGATACAAAGCAAGACTTGTAGCACAAGGTTTCTCACAAAAACCCGGGGTAGACTATGAAGAAACATATTCACCTGTTGTGGATGCAACGACTCTCAGATTTTTAATTGGTCTTGCAAATGTTAAAAGGCTCCAAATGCGCCTTATGGATGTTGTCACAGCTTACTTGTACGGATCACTTCATAGTGATATTTACATGAAAATCCCTAAAGGATTGAAAATACCGGAAGCTTGTAAATCTAAGCCCCGTGAAATGTTTTCAATCAAATTGAAAAGATCTTTATACTGTCTAAAACAATCAGGACGAATGTGGTATAATCGCCTGAGTGAATATATTTCAAAAGAAGGATACAAAAGTAATCAAATAAGTCCGTGTGTTTTTATCAAAAGATCAAAGGGGGGTTTCACAATCATTGCAGTGTATGTTGATGATTTAAATATCATCAGAAATATTGATGAAATTGAACATACTGCAAATTTGTTAAAGAATGAATTTGAAATGAAAGACCTTGGTATGAAAATGTTTTGTCTGGGCTTGCAAATTAAGCGTTTGTCAAGTGGAATATTTGTCCATCAATCAAACTATACGAAAAAGATATTGAAACGATTCAATATGGATAAAGGTCATCCACTAAGCTCACCAATGGTCGGTCATTCACTTGACCGGGAACTTGATCCATTCCGCCCCAAAGAACATGATGAGGACATTCTTGGTCCTGAAATACCATATCTAAGTGCGATAGGGGCTTTGATGTACCTTGCTGGTAATATACGCCCAAATATTGCTTTTTCAGTCAACTTACTAGCAAGATATAGTTCCGAGCCAACACGCCGACATTGGAATGGAATCAAACACATTTTTTGTTATCTTTGTGGTACCCGTGATATGGGATTATTTTACCAAAAGAATTCGAAATCAAAGTTGGTTGGATATGCTGATGCTGGTTACTTGTCTGACCCACATAAGGCACGATCCCAAACAGGGTATGTTTTCACATATGGAGACAATGCAATTTCTTGGAGGTCGACAAAGCAATCTTTAACTGCAACATCATCAAATCATGTTGAACTTCTTGCACTTTATGAAGCTGGTCGAGTGTGCGTTTGGTTAAGATCGATGATTTAAAACATCCAAGAAGAATGTGGGCTCGAGTCTATTAAAGGAAATCCAACCATGTTATGTGAAGACAACGCGGCATGTATAGCTCAAATCAAGGAAGGGTATATCAAAGGAGACAAAACAAAACACATTTCTCCGAAATTTTTCTTTACATATGATCTACAAAAGGATGGAGTTATTGATGTTCGTCAAGTTCGATCAAGTGACAATTTGGCAGATTTCTTCACAAAGTCTTTGCCAACAAGAATTTTTGAGCTACTGGTTCAGAAGATCGGCCTTCTACGTTTAAAAGATATGCATTAATTTGAGGAGGAGCATTATGCGTACTGCACTCTTTTCCTTCATCAAGTTTTTATCCCATTGGGTTTTTTCTTGGTAAGGTTTTTAAGGAGGCAGTTTATAGCGTGTAATGAACGATGAATATCTAAGGAGGAGTATTATAAATTATGTATGGGCTTATAAGTTATGTCTATTCATCCTATTCTTTAGAAACAAGTTAGGGTTTTAGACTATTACCCTTCTAAATACATCCATTTGTAACTGTTGGGTCAAAAATTGACCCAATTACCCTGACAAGGATTTGAACATAAAATAGCCTAACTCACTAATAAAATGGTGGGTTACTCACTGATAAAGAAATCAGTGAGTGTTGTATAAAGCTCGTTGTTAAAGAAACACTTTACTTACACATACGGTGTCAGTGAGTAAAGTATACGAGCTACAAACAACTACAGTATCACTGAGAATTGACAAATGTCTCAGTGACCCTGAAGACGCTATCTCTACAAGCAGACTGAAATATATGGGCGGGAACTTCAAAAAGAAAAAAGGGAAGTCAGACAAAGTACAAAAGAGGAAGAAGAAGAGTGACCACTTAGTGGATGACAACTCACACCAAGTGGATTACAACTCACACCAACCCCACATGTCTTTGTTTAGTTACCTGTATATATTGTATGCTTTGTATAGAGATAGTATGAGTCCTAAACAAACAAAAGAATACAAAATGTATTAGTTGATAGGATCATCCTCTCATTGAAACTCAAGCATAGCTTGGATCAATGAGAGTTTATTTGTCACCCAAAGGGGATAATTTACCTAAATTATCCCCTTGAAGAAGCTGAAGATGTTATCATGTAGTCAAGTGTATTTTGAGTAATCTTGTAACATTTGTTCATCATTATTAATGAAATATGTTCTTTATTTACTCAAATTTCCTGGACCAACAAGTGGTATCAGAGCGGGTGGATTATTCTTATGATCCATATCCGTTCATGATTGCTGATAACATTCTTCAATAAAAAAATAAATGTGATCTTCAAAAACTGCTACTGCTATAGCAATTTTTGAGGAGGAGAGACACATTTATTGGTGACCGAAAAATATATATCCCGTCCCTGAACCACACAAAACATACACCCACCACACAAATCTTATCCAAAACAAATAAGATTAACCCAAAAACAAAAAAACCCACATCTATCTTCACATATCATAAAAACAGTGTTGGGAATTAAACCAACAGTTAGTACTGCCAGGCTAAATATTTCAACTGTTGGAGAATAACACAAGCAGTACTAACTGCCAGTACAAACAATTTGTACTGCTTATGTTCTGAAAACGTGTATTATGATAAATATAGAAAAGATTTAGTGAATATCCTATTTAGTTAGAGTTATACGAATATTATGGATATTATAGTTATCTTGTAAAGGGCTCCTTGTTCTATAAAAGGAGATTCTAGGTTAGGTTTTTGATATAGAAAAATGATTAATTCATAGAGATTCAAGGTTGTGTAACCCTAGTGATAAGTTGAGATCACTCGTATTATTCATCAATAATATTGAATCGTTTTGGTTAACTATTGTCTTCATTGTTCATACAAATACTTCACTGTTCCATTCATATATTATACGTACAACATCTTCTAAGTATTAACTAGTAAATTCCGCGTGCTAGTTAGTATCACTCAAAGTATCTCTAACACAAGGTGTGTGTTTAGATCCCCTCAAGTGGTATCAGAGCCAGGTTCTGATACTTTGAATTAGAAGATCCAAAAGAACTCTTTCAACGAGGAAGATGGACTTGGAGACAACCCAAACTAATGTTGCTGCAAAGTTGCCAATCCTTAAGCCTAATGAATTCGACATGTGGAGGTTAAGAATTGAACAATACTTCCAGGTGCAAGATTATGCACTCTGGGAAATTATAGAAGAAGGGAATTCATTCAAGCCTACAACCACAACATCAACTGAAGATGGTAAAGTTGTGACAACTGTGCAGACAAAGCCAGTAACTGTAGAAGAAAGAATTCAGATGAAGAATGACATCAAGGCAAGGAGTATGCTAATGATGACAATACCTAATGATCAACTCTTGAACTTCAGCAAGTTTAAGGATGCCAAGTCATTATTTGAGGCTATTGTTGTTAGATTTGGTGGGATTGAAGCCACCAAAAAGACTTAGAGAAAGATACTCAGAGGAAATCAGGGTCAGAAACTCAGGGGAGGAATTTTGACTATGAACAAGAAGATACTGGTGGTGGTAATGAAGATATGGATATGGGTGAGCAGAGTGAACAAAGTGGTACTGATCAACAATAACAAGGTACTGCTAGAGTTGAAGGAGCAGTACAAACTGCTGAGGTAGCAGTACAAACTGCTAAAGACAAAGGAAAAAGGTATTCTAATTGAAGATGAGCCAAAACAGTTGAAAATCAAGCCCATAACACAAGCACAGATTGATTTTGATGAAGAAGTAGCAAACTGGATGGAAGCTCAAAGAATGGAGAAAGAAAGAATTAGATCAGATGCCATTATTGCTCAAGAGTCACTTGAAGAGCAGATACAACATTTGATAGATACTGATCCAGTTGTGAGAGAAAGAGCTTTGGAACTACTTGCAGATGAAAGACTAAGTGTAGAAGATAGGTCAGCCAAGCTTGCAGATTTCATTTACTCTAGGAATGAAGAAGTGGCTTTAGATGACATCATGGAGAGTATTAGATCTGGTCAGAAGAGGAAGAGGAAACCAACAAAGGCTCAGATTATAAGTGGAATGAAGATGCATCTGAGAAATCAAGCAGGGTGGAAGGCATATCAGTTGAAGGGAAAATCAAATGAAGAGATTGAGTATTTGTACTACACTTATTACAGAAGAGCTCACAATTATATTCCTATGGATTTAGAAAGAAGACCTTCAAAAAGACTCAAGACTGCTGAGACAAAACCAACTGAAAAAGTGGAAGCACATAGAGAGAGAGTTGAATTGTCACCAGAACAGATGAGCAACATGTTAGTCACAGTTCCTGAAGTTCTACATGTTGATCCACTTCAAGCAAGACATCCTATCATGGATTGGAAGATCTACAGAGACAAATTTGGAAAAGCTTGGAAGTTTACTAGAGTTGGTGGAGAGTCAACAGTCTGCAAGAACTTTGAAAATGTGGTGAGAACTTGTGATAGAGAAGATTTGGACACATTGTGGAGATTAGTTCAAGAAAAGCTCAGTACAAAGAAGAAGACAGATGTGAAAGAGCAAGAGCTATGGGTTGAATTTAAGAGACTATATGAGCCAGATCCTACAGATGTTTATTGGAATTTTCCTTATTATGATCTGACTACATCATGGGAGTTTTATAGTACTTGCAATGTACATCATTTGTCAATACAGAGTGGAGTAGATATCTTTATGTTAGCAGAATTGGAGTATCCATTGAGTTATGAAGTGTTAGCAGTGATGATTTCTACAAGGCTCAGATGTGAAGAAAATACTGAGGCAGTTCAAAATCTGATACAGAGGATATATGATCAGTATGAAGCTCTGAGGAAGAATAGAAGATGAAGTGTTTGGAAGAATCCCCCCATCATCAGTGTTAAAGTTTAATTCAAGAAAAACTTAGTGATTTGGAGAGAAATCATAAGTTTAGGGGAGGATTGTTGGGAATTAAACCAACAGTTAGTACTGCCAGGCTAAATATTTCAACTGTTGGAGAATAACACAAGCAGTACTAACTGCCAGTACAAATAATTTGTACTGCTTATGTTCTGAAAACATGTAATATAAAAAAGATTTAGTGAATATCCTATTTAGTTAGAGTTATACGAATATTATGGATATTATAGTTATCTTGTAAAGGGCTCCTTGTTCTATAAAAGGAGATCCTAGGTTAGGTTTTTGATATAGAAAAATGATTAATTCATAGAGATTCAAGGTTGTGTAACCCTAGTGATAAGTTAAGATCACTCGTATTATTCATCAATAATATTGAATCGTTTTGGTTAACTATTGTCTTCATTGTTCATACAAATACTTCACTGTTCCATTCATATATTATACGTACAACATCTTCTAAGTATTAACTAGTAAATTCCGCGTGCTAGTTAGTATCACTCAAAGTATCTCTAACACAAGGTGTGTGTTTAGATCCCCTCAAACAGTCAACTCATCTTCATTCCAAAAAAAAAAAAAAAAAAAAAAAAAAAAAAAAAAAACCCAGATACAACACAAAAAAAATCCAATCGATCTACAACCACTCAAAAACCTCACCACTACCAAATCCAAATCGATCTATACATCACCTTATCACCAATTTCATTCAAAAAAAACCTCACCACTACCAAAACAACTCTCGATCGAACTAAATCATCACCGAAAAAGGTCAAAACCGATCATCTTCAATATCGGTTAACCTCATGATACAAATCCAGTGAACTCAAGATTTCGATCACCAGAGATTGACCAAACCATCACAAAGATTTTTTGTCGACTTCAAGAACGAAGAAGAGTAGGGCACTGATAGTGAGATGGGTCTCGTTTCATTAGAATGATATTGTATTATCATGAAGGAACGATTGAGATGGAAACTGAGGTTGGAGTTGTGTATTGGGATTAAAGTGGTTAAGTTGATTAAAGGAGTGTTAGGGGTGGTTATAAAGCTCGCGGGTTAAACCTTATTATGAGGGTGTGAAAATAAAATCAGACAGAGTAAAGTGAGATTGATAAATGGGTGTAAGGAGCTGAAGAGGGAAGGATAAAAAGGGGTTGTTTTGTTGTTGTTGTTTCAGGCTAAGCCTGAATGTGGTGTGAATCAGTGTGATAAGCATCAGTGTGTTAATGGTGAGGGTCGGACTGAGCCTGATGGGTTATATAAGTGTTCAAAAAAAAAAAAAAAAAAAAAAAAACAAGAATGTGGTGTAATCAAGGAGATATAGAGATCAGTTGGTGTGCATTAGACTCAGCCTAAACACATTCAAACTGATATCAAAGGGTGTCAGTATTATAGTTGTTTCAAGCGAAGCCTGAACATGAGATTGATAATGAGAACTCCTTGAATGGATTTCACTTATCAGTGTCCTGAGAACAACTGAGGGTGAATATGAATACATCAGTTCACTGAACACACAAAAAACCCAACCCTTGAACCCCTGAACCTGGTCACTGAACCCCATCACTCAATCCCTGAACCCCGTGACTAAAACCCAGGTCACTGAACCACAGACCAGGTCCCTGAACCCCCCTTTTGGTGACTCAACCCACAGTCCCTGAACCCTCTTAGTGAAACAGGTCATTGAACCCCCTGAACCCTATCACTGAACCCCCTGAACCATCAGGTGACTGAACCCTACTCCCTGAACCATCAGGTCCCTGAACCCTTGAACCTCAGGAACTAAACCCAAGTCCCTGAACAAGCAGGTTTGAACCTGAATAACCAAAAACCACAACCTCACCTGGGCTATTTGTATATTCAAATAGGGGGAGATTGTTGGGTCAAAAATTGACCCATTTACCCTGACAAGGATTTGAACATAAAATAGCCTAACTCACTAATAAAATAGTGGGTTACTCACTGATAAAGAAATCAGTGAGTGTTGTATAAAGCTCGTTGTTGAAGAAACACTTTACTTACTTATACGGTGTCAGTGAGTAAAGTATACAAGCTACAAACAACTCCAGTATCACTGAGAATTGACAAATGTCTCAGTGACCCTGAAGACGCTATCTCTACAAGCAGACTGAAATATATGGGCGGGAACTTCCAAAAGAAAAAATGGAAGTCAGACAAAGTACAAAAGAGGAAGAAGAAGAGGGACCACTTAGTAGATGATAACTCACACCAACCCCACATGTCTTTGTTTAGTTATCTGTAAATATTGTATGCTTTGTAATAGAGATAGTATGAGTCCTAAACAAACAAAAGAATACAAAATGTATTAGTTGATAGGATCATCCTCTCATTGAAACTCAAGCATAGCTTGGATCAATGAGAGTTTATTTGTCACCCAAAGGGGATAGTTTACCGGAATTATAAGAAGATGAAGATGTTATCATGTAGTCAAGTGTATTTTGAGTAATCTTATAGCATTTGTTCATCATTATTAATGAAATATGTTCTTTATTTACTCAAATTTCCTGGACCAACAGTAACCTCCAGTGATTATCCATTTTTCAATAATAATTCCTCTCTTCTCTTTACTCTTGTTCATTACTTTTGCAAATACATGTTACTATTAGTCTACTGGACATATATTTGCAAAATTCACACTATTTAAGTGAAAAAGTTTACATCTCCCTGACATTATTTTGTTAAGTTATCATCTTTGGGTAAATATGAGAAACGGTTTTGATTCCTAAAACGTATATTTAATCTATGACTAATTATAGAGCTGGCATAACAAGTCCGACACGACATGACACGACACGACACGAACACGATAAGACATGAACATGTTAAGGCCAAACACGAACACGACACGATAACTAATCGTGTCAATTTTTCCAAACACGAACACGACACGAAATTTGACAGGTTACATGATAAGAAACCTAGTAAGAGATCTGTTAACAAAAATCGTAAATTTAAACCAGCGAACCTGTTAAGGAACCTACTTAGAAACCTGCTAAGGAACATGTTAAAGACACGAAACCTGTTAAGACATGATAAGAAACCTGGTAAGAGACCTGTTAACAGGTCTTAACAGGTCTTATCGTGTCTTAACAGGTTTCTTAGCTGGTTTCATTTAGTACATATGTATATTCGTGTATTATCGTGTCTTAACAGGTCCGGACCTGTTAAGACACGAATTTCATTCATGTCTTAATAGATCCGGACCTGTTAAGACACGAAACCTATTAAGGCCAAACACGAAACCTGTTAAGACCAGGTCGTGTCGTGTCGTGTCGTGTTAACAGGTCCGTGTCAGAAATTGCCAGCTCAACTAATTACGTGTGATTGCAGGGCATATTCGAGCTCCAACTTTTCTGGCTTAGCCGCCGGTTCATCGGTTAATATGTGAAGTCAAGTGTTTCAATGATTCGAGAAGATTAAAGGGTGAAAACAACAATGTTTAATTGTCATTGTCTATCGTTTAATATTTGAATCTAGCTAATTTTTATTAAAGATTTGTTTGGGTTTATAAGGGGTTATATTGTTTCTTTATTTTAGCTTTGGTAAAGATTCTTAGCTTTGATATCAAATGATGCTAAACCGTTGTGAATGCAAGAAATCGCACAATAACAAAGAAAAAATGAATTCGATAAACCCTTAAAGGGTGGACTTTAAGGAATACCCCTTTAATTTTTATACACATCCTAACTGTTTTAAAACAAAAAACTATTACAATTATTTAGAGTCTAAAAGAGTATTAAAGAGTGTAACACCCCAACTCGAAATATGGCAGCAGAACGGAGCTTGGGGTGCTACGTGAGGGGTAAGACAGTCACATCCATAGAAAACGATCTCATAACGAGACGTTTTAGCAAAAACATATCATTCGAATACAAAACTTAACATTTGGAGTTTAAAAGACTCTCAAACATAAGTTGCAGCGGAAATACAACATAGTTTGCAGCGGAAATAAAAGACATAGTTCAATAGGTTTTTCGAATGATAAAATAGTAAAAGATAGTAATAGGTTTTTCGAATGATAAAATAGTAAAAGATAGTAAAGATAGATAGTAAAAGCCAAAAATAGCCATCAAAAGTCTTTAGCCACTCCCAGTGCCCACAAGTATGCATCAATTACCTTATATAAAACATGCTAAAAAGTTAACACAAAGGTTGAGTGTAATCCATAGGTTTAATAAATAAAGCAGTTGAGCACAAGATTTTAAGTCTGGAAGATATATGTAACAAATACAGATATCGGGTAAGCGTCAAATAATTTTGCTAAGCTCATGACACACGAAGCATTAAACAGCACCAATAACCTTGGCGTAAGTCGACAGTAACCACGGAATTTCATAATATAATAGTTGCCCCTAAAGCTAGGTACTTTGCCAGATATCTAGGGAAAATCGAATATAGTACATCACATGCGGACCGACCTTAGTCAACATGGCGGGAGGGTCAATTCCTATAGGCCTATAAACTATAATTGCGCTCACTCGCAAGTGATTAATGGTTCAAGATCGAGGGACTTGCTTTTGGCAAGGACGGTACTAAGCATTATCATTTCAGTCAGGAATAGCATACCAATAAACGATTGTGCTCATAAAAATGAGTAAATAGCATATATGTCCCCAATGGGTTTATAAACAATTTAAAAGTAAAAGTGGGGGCTACGAATCACATCTTAGTAGTAGTAGAGAAACAAGATTTCACAAATGATCAGATGGTACAACACAACAAATGAACCTCAACACAACCTAATAAGTGAATAGTATGTCTCAGCAATAAACCTCAAAGCGATTTATAGAGTAATACTCGTATTTGAAATGAAAAGGTTTAATTTCAATGGCGTTTAAGAGGAAAAAACGTTTAAGACTCGTGTGGATTCGAGAAGTTAAAGTAATAAAAGTCGGCAAACACAAACGGATACGAAGAAAAGAATAACGAAAAAAGAGAAGAACTAAGATTAAGAAGAAGAAATAAAATAAGAAAAACAAGAAAGAAAAGCATCAATAGGTTGTTTCGGTGTTTTACCCATTTCCCAAATAGTTGATAAACGTTATGATTTAGAAAGAAAACGTATAAGTTTCGAAAAGGTTTAAGGATATTTAGTAATCATAAGCGATTAAGTTATAAAAGACTTTGTCAAAATTTGGGCCTGATGCGTTCGTTTATAAAGCATTTTCCAAGTCTTTACGACTCTTGAATATAAGTTTTATCGACACATTTACAAGTTAAATATATAATTAGACATTTTCATTCACGTGTATATTAGTTTTCAAGTTTACCGACCATTTTGTGTGTGTTCGGGTCCAAATATGTTAAACTCTTATGAGTCTAACATACTCTTCCGTCTCAAGTACCAAAATCGTCCATAAGGTCCATCGGCTAATACCGTAAATACAATAACGTCCAATTCTCATCCAAGCATAGGTTAATAACACATATCCAAGTCCAATGACCAATGATATCCCATATTATCCAAATATTTTCCCGAAACACCATATCGATAAACAATTAAATAAGTAAGTAACGGAAAATAAAATAACGACAAAGCTAATATAAAATTTACTCGAGGTTTTCTAACCTTGAGTACGACATGGCCGAGACTCCCGTGAGTCTCGACTAAACTACTTGGTACAAATAAACTTCATGACCGTTGTCGTGACTCCCGTGAGTCACGGCTTGACTTGTATCGAGCTTATGTAGCTCTCGTCTAGGACACAACTCAACCAAATCCAAACCGCGACATAACCAAACCATTTCCAATCCAAACACAAACAACAAACCAAAACCTCATGCCGTGACTCGCCTTGAGTCACGGCTCGACCCGATATGAGTCTTATGACTCTCGGCTAATGCAAAACGTATTCAAATCCAAAACTAAACAAATCCGAATAATCACAAATAACAAACTAATCTAAATCTATGCCGTGACTCGCCTCGAGTCACGACTCACTCCCCGTCGAGCCTAGGGGGCTCTCGGCTACACTCAACCTAAACCAAACCACTCCTAATCCAAAACACAACCACACACAAAACAACTACTAACCAATCCCCACATGCCGTGACTCACCACGAGTCACGGCTTGACTCACACGAGTCAAAACCCTCGGTTAAGACCAAGCCGAGACCAAATCTATCAAACATCAACCTAACCAAAACCAAACCTATTCTAAGCCTCGCCGTGACTCACCACTAGTCACGGCTCAACCCTACGTGGGTCTAATCCTCTCGGCCGAATCAAATCCACTCTAAAACCAACTCAAAAATTCAAACCGAGCTACAAACCAAGGAAACAAGTCAAACTAGATAAAAAAACAATACAACTCACCCCGAGTCAACTCGACTCGCGAGTTGACTTGACTGAGGCGCGTGACTCGGACCGAGTCCAAACGATTTCCAAACCCAAAACTTAGATCCACACGGTTTTTAAGCAAAACAAAAGGTTTTAAAACGAGTTTTAAAATAAAAATGTTTTTATTAAAGATTTAGGGTTGGGGTTTCGGTTTTAATTTAAAAATAAAATGGGAGGGGGCGTGAGTGTTATACCGAGAGAGGGAAAGGTGGCGCGAAGCGGCGGTGGGTGATGGTGTTGAACTGTGGTGGCGGTGTAGTGGCGTACGGGTATCAAACAAGCTTCAACCGGGCTCAAATGTTCCAGAAATAAAGAAGGGGCCTCGATATACGTGGTTGTGAAGTTTGGGGGTTGGCCGAAATTTTTTTCGGCGACGGTGGTGTGGTGGCCGGCGGCGGATTCCGGCGAAGTGGAGGAATAGAGAGAATTTGAGGGGTGTGTGTGTTTTATGAGAAGAGAGAGAAAGATTAGGGTATATATATGTGGAAGGAGGGCCGAAGGTGGACAAGGCAAAGTGGAGGGGTGTGAGTGAAAAATCTGGGCGGATGGGGTGAAAGGGTAATTAGGGAAAACTTTTGAAATATATACTGCGGGACCAATTTAACGTACCAAACAGACACGAAAAATTATGAAACTTGCGCCATTGTTTTCGAAATGATTTTTCTAATAAAAACGAGTATAAATACGCATAACTTTCTCAAAGTTAATTTATTTGGCAAATTTGATTCGTTTCGTACTTTTTAGGTTGTGCTGACATAATAAAGGGATAACGCTCACGTTTATCCAGATATCTACTGTTTCTCAAGTTCAAATAAGTTCAGAAAAAAGTTTAAATACTAAGGTAATGCAAAAATAAGTATTTGGCTAGTGAAAAGGGTTTGGAAAATTACCGGATGTTACAAAGAGAAAGCTAAAAATCTTTACCAAAACTAAAATAAGAAAACAATATAACTCTTATAAATCTAAACAAATCTTAAAAAATTAGATAGATGCAAATATTAAAAGATAGATAACGGCAATTATACATTGTCGTTTTTAACCTTCAATCTTCCCGAATCATTAAACACTTGACTTCACATGTTAACTGAGTAACTGCTGGCTAAGCCACATGAGTTGAAGCTCGAACATACCCTGCATCAATTTGTGAATGTATCTATTGGTGCTTAAACAAGGTCAACTTACTCAAACTAACAAATGAATGACACAATTTTAGTTATGAAATAAGGTACAATCAAATGAGTAGAATAATTAAAATGAGAATGTGAGAAGTAATTATAGCAATACATTTCAAATGAGCAGTGAAAATTTGAAAAGAGATGTATTCATTTTCGTAGATGCATTTGAAATGTATAATTATGGTGTAGTTATTTGGGATCCAATGAGGTACTTCTCATTTATTTTCGTATAATTATGCATTTATTTTTGTAGTTCATTTTCGTAGATGCATTATTTGGGTAAAGAATATTTGAAAATTTGAACTCATCTATCTAATATAATAAACGTGAGTTTTGTACTACCCATTAAAGCACCTCCTGCAATTAATTTTATGATGTGTCAAAGCTGTGATTGGTCAAAAAAAAAAAAAAAGAATGTACAACACCTCAATAACTATTGACTTTCAATACACTCTCTTATCTTCCTCCATACTCTTTCACAAACATCTAACCGGTTACAGCAAATCCCTTTAATTACAAAACAAATTCTAAAAATAAACCCTACATTCAAACTAATTCATATTGCTCAAAATGTTGCATCCGTTTCGCCAATTACCAATTAATTACAAAAATAAGCCCTACTTATTTGCTATGAATAACAATAGGGGATTTGCTGTAACCGATTCTATATGGCAACGATTCTGCAATCCCTAAAGAAGTGCAGAAAGGTCAAAGGGTTTTAAGAACATTGTAAGTTAATTTTTTGTATTTTCTTTGTAATTATTATTGTTATATTGTTTGATAATTGGAAAACTATTCAATTATTTGTTGAATCGATTGATTAATTGTTGAATCGATTGATTAATTAGCAATATTGTTAAAAATCGTTAATTAACAATTGATTTTAAAAAAATACAAAAACCCTAAAAAATTATTTTGGGTAAATGTTTTAAAAGATGGTTAGCGGCTTTTGATAACTAATTTTTGGAACGAATGTGCTATATGAATAACCGATTCGTTTTAATTAAATACCTTCTTATTATTTTGATAATTAATTTTAGGAACTTTAGTGCTATATAATGAAGGCACATTGTGTGCTAAATGTACAAAACACATCTTCCTATTCTCAATGTCAAATACTGAAAAAAAATGGCTACCTTCGTTGCTGGCTATATCGAAGATCTGAGTGCAGTGAAAGACAACATTTTGTTGCGTGTTCGAATTCTGCGAACATGGATGCAGCCTGTTTATGGGAAGCCACATGTTATCAACATGGAAATGATAATCATGGATGAACAGGCAAGTATATATTATGAACATATGTTTAACTTTTGATATAAAGATGTAAAAATTAATCAGTTAAACGTAATGTGTATATATGTTTGGTGCAGAATACTAAGATGTAAGCAACAGTAAGGATGGCTTTAGTCAACGGCTTCAAGCATCAATTGGAAGAAGGAAATGCTGTGACTTTACAGTGTTACAGTCTTGGAGAGATAAAGCCTCAGTATCAAATGGTCAACCAAAGACTCCGGCTTAGTTTTCTGTCCAATACTTTAGTGGAAAAGTGCACTGATTTTACTGGATCAGTCCACGGCTTTCAATTTCGTGCTTTTAGGACAATAACTAATTTAATTGATGAAGAAGTGGGACAATTTGGTATGTGTCTTTATTTTGCTAATTAATATGTTATTTCTATTACATATTGAATTCACACCGTATATTTGACTTTTACAGATGTTATAGGCCAAGTTGTGGCGTGCGCTGAACTTGACAACTATGACAAGAATGGAAAGCCTAGAAAGAAGAAACCGATCACTTTCATCGATGCTGAGTAAGTACTTAACCAAATCTATTTGTTTTGTTAACCGTCAAAATCTAAGTATACACATGTTAATCTCCAAATTCACTTTCCAATATCTTTGTAGGGGTAATGAACTGAATGTAACTTTGTGGGGAACTTATGCGGAACAATTTTGTGAATTTCTTGCCTCAACCACTGATCATGGTAAAATAATTGCCGTTATTCAGTTCGGGATGATGAAATTCTGGGACAGTAAGTTTTACATTCTATTACTAAGAATAAGTGTGTATAAAATTGATTTCATATACACCCATAATGATGCTTATTTTTTTTTAATATCATTGGTTATGTAGAGAAAATGTGTGTGCAAAACGGGTACTTTGGAACAAAGTTACATCTTCTAAATGGCGCTGATGCCATATCAGCACCTGAGTACAAGGACATCAAAGAGTTTAGAAAAAGGTGTGTCCACAAATCCCCTAATGTCTAATCTTTATGTTCAATATAATCATATGTTATTGTTAACAGTATGTTATTAACTACTATTAGGTTGCTTGAAAATCAACAAGCAGCCAAATATGAGAATACGGATTCACGTATATCCACCGCTGAAAAAAACTCCACCATGGATGAGTTTGTAGGGAAATTCCCCATGGGGAATATCGCTGAACTTATGGATGTTGGCCAGGTATAACCTACTAAACACTGCCCGTAACCATGTTTTAATATTATTATTCATAAAAAAGATTTTTGCGCAACCTTATATTGTTATGTTTATCAACGTAGGGTGTTACTTCTATAATTGTCGGAACCATCTGTGCAATTCAAGGAGAAGAAGGGTGGTGGTATGTCGGATGTAGAGATTGTAAAATGAAGGTTGTCAAGTCAGCCGTTATTGTCGATCTTGACTCTGAAACACCTCCAAAACCAGCTGGTGGCCCAACTGAATGGTACTGCTCAAAATGCAAAGGCATTGTTTCAAGCATCAAAATAGTGTGAGTATTTTATTTCTTTGGATATTCAGTTAACATAAACGAATGCCATGGAGTGTTTCTGATTCTTTGGTTTTTAGGTTCCGTTTGCAAATTAGGGTCCAGGATGAAACCTGTACAATATCATTGTCCCTTTTTAATGACGAGGTGCAAGCTGTTGTCGGGAGGTCTGCATTTCAGTTGGTCGATAAATATGAAAATGTACGCTTATCTATAATTGTAATATCATATCAGTGTTGACGAAACTAGAGAAATTCATATTCATTGTTATAACCTTTTATTTTACAAAATGTTATGTAGTCTGAAGATAATGGTATTTTCCCGCATGAAATTACCGTTATTGTTGGTAAAAAATATGCTTTCAAAGTAACAATGGATGAGATTAATGCGAAAAAACTATTGCCCGTGTTCAATGTTTTGAAATTGACTGATGATCCGGCCATTCTCGAAACTCTTCGTGCATCTGCTACCCCAGTTAAGGTATATCAGTATACACATATTATCAACAATTACTCACAACTTTTCATCGCAAAAGTTTGACTGAATAATAGTTTACAAATTCCTTTATTTTGTTTTTAATATTCAAGCCGGATAATCAGGCGACAAGTAAAAGTGTCCCTGAAGTCACACCATTGGTAAGTATTTTTATTTGGTCAATTACAATTGTCAAACATAAAATAAAGGAATTTGTTGACTTTTTTGTGTATGATACTTGCAGGATTTGGAGTCTCAAACAGATGAGAACACCACGCCTATTGACTTGATGAAAACAACATCCATAACTCCCAACACCCAGGAAAATTCCAAGAAAAGAGGGGCTGATGATGAACCAGGCAGTGAGTCATCGAATGGCAAGAAGCAACTTGTGTCAGTCAAGGTTGAGAAAGACCCGTGAAGAAGGAGCAGCTGAATATTACGGGGATTGGCAATAAATTGATGTGTTAAGTCTTATTTTGAATAATGATTTGGACAAGTCTGCATTTTAAATAGTGATTTTAGGCAAGTGCTTCCTGTTATTCCAAAAGGTTCACGACAAGACATTGTTAGTGCATCTTTAAAGCAATCTTACTTGTGGGATCATTGCAAAGTTCTCAAGTTAACCGCCAACATGAGGCTCACTGTCGGATCACGCCCTGAAGATGTAACTGAGATACGGGAATTTGCAGAATGGATGTTGAAAGTAGGAGATGGACAACTTGGAGAAGTGAACGACGGAGAGGTTTCAATAGATATACCTAAAGAAATTCTAATAGATAAGGCTGATGACCCGGTTGCATCTATTATTGATTTTACTTATCCAAACCTTTCGAATAACATAGCTGATCCGTCTTACTTTCAAGAAAAAGCAATTCTTGCTCCGACGAATGAGGTCGTGGACACTATAAATGATCATTTACTACAAACATTTCCCGGTGAAGAAATGGTGTATTTAAGCTGCGACAACATCGATAAAACTGATCGTGGCTCAACCATAGATGAATCAGTTTTCTCACCAGAATTTATCAATGGATTGAAGTTCTCAGGTGTTCCAAACCACAGGCTTGTGTTTAAAGTAGGTGTCCCGGTAATGTTGTAACAGAACATAGATCCATCAAATGGCTTATGTAACAGGACAAGACTTCAAGTTACTCGATTATTAAGAACTTCTATTCAGGCACAGATAATTAACGGAACACATTTTGGCCACAAGGTTATCATACCAAGGCTGAGAATTACTCCGTCTGATAAGCATCTACCTCTAAAGATCGTGAGGAAACAATATCCTTTGTCAGTTTCATTTGCTATGACAATAAACAAGAGCCAAGGACAATCACTGTCAAAAGTTGGACTGTACCTACTGATGGTCCCTATTACCAATATAACACAAGATCTAATCTACTACTAACCACGAACACAACTGACCTAAGCTACGTATAAACTAATAACAATAGATTAAGTAGCAACGAGAGATTAGAGAAGAGAATAATAGAAGAAGAAGGATGATTTCATTACACTCTATAAAATGACAAAGCTTCCGCACGATGTAACTAAAACCAACAATTGAAATGATGCCCCATGCCTTCTATTTATAGGCATGGGATTAAGGCATCCTATGCTAACAATGTTCTAAAAGGAATAAATAAGAAATGGGCGGCTCATGGGCTTTTAATGAGTCGTTGCCTATTACATACATAAATCCCATTACTACTAATTTCGATAACATGGCCAAGACTTGTATAATTCTTGAAACGTGTTCCCAACAATCTCCCCCTAAGTCTTGGTCATCTTGGTTGCTTGACATCATCTTTGCTTCTTGGGCTTCTGACGTCTTCATAATCTTTGTTCCTTGTTCTTGATCTGATATGATATGGTATGGTAATGATCTGCCGTTCTCCAATGGTCTTTAGTTCTGGTGTCTTTACGTCATTTCCATCATGCTCATATGTTCTTCGACTTTTGTTCTTCATATATCACGTAGTTCTCTCTTCATAAGCTTGATCTTAGACTTGTGAAAGGTTAACATACTTGATCTTTGACTTTTCTTGAATTACTTTGAGATTTTGTTATTCCATAGCCTTTGTGAGAACTTTGCTTCAGGATATGAGCATGATGGAAATGTAGTGGAACTCCAGGTATTCATGATTTGCTGCAAGTAAACAGTTAGCAATAAATCATCTGGTACTTACAGATTTGGACTTCGAGATCATCAACAACATAGTGTGAAGACTTTCTCTAATCCAAATCCTGGCCGTTCTGAATCGGATACCCCCGAAAGGGCTTACACGGACACACCGAAGTGCACCCACGATTCAGTGAGTCGCTGGAGATCACCCCACGACTGTAGACCGTTTTGGAGCTTTCACCAAGCGTAATCCACAAGGGATTACCGAAGTGACCTGCTGTCAGGGCTGTTTGATGTTGACCCTGGCAGGATTTCCATTCAATCACTGAGAATCACATTAGTGGTTTCTCTCATGAATGTTCTCGGCAGATTGCTAAGATCTGCGAAGGACACTCCTATGATTTACAACTAGTGTTCTTATTGTTGAGGATCCAGTGTATACTAAGTGCACCTAAGAGATCTTTGATGAATCTCATGGCTCTAGACTCGATTAGTGCACATTTGTTTGGTCGTCGGAGGCATGGAGCAGAGTGCCTCCTTTTCAATATCAACACATCTCGTAGTGAGAGGTCAATAGATGATGAAGGGTTCTTCATGTAAAATGAAACAAGTGCCTTTTGAGAGACACCTGAGTGGATAGAAGGTTAGTGCAGTGCGTCACTGGGTCCATGACGACTTTGATCTTCAATACCGGTGATGCCCAATCAACCAGTAGATTATGTATTGAACCCGGTGTCTGCCTAAGGTTGATCATATGGAGGGCTATTTCTTTTCACCCTTTTCTTTACTTTTCTTTTTAATTCTTCAACCCCTTCTTTCTCCTTTCATTTCATATCTCCTTTTTCAATCATACCTAGGACTTTCTAGTTCTCGACTATTGGTATTGTCCTTGGGTAGAGCCCTCCGGCTCTGGCGGATCATAGGACGGTTATTCCTAACCTTAGTCACCTTATATCACCATGACTATCCTATTATTGCCATAACCAAACCTTTTGAAAATCTCTCAAAGTGTTTATGATTATGAAAACATATTTTGTTAACACTTTGAGAGTTTTGTGATATTCAGAAAGACTCCCCCTTAACATGTGCTCGTAAGTGATTAAGGTAAATTTGCACTTGTCGGGTAGAGTTGACACTTTTTGAATTGATTGATTTTCAATGAACATGATCGTCGCGAGACACGTTTACATCTCTAGTAAAACTAGCTTGAAATTATTACCCGTCCAGATCATATTCAAGGAAAATCGCTCAAAATCGGTACATTCTACTCAGACATATCCTTTGCGAGACACGTTTACATCACCAGATAAACTGGCTTGAAATTATTACCCGTCCTGGATACGTCTTTTCGACTACTGACTTTTGTTATCGTCAATTCGAGGGTCAATTCTGAGCCTAGCTCACATGAGATTTCATCATGCAAGTTACCATATTTTGATCATATCGTTATTCTCCCCCTCAAAAATAGCATACTTATGATATTTTTGACAAACGTTTGATAAAAATATGCCATTTAAGTTTTGTGGGAAGAATATTCAAGAACTTTTGTTTTAGAACAAATATTATTTTTCAAATACTCCCCCTTAACGAGGGAATACTTGTCCTTATGAGCAGAATTTTGAAAAACTTAGAGAAAATTTTGGTTTAATTCTACTCATAAGAAAGAAGCTTTCACTCCTTTGATCAGGATTGAGGCACTGAAGCGTACCTCGGGGTCCTTTCTTTACAAGTACGGGTTGTGCACTGTTATGTGTGCACAAGCCATAGTTTTAACAATTATATAAGCAAGAATAATGAATTTTAAGAATAAATCAAACTCTTACTTCATCCTCCTCTTTTGAACGATGTGTAGACTGGATCTGGTCTTTGGAATGTTCTGATTAAGAACGATGGGCGACCTCCAACATAACTCTCAAACCTTCGCATCTGATCTCTTCTGAATAACCTTCTCTCAATCCTGTTCACAAACTGGTAGATCTGTCTTAGCTGATCAGCATTCCATCTCTTTTTCATCTGCAACTGTTGATCACGAACCCGAATCACTAACCCATCACAGACTTTCTTCAACGTGGTGTCGCAGAACTTGTGAATATCATGAAATGCCATGAAGCAGTTGATAGTCAAATCACTTTTGTAGACGAACCCAAAAGTTGGCTGACTCTTGAAGGTATACTGAGCTTTATTGTTGATATTCTCAAGACGTAGCAATGGTTGAGTCAAGTTCAGCTTTGTCTGGTAGCTCTCGAACCCTAGTTGAAGATCTTCCACACGTTCTTTGATAATCTTTCTTCGGATGAAATGAAGAATAGATGTGCTGAAGGCGTATTGGAGTTCTGGTGTCACATGTTGCAGTTTTCCTTGGACTTTAATCAGATACATGTCCTCAAGATCGTTGAGTCTTAAGTCCGTAAAATCTGCTTCAGAGAACGTGTAGAGTTGCATGTCATGTCTTCTTACTTTGATTTCTGAGAGGAACGTGTAATCATACTTCTTGTCCCCCTTCAGACTAACTACAACAACAATCCTTAGATCACTTCTTACTGATTCTGGAGATTTCTTGGTTAGTTTGCTTTTATACCAAGTCTTTCTTTTTTCGAACCAGTGGTAGATTCCTAATTCAGCATCGCGATCATAATTCACTTTCTCGAAAACAAAGAGATGAGTAGCTGTTTCCTCGATAGCAGGGTGTTCGTATCTTGCTGCTGGAGTCAAAGTAATTGGAGTAGCATACTTTTTCTGACAGTTGGCCCCGTGTATGAGTAGCTCTAGATCTTTATTGAAGAAGAAACGATATGGAATGGCTGGCTGGCTGTGAACTCTGATCACCGGTAGAGGCTTTGTCCAATCTGTGATGTATGGCTTGTTTTTGCTGTCTCTGCTGCCTATCACATCTGGATCAGTCCAGCTGAAGTCAGAAGACATGGCTCGAGCAATGTTCTCGAGGTGATATTCGAGCTCAGCTGCACTCGAAGAGTTGTCCTTAAGAAGATTAAAAGCATCATTTTTGATCCGGCGAAGTTCCCTCTTGGTCAGTTTCTTGATGCGTTGAGTACTTTTGAGTTGTTGAGCAAACTCAAATGTGCTATCTTCTATCTTGGAATCTTCATCTTTATGTATTTGAGCACTTGCTAACTGATCAAAGAACTCATTCCCAGGTGTATCATCATCATCAAGCCATGAAACTACAATTTTCTTTTGTAAGATTTCTTGCTTGTAGTAGGTTTTGACTTTGGTGGTGACTGAGGTTGATCATATTCTTGTTGAAAATCCATTTCTTCTGTTGCAATGTGCTCAAAGGGATGCTCTGTCTCCTTTGGTTCAGACTCCAAAGCCTTGTGTGGTTGAGATGTGGTTGTTGTTGACGGTCTAATTAGTTCTTTGAGTTGTGAACCAGATCCTCCTTCCCCCTTGTGCTTCTTGGATTGGGTGTCAGGGTCCTGGTCTTCTTCATCTCATAAACATTTTCCTTTATCAGCCACAACTTTGCACGATTCCAGATTTGCATTAATAGCCTCATAGAGAGCTATTTCTGTTTCAGATGGTGAGATAAGTGCTGTGAGTTTGGTGATGAGTTCTCGTTGGAGTTCGTCAGTTGTGAAGTCTTGAAGTTGCTTTGGTTGGATTGCTGTGTCTTGAGGAATCGATCCTGTAATGTTCTGAACTTTTTCAACAATGTTGGTGTCAATGTACACTTCAATCTTCTCCATGAGATCTGACATGTACTGCTTTACATATTTCTTTGTGTGTGCCTTTGCCTCCTTGAGTAGTTGAGCTTTGACATCATCTTCAAGGAGTTCATCCATTTTCTTCTTTGTCTCCTGCAACTCTGTTACTTGCTTAGAAAGTCCTTTGACCATATTCTGCATCTCAGTTACTTGGTCACTTAACATGCTGTCTTTCTTTGCCTGTGCTAACTTTGCTGCCTTCTTTAATTTCTTTGTTGCAGGAGAAACGACTTCGACACGAGTAACCCTAGCAATCTTCTTAGTATACTTGCCTTTAATGATTGTCTTGAGAGTTTCTTCTATTGTTGCTTTTGATGGTGATGGTGATGGTTGTGATGAAGATTCAGGAGGAGTTGATGATTTTGGAGGTAATACAGGAGGTGTTGGTTCCTTTGGAGGGGAGGTAGGAGGAGTTGAATCCTTTGGTGGGGAGGTAGGAGGTGTTAACTCCTTAGGCTGTTCCTCAGATTGAGGCTTGTAAACGGTGAGTTGTAGCTGTGACGGAGTGAGAGGTGGTGTTTGAATATAGTTTTCAGCTTCCTTTTCAGCTTCTTCTTTCTCCTTTGCTAGTCTCTCTTCTTCTTTCCTCTTTTCTAATTCTGCCTCGTGTTCAATTTCTAGTTCGATTGCAGCTTTAGTAGTCTTCTCCCCAATAATTTCCTCTTCCTCTAATTCAGACCATACAACAAGTGCATCAAGATCAAACTGCTCCTGATTACCCCCTTTGAACATGTCATCCTTAATTTCCTCATATGTCAAAGGTTCTCTTTCCTTGTCGGATTGATTAACTGGATTGAAAGGTGGAGGAATGTCCTCAGAATGTGAATCAGACCTATCGGGTTAAATAACCGAATCGGGCTGAGGAGTAGTAGTTGTAGTAACTCCAGACCCTCCAGGTTGATTAACCAGATCAGTATGGGTTGAAGCTACGTCTTTGACAGTTCCAGAACCTCCAGCTCCCTTTTGTAGCTTATATTCCCTTTGTTCTTTAACCCTTAAGTCCGCTCTTCTGGCTTCATCTTCTTTCAAAGTCTTTTTGCTGTGTGCCATTGCAACAATAGTAGCTACATCTTCGTCCATGACAATGGTTTCTTCTTCTTCGGATTCAGTTGCTTCAGAATCAGATTCCTTTTCAGCGTGTACCCCACCTTCTTCTTGTGCTGGCTTTGGAACAACTTTGACTCTTCTTTTGATGATGTTTGGCATGTGAGGTTTATGAAATTTCTTAGAAGCACTTGAAGCACTCCCAGCCTTGCTACTCCCTTTCGAACGGGTCTTGGTTGATCCAGTTCCTTCTGCACCAAGCTTTAAGAATCCTACGCGACCAAGTCTGAATGCTCTGTCATAGTCTTTGTAGGCTTGAGTATTCTTTACAGTTTCTGTCATAAGGGACTCTGGCAGTCTAGTCCCTTGCTTGTGTGAACTATCCTTGGGAAAGTAGATAGAGTTGATAGTCCTATCCATTCTGAGCAGATGCATCTCTAGATCACCAACACGAGGAGAGATGTCTTTGTTTTCATCCAGCAACAGACTGATGAGCACTTTGGTGTATCGTACAAAAGGAACTTTGGTAAATGATTTCATCATTTGAAAGGTCATATCTTCCCAGACAAGTTCAGCATAGTCAATCCTTTGCTGATTCACTAAACCCCAGAATAGTTGAAGGTGAGATAACCGTGGGTGTTCATGACCACTGTCCCTCCCTGAGACAGAACGAACCACTATGTAGTAAATGGTTCTCCAGGGTTGAGGGATGTGTTTTGCATTGACTTTTGAGATCTTGGTGAGTGGTGTATCTGGTTGGACATCATATCCAATGTCGATGAGGAATTTAAGGACTTCATCTTCGGATGGTGTAGGCCAATATTTGTTAGCTGGTTCTGGTGGTTCGGGTAAGCCTAATGCTCTGCGAAGGTGATTTGGTGTGATTTTGAGCTTTTTGCGGTCCAGTGTGCATGTGAAGTATCTCAGTTTTGTGTCCATCTCTAAAGTATTCCACAACTGATGAATATACAATTCAGGAATGTTGTCAGAACTGTCCAGTAAGTTCCTACATTCATTCTCTTTGAGTACTTCCACAGCAATTTGGTAGCTTGTTTCAGGACATTTTATCTTCTCAAAATCTACCCTCGCCTTGTTGTTCCCAAAATCTGCCTTATATCCATGAGGAAGAACTTCAGCTCTTGTGAGCAATGGGAGTGGTTGTTGTTGAGGTGCAGCCATTGAAGAATGCTAAAACATCAATCAAGCACAAATATGCAGGATACATGATAGTTAGAAAATATTTAAGCTTGATGTTACACATGTGATCCTTTTGTTGCTAAGATTGATTTTACATGTTTAACCGTAGTAGTTATCAAATTATATCAATATTGCCAATTTCTATAGATTTTGTCCAATTTCGATAGAATTGAAGAAGTCTAAGGAATTTGTTCAATTCCTATGGAAATCACATTTGCGATAAGTATTGCATTTGCGATAAAAATAACATTTGCGATAAAAATCACATTTGCGATAATTATTGGCAATTTCGATAAACCCTTATACAAGGATTTTCGATAACAACTGTTGTCGAAAAATTTGTTAGCCTTTTGATCACACATTTGTTCCAATAGCTTTCAATGATGTTTCTGAGTCTAGTGTTCAAGTTATAACATTTTTTATCCACAAAAACTCAAGATTCAAACTGAACGTGTCCTTAAACCCTACCAATCAAATTTCATACTTGTGATGTTTCCGGGTGTAAATTAAAGGTACAAACATTCAATTCGAGGCATAACAACACTAGTTTGATGGTTTAATTACACTCAAACACAACCACTCAGTTTTCCCTAAATCGTTCGCTTAAACCCTAAACTAAGAACATGCAAGATTTATGATTCTGGGTTAAGTTAAGCATGCACATTATGTTTAGAACATTATTTCAAGCAAATCCCACTAACAAACATCATCATAATCGCTCAGAATCAAGAAATACGATTTTCGTATAAACCCTAGATCTAAAACAAGCAATTGTGGCAAATCTAACCGTTGGATTTTAGAATCCGTTAAAACCTTTGTTTATAATCAAATATTAAGCATAAATTTACTCACAAATTTGAAAAATCTTGATCGGATCTACAGATTAGATTCTGGCCGTGGATGAGGTGGTTGTAAGTATTGAATACGGTGGGTGAGATTGTCAGATAAAAAGTAAATGTGCATTTACTGTGTTTTGTTTTCTTTTTGTTTAAACTTTTTAATCTTTGGTGATTTTTACACATGTAGTCCTCAAACTTTATATTTTTTCCTTAAACACCTTAACCAACTAACTTTTACCAACTTAGCAAATTTGGCACTCTATTTATTCACAAATAATATCACCACCACTCCTTTTGAAGCAACAATTTTGAAAATTATGCAAGTACAATTTTTTTTTTTTTGAAAGTTTAATATCTGTCTCCCCCTCAACACTTGTTCAAAAATAATTGTTGATGGTTTAAAATGAACAAAGTGTTGATGAAAGGTTTTGTACTTGCATTTTTTTTAATAAAAAAAATGGAAAATCTTTTTGTGTTTTTATCAAAAAATATTTACAAAGATAATTTTGATATGTGACTCTTGATTAATTGTTTTTGAGAAAGTTTTCCAAATCATCAGGAGTCAAATATCGCATACCAATTTGGTGAACTAGTTCCACAAATCTTGCATGAGGCAAGGCTTTGGTGAACAAATCCGCCAATTGGTGTTCAGTACCCACAAAATATAATTCAACTGTACCCATTTCCACATGCTCCTTGATAAAGTGATATCAGAGAGCAATATGCTTCGATTTGCAGTGTTGAACCGTGTTGCATGAAATAGCGATGGCACTCTTGGAGTCGCATTACATCGGAATATCCGTAGTCCATCAACTGAGATCGCATCCAGATGACTTGAGCACAGCAGGTAGACATGGCGACATATTCGGATTCTGTAGATGACAGTGATGTACAGTCTTGTTTCTTTGACTGCCAAGAGACGAGCTTGTCACCTAAAAATTGTACTCCCCCAGACGTACTTTTTCGCGTGTCTAAACAACCTGCATGGTCAGCGTCTGAAAAAGCAACAAGTTCAAACCCGGAATCCTTCGGATACCAGATCCCCAAGTGAATGGTTCCCTTAATATATCGAAGGATCCGCTTAACAGCAGACAATTGACGTTTAGTAGGTCGAGACTGGTAACATGAACATTGGTACGTGGCGAATACAACATCCGGCCGGCTAGCGGTGAGATACATGAGAGACCCAATCATACTATGATATTTCGTAGGATCAATAGGTGTGCCATGTATGTCAGCATCTAGCTTTGGGGATAAGGAAGACATGGGGGTATTATAGGTGTCACAAGTATTCATGCCATGCTTTTTCAATATTTCCTGTGCATATTTGGACTGACTTAAAAATATACCACGGGGTGATTGATGAACTTGCAGTCCTAGAAAGAACTTGAGTTCATCCATCATGGACATCTCAAAGTTTTGTTTCATAAATCTTGCAAAAGCGTTTGAATATTTTTTACGAGTTGATCCAAAAATGATATCATCTACATAAATTTAAACAATGAGAACATCCTCCCCGTGTTTTTGTATAAATAAAGTCGGGTCAACAGATCCTTTAGTAAAATGATTGGCTAATAAGAATGCAGACAGTTTGTCGTACCATGCCCTCGGGGCTTGTTTAAGGCCGTAGAGGGCTTTCTTGAGTCTGTAGACGTGGTTTGGATGCTCTTGATCGACGAAGCCCTCTGGTTGTGAAACGTACACCTCTTCCCGGAGTTGACCGTTGAGAAATGCCGTCTTCACGTCCATCTGGTATACCGTGATGTTCTTGTGAGCAGCGTACACCAGGAACATTCTAACAGCCTCAAGACGTGCCACTGGTGCAAACGATTCTTCGAAGTCAATCCCTTCTTCCTGACTGAACCCTTTGGCGACCAAGCGGGACTTGTTACGAATAACTGTACCATCCGCATCTAGCTTATTTTTCCAGATCCACTTTAAACGGATGACGTAAACCCCATCTGGTCTCTCTACCAATTCCCAAACCTTGAACATCTTGAATTGATCCAATTCTTCTTGAATAGACTCAATCCAGTTGTCGTAGGTAAGGGCTTCTTTAATGTTTTTGGGTTCGGATTGACAAACGGTGAGTGCATAAATGCAGGTTTCACCGTCTGTATAGAGTCGTTGTCGTGTCATTACAGGGTTTTCTGGGTTGCCAATTACATTTACAAGGGGATGATCCTTTTTCCATTTGTGTGTTGATGGGTAATGTTGATAAGTATGGTGCAGATTTGACGGTTCCAAGTTGCGTGTAGACGACTCTGCGATATCAGGAATGGTGGGAGCCGGTGCAAATGGATTAAAGAATGCATTGCCGTCATAACCTACTGGAGTGGGTATTTCAGAAGAATGTTAGGGGGGACCTTCAGCTGCAGACGCAGAGGTAGAAGGTGTTTGATCTACGGATGATGATGTTTCTGGTTGAGGTGCATCTTCAGCAACTGCAGTGGTTGTAGTCACTGGTGTATTAGGTACTTGATTATCAACTAGTGGTTGTACAGTGGAACTTGTGGAAACATCTTGTGCACGACAAACCATAGTGTCATCAAACAATGGAGAAAACAAGTCTTCTAGATCTTTGCGGTTAAGAGAGAAGGTTGCAGCTGAAGGATCAGGAAAGTTGAGACGGTTGGTTGCGGGTTCTAAGCTGTTTTGCTCTGAAGCCATGTCGGTAAGCTCATCGAAATTAGCATGTATAGTCTCCTGAATCTCCCTGGTGCGACGGTTCCATATTCTTAATCCTTTTGAATTTTCACAGTAACCGACAAAAATCCCTATATCCGCTTTGGCCTTCAGTTTTCTGAGGTCATCACGATCATTCATTGGATAGCAAAGAGCTCCAAAGAGATGAAAGTAATTGATGTTTGGTTTTCTGCGGTGAACAAGTTCATATGGTGTCTTGGTGTGCCTTTTGGTGATCATGCATCTATTTTGGGTGTAGCAAGCAGTTGAAACGGCTTCAACCCATAGATAGTCCGGTAACTGAGCATTGATTAACATTGTTCGTGCTGCTTCCACTAGAGTTCGGTTTCGCCTTTCGACCACACCGTTCTGTTCGAGGCTGCGAGCAATGGATGTTTAATGTTCAATACCCACTTTCTCATAATACTCCCTAAGAGTCTGATTCTTGAATTCAGTTCCATTGTATGTTCGAATTTTTCTGACGGTGTTGCGTAACTGAACTTGAATCTTTGTGAGAATGATGATGATGGACGGTGCTTAATCTTTACTGCAAAGAAAATAAGTCCAAGTCCATCTTGAATAATCATCGACGATTACCAGTATGTACCGCTTCCCATTAATAGTTTGAACACGCATAGGGCCACACAAATCCATATGCAACAGTTGAAGTACGTGATCAGTACTGTGCTCGGGTTTAGGAGGAAAGTGAGCAAGAGTACTTTTTCCTTGTTCACAGGCAGGATATAGATGATCTTTGGCGTATCTGAATTTTGGAAGACCATCGACCAACTTTTTACGAGCGAGCTCGGTCATGGTTTTGAAGTTCAGGTGAGACATACGCTTGTGCCATAACCATGCTTTGGTGAATGTGCCTTTGAAAGTAGACAAATTGGTGAGGAAGCTGTCATGTCCGAGAAGGAAATAGTATAAAGACTGGTTCCGCGCTTTCCTTTCATCAGATCATTTCCTTGAAGATCTCGAACAAAACATGTTTTCTCCCGAAAAGCCACTTCTAAATCACCATCGCAGAATTGTTCAACGGAGAACAAATTATGACCAAAGCCCTCGACATAGTAGACACGGCTAATCTCGATATTCCCATTGACATAATCACCGTAACCCATGATAGTTGTGAAATGATCATTCCCGAACCTGACAGTGCCTATGAACTTTGAAACGAAGTTTACTAGAAGCTTTAAATTCCCTGTCATGTGCCGGGAACACCCGCTATCAACAATCCATAGCACAATTTGAATTACCTGCATCACAAGAAGAGGACACGGGAGAGTTGGAACCAGTGGATCCAGGTGGGTTAGTAATACACGTTTTAAGTATCTTTGGAACCCAAGTGAAACCAGGTTTGTATTGTAACCAACGCTGCCACATCCAACTAGTGTGTGCTTTCTTCTTAGTGAATGTGCTAGGTGAATGTGCTTTATTCTTAGGGGCAATTACGGGCTTGTCAACGGTGGTCTCAGAAACTACTTGTGGCGGTTTTCCTAAAATGGACTTAGCAGCGGGTATGGGCCTATAGGAAATGCCAGTAGTACGTTTCTGTTTTCTTGACAAAAGGGTCTTAGCAATGCATTTCTGATGATTTCCAGTCAACATACTAGTACGACATAATACACAATAAGCATCAACCATAATAGCATTAGAAACATTCAAAGATTCAACATTTATTACATCAGATTCAGAATGACACTTAGACAAGCTAGATTCCAAACTAGACGTAACATGTGTCTTATTCAAACTACTAGCATTAACTTCTAATTCTGCCTTCTTAGATAATCCACTCTTAGGTTGCCAAACTCTAATCATCTTTTGACTTTTCTTTTGACTCTTTGTGGTCTTTGAGCTGCTAGCCTTAGATGTGGTGCCTAATCCTGTGGAGGTTGAAGTATTCATATTAGTAATTTGTGATGATGCTTTCTTAGGTGCCTTGTCTACTTTGTACATTCCTGGTGCAATCACATTATTTAATACTGCTTTCCCTTTGTCAAGAGTTCTGAGTTTCTCTTTCATTTCAATGATGATGTGGTTTTGTTCTTGAATTTTTGATTCCAACTTTCTATTTAACCGAACAGTGTCATTTCTATTATCACAAACTTCAGCAATATCTTTTTCATACTCTAAAATTTGATGTTTTAAAACCTCATTTTCTTTTTCAAGATTTTGAAGTGTTGAAACACAAACATTTTGAGAAGACAAAGATTCTTTTTGACTTTGTAATGCTAACTCAAATTTAATACTTTGAGTCTGACACTTATCCAGAGTTTGACGAATTTTGAAAATTTCTTTTGCACATTTGGTTTCCACATCATCACTGATTTGTCTGAGTCTCTCATTTTCTTTTCTCAGATGTTCATTCTCAATTCTCATTGTCTCAAGTTCAACACAGTGATCATCAACAAGCAATTCATGACATGACAAATAGATAGAATTCATTATCACAGATATCACATCCGAACTGAGAACATTCGTCAAGAGTCGATCAACATCTTTTTCTAAAGCTTTCTTTTGACCTTTTTGTTTTGCAATTTTGACATCTTTTGCTTTGAAAATACTCATCATTGATACAATTTCTGACTGGAGATCCTGTTCCCACTGAGTTGTACAAAGTCTCAGGTGTTTAGCAAGTGGCAAGAATTGTTTTTGAAAAACTTCTCGCTTTTCTTTCTCATAAGGAGATAGAAAAGTGGAGATTTTGATCTCAGAATTTCTTTCAATTGCGTTTTCCAAAAGTTGAATGTTCTCCATAAATGTTTTGAAATATTTAAGAATGCGACATTCCTTTGGCATTTGTTCATTAACACCTTGACTTGGTAAAGGACCATTGATTTGTGCAACAGTGGTAACTGGACCAACTTCAGATGAAGTATTTATTTCAGCTAAAGAGCACGTTTGTACAGATTTCTCTTTCTGAGGTACAAAAGATTCTTTAATATGAGGTGCTTTCGAATAATCGTATGGTTTGTTATATTTTACACGACTCATCTTTGATCGACACTCGATATCATGTTCTTCTTCCTTTTCAGTACAATAAACAACCACAAGTTGAAAAGTATCATCAAACAACAATTCGGCACTGTATAACCTAGGGTTTTCCTTGAGTGCTTTGTTTAAAAAACGTTGTTGATCACATCCGATTGCAAATCCATATCCGCGAGGATTTGGTT
This sequence comes from Artemisia tridentata subsp. tridentata, assembly GCA_021014915.2. Lineage (NCBI taxonomy): Eukaryota > Viridiplantae > Streptophyta > Magnoliopsida > Asterales > Asteraceae > Artemisia > Artemisia tridentata. Next base: position 124,846,191 of record CP139505.1, on the reverse strand, counting down.
TGACAGTTAGATTTCGAAGAGCTGTTATAGAATTACCCGCTTTATAAACAACGTTTTGAAAATCCTTAAGTTTGCTTTCCAATGTCACAACTTCTTCAAGATATGAATCGACTCGTTTTCGTGAAGCTTCTTTGTGTTCAGAAAAATTTTCTTGACAAGTTGACAATTCTGTTTTGGTTTTTGAAAGTTCATTATTGAGAGTGTCAACCTGTTTTTGAAAATCAAATATTTCTTGTTCCTTTTGTGAAATAATTTCATTCTTGGAAACGGTCAATTCACGAACTTGAAGTTCCAAATTTTATACTTGTACGTATGACTCTTAGAATGCACACTTAAAACTTTTCTCACGTTTTTCTTTGTTTTCAAAGTTTGAAAGTTGTTGCTTGTAACACTCAAGGTCCTTTGTTAATAGTGCAACTTTGGCTTTTAAGTTTTTGTTAATGTCATTGCATTTGTCCATCTGGGATTGATGTGCATTCAATTGTGATTGGGTGGCAAGCAATAAGGTCATGAGTTCTGAATCCGAATCTTGCATAGGATTATTTTGTTTAAGATGATCATGATGGTCATCATCAAGAGAATCATCAAATGAAACCACTGGGTTAATTTGATCATCATCAAAGGTAACCACTGTGTTTATTTGATCATTTTCTTGAGATGAAAATGATAAATCATTTTGAACAAAAATTTCTTGTGCAGATAAAGATGCAGATGGTGAGGCAATTTCATGAATAAGACAATCTGCATCAGATACCTGAGATAAACCATCGGTGTCATATACCGGGCCTGTCTCGCTCATGTTCATCTCCTGCATGTGGCCATTAACATGACTGCAGCATTAGCCTCCAGATCCTCCATTTCGTCATCAGAGTATGCATTAGCCATAAAACTCTGCTCCTTCTCTGTCAAAATACCACTGGCCTTTTCATCCTTCAATGCCATGAGAAGAGCTTCTTTATGATATGCACTACCCATTGTTCTCGGCTTGGGGCATGCATTAGCCATATGACCATTTCCCCCACAATTGTAGCAAGTGATGGATGTATTAGCAATCCCTTTCCCTTTGTCAGCAAACTGATTCCTTCTCTGATTGTTACCCATGCTGTTTCGACTACCTCCTCCTGAACTGAATCGTTGCCCACTAGAATTCCCCATGTTTCCTGAGCCAAACCTTCCTGAAGACCGATTCTGAATCTCAACCCGTCCATTGTTAACTACTGCTTGATTTCTGGTGTTTGATGATGTCCTTAGACGATTGTTCGACCTATTGGAGAATTTGCTAAATGCACGGGCGATTAATGCAAACCCCTCATTTAAAGAATTAAAGGCATCATCTTCATCAGTTTCAACATTGGAGTACATGCTGTAATCAGTGTTGTCGAATGGAACAAGTTGATTATCAGGGTATTGTTCAGGTGCTTCATAAGGGATAATTTGATTTGACGGTGGTGGTGTAAACCCTGAATGAGGTGGTGGTGGTGGAACAAACTCCTGGTTTGGTGCAAAATGTGATTGAGCCATGAGAGCAAATGAGTTTGGATTAGGTGCTGGTGAGAATCCTCCACGTGCTGCACGTTCTTTATCAACTTCAGATTGGTGTTGTTTTAGGTAATCATACAATAACCCATAAGACACGTCATTGATCTTTTTGGCTTGTCGAACAAACGTGACGTACTTCTGCCAATCTGGGCCGAGACATCCCAAAAACTTGGAGTTGATAGTATGATTCCAAGGATTCATCAGGTTCGATCATGAAATGTGTATACTCCATGTACAAATTTGATTCCAAGTCCTCTTGATTCAGTTCAGTGCCTTCCATAAGCAGATGGACGTGCTCCCACATGTCCTTGGCTGTCTTTTGGGCATCAATACTCCTGAAGATGGGATTGGGAATCCCTTGGAGTATATAAGACATAGCTAGCTCATTGGCCTCTTGTTGTAAGACTTGTTCTGCAGTTTGTTGAGCTAGAGGAACAGGGGTTGTGGTCGCTTCTCTTGGAGGTACTTGAGTTGGATCAGCTGGAATGGTTGTTGTAGGTGTTGGATACGGTCCATCAATGATGACCTTTTTGAGATACTTCCCGTGAGGTTTCCTTAGTTCGATGAAGCGTAGAAAACGACTGGACCACTGCACGTAGTTTCCTGGTGTGAGCATAGGTGGTGTGTCAAAAGAACCTGCTTCATGTCTTGATTGCTGACTACTAAAGGCTTCACACATTTTGGTAAACCAATGTGGTTCTCTGGAAGATGGTTGGTAGTTCTGCATTGGTTGTGGAAGAAGTTGTTGCTGCTGAGGGAATTGATGTTGATGCATGAACATTTGATGTTGTTGATACTGTGGTTGGTATGATGGTTGATACTGTTGCTGAGGATATTGCTGCTGAAATGGTTGTTGACGGTACTGTTGCTGTTCACCACAATTTTGATAATTACTGTTCACCACAATTTCGATAAACACTGTTCACGTTGCTCAATTTCGATAACAATCCAATTTGCGATAAGAGTCCAATTTGCGATAATTCCTGCAATTGCGATAAAATTGATAATTGCGATAAACTTTCTAATTGCGATAAATCTTACAATTTCGATAAGTTATCTTAATTGCGATAGAAAAGGCAATTTCGATAAGTTAACAGAATTGCGATAGATTTTGCAATTTCGATAGATTTATCTAAATTACTGTTCACCACAATTTCGAACCGTGTTGAACCGTGTTGCATGAAATATCCGTAGTCCATCAACTGAGATCGCATCCAGATGACTTGAGCACAGCAGGCAGACATGGTGACATATTCGGATTCTGTAGATGACTGTGGTGTACAGTCTTGTTTCTTTGACTGCCAAGAGACGAGCATGTCACCTAAAAATTGTACTCCCCCAGACGTACTTTTTGCGATAAGTGTACCCACGATTCAGTGAGTCGCTGGAGATCACCCCACGACTGTAGACCGTTTTGGAGCTTTCACCAAGCGTAATCCACAAGGGATTACCGAAGTGACCTGCTGTCAGGGTTGTTTGATATTGACCCTGGCAGGATTTCCATTCAATCACTGAGAATCACATTAGTGGTTTCTCTCATGAATGTTCTCGGCAGATTGCTAAGATCTGCGAAGGTCACTCCTATGATTTACAACTGGTGTTCTTATTGTTGAGCAGCCAGTGTATACTAAGTGTACCTAAGAGATCTTTGATGAATCTCATGGCTCTAGACTCGATTAGTGCATATTTGTTTGGTCGTCGGAGGCATGGAGCAGAGTGCCTCCTTTTCAATATCAACACATCTCGTAGTGAGAGGTCGATAGATGATGAAGGGTTCTCCGTGTGAAATGAAACAAGTGCCTTTTGAGAGACACCTGAGTGGCTAGAAGGTTAGTGCAGTGCGTCACTGGGTCCATGACGACTTTGATCTTCAATACCGGTGATGCCCAATCAACCAGTAGATAATGTATTGAACCCGGTGTCTGCCTAAGGTTGATCATATGGAGGGCTATTTCTTTTCACCCTTTTCTTTATTTTTCTTTTTAATTCTTCAACCCCTTCTTTCTCCTTTCATTTCATATCTCCTTTTTCAATCATACCTAGGACTTTCTAGTTCTAGACTATTGGTATTGTCCTTGGGTAGAGCCCTCTGGCTCTGGCGGATCATAGGACGGTTATTCCTAACCTTAGCCACCTTATATCACCATGACTATCCTATTATTGCCATAACCAAACCTTTTGAAAATCTCTCAAAGTGTTTATGATTATGAAAACATATTTTGTTAACACTTTGAGAGTTTTGTGATATTCAGAAAGACTCCCCCTTAACATGTGCTCGTAAGTGATTAAGGTAAATTTGCACATGTCGGGTAGATTTGGCACTTTTTGAATTGATTGATTTTCAATGAACATGATTGTCGCGAGACACGTTTACATCACTAGTAAAACTAGCTTGAAATTATTACCCGTCCATATCATATTCAAGGAAAATCGCTCGAAATCGGTACATTCTACTCAGACATACCCTTTGATACCACTTGATGGTCCCTATTACCGATATAACACTAGATCTAATCTACTACTAACCACGAACACAACTACAACTAAGCTATGTATAAACTAATAACAATAGATTAAGTAGCAACGAGAGATTAGAGAAGAGAATAATAGAAGAAGAAGGATGATTTCATTACACTCTATAAAATGAGAAAGTTTCCGCACGATGTAACTAAAATCAACAATAGAAATGATGCCCCATGCCTTCTATTTATAGGCATGAGATTAGGGCATCCTATGTTAACAATGTTCTAGAAGGAATAAATAAGAAATGGGCGGCTCATGGGCTTCTAATGAGCCGTTGCCTATTACATACATAAAGCCCATTACTACTAATTTCGATAACCTGGCCAAGACTTGTATAATTCTTGAAACGTGTTCGCAACACCTGCCACGTCTTGTGTTCACACATGGCCAACTGTATGTCGTTGTTTCACGTGTCAAAAGCAAGAGAGGTTTGAAGGTTGTCGTTTGAGATCCCGATGGTAATCTATCAAACACCACTACAAATGTTGAGTACAAGGAAGTGCTCCAAGGGCTTTGATCAAAATTCAAGAGGCGTTTACAATATGTATATTACATGATTTATGTAATTTATTAGGTGCTCAAAGAATTACATCAAATTTAGAGGCAACGATTCATAGATGTTTAATATATTAGAACATGTTTAGGTTTGTTGTGGTTTATTACTTTATACACAAACTTAACTTCTTAATGTATGATTTCTTTAAAAACCCCGTGAATCTACGGGTCTATAAACTAGTCATTTATAAGCTTTAGTTAGCTCAATCATATCCTGTTAAATAAATTCCTAAATAGTTATGTCAAATAAAACACATTCTTAGTTCTTTAGTAGTACGTAATAGTTCGAAGTATCCAGCCTTTTGAGTTATGTACGGCTTGGTGGTATCACAAATTACAAATATTCTTTACCCAAATAACTACACCTTTTTTAACAACAAAAATATGATCTTCATTGGATAAACAATTAATGTAGTAGAATCATGACGGAATGAACAAGCTTTACAAAAAGGATTCTATGTGTCAATCAAGTAAGATTTACGTTAGTTGACATAACTTAGATATCTTTAATTAGAATTAAAATGTTTTGTTCATATCAATAGTTTTGCATGAATGTTTGTAAATAGTTAAATATTTGATTTAAGATATTAGTCAAAAATTACTCAACATAAAAATGTCAACACAAATACAGCTAGGACCTTGGTGCATGTTTCATGTTTGTAATTTTACTCCTAATAGTAGTATATGTTTATTTATGATAATCGTTGTTGACTTATTGAGCACTAGTAGGCAATACTGTTATAGTTTAATGTTTAACTTTTAATATACGTATGTCCGGTTTCGAACCCGAGACTCGGGATTGCACACGATGCGTGAGAGTTTCAATAGTATGAATAAATTAAATATATTTATGTATTTTATTTATTCATTTCACAAACAAGCACTTAACGACAGTTAGTACTTAACGGTGTTAGAGATAACGACCGTTAAAAGACTAAAAGTGAAAAGAAGGATCTAGAACCACAAGAGTGGGCTGGATCGGCTGGAAATCCAACTTGGGTTGGGTTGGCCGGTTTTGAGGAAGAGTAGGGAGCAAGTTTGGTGCCCTAGGGATAGCCTATAAATACAATTCATTGTGTTTAGGGTTTTACTAATCTGGAATCCCTAATTGCCAAACTTCTCTTCTTTCTCCCTCTTGCTAGAAGCTAGTCGACATTTTTATTTCCACTAGGAAATTCGGCTCAAGCTAATAGCAATTAAAGTGTTTGGTTATTAGTGATCAAGAACCTAGCTTTTCCTACTGAAACGCTATCATCACGTGTGTACAAGAACGAGTGACTAGTTTATCTTAACTAGTGTTTTTCCCTAACTTGGATCGACATACCCTATATTTATTTAGGGTTCATACTTGTTCTTGGTGATTGCAAAAAGGTACGTGTCTATTTAGTTTTAATTAATTACATGTTCTTGTAGATCTTCCGCTGCGTGCTTTGTGATGTTTTTATATGTTTATAGTTTTATGATTCATATAATCCAACAGTGGCATCATGAGCCTCGTTTAGAACTTGTAATTAATTACTAAAACCTAAAAATTGGATCTTGATTAGATACATGCTTTTATGATCTAGGGTTTTTTTTATATGAAACCCTAATTTTAATTAATGTGGATCGATCCACAATATTTTATTTTTAGGGTTTATGTTTAGTTTTTTTAATTAAAACTTAATTAGAAACCCTAGATTATGCATGGTAATTTTTAGGGATTAATTGTGTATACCGTATGTGATGACACAAATTAATTAGATACGTACAAGGAATTAACATATTAATATGGATTTCATGATTATGTGTTAATATGGTATCCATGACAAAATTTTGCATATTTTGTCATGGTTTGATATATGGTTCGATATATATGTATGTATTTGCTACATGTTTTGTTTAATAAATTTTTAATTGGGGAAGACCTCAATATATTAATTAATAAATTATGTGCAATGTGGTATTAAATTAACTAAAACTTACGCGGCCAAGTTATTTGGTGTCTGTGGTCCATTGGGCACAATGAGCTCGAAAACCAATGGGAGTTTTGTTAGTTAAATACATATTTAATTACACATAGAATTAATAATAGGATTTATTGGAAAAAGGTTTGCATGTGGCTATATGATATTGTTATGATCATATATTTGTTATTATGTGTTTATTTACAATTACTTGATTTTTTGTGTTTATATATTATGATGGATTGCAACACAAAAAGAGGGTAATTTTCATAATAAAATAAACAAGACTAATAACTATGAAACCTTTGTAGTAATTCTGTTTATTGCCAAGTCTTATGTGCCGACAGTGGTTCGCTTCGCACGGTAATTTGCTCCCAGGCGAGACTAGCAATTAATAAATTATTACATAAATTGTTTTAGCAAGAAAATCATATTTTTTTAGTTGATTGATTGCAACTGTACAAAAGTGGTCGAAGCGGCGGACCTATTATTGACAAACTATAAAGTGGGTTTAAGGTTGGATCACATTAAATTGTGACCTTAAAGGGGCACGGTTTTAACCAGCTTCGGCGGCTGTCGTCCCTCCGCTCGCCTGTGCGTTAATAATAGACTTACCAAGTACACCATGAAAAAGTACGAAGCATCTTAAGGCAATGTTGTAATTTTCTCAACGCCTCAATTAAAAAATTTGATGATTTGAGCTACGAATTGGTAAACGGTTTTGTTTTGAAAATATATATATGATACAAAGATGAATGCATGACATCTTTGTACATATTTTTGATTTTACACATCAAAAATTTATTACCCTAAAATTTAAGTTATATGCCGACCAATTAACAAGGAAACACCTAAGATGACATTCTATCATTACTAGCAGCCTCAGCTGATGTGATGATTCAAAGAATGAAGTCAATAGGGGTAAATTGAGCACTTCCATTACTAGCAGCCTCAGCTGATGTGATGGAACGGCGTCAATTTACACGTTTCTAAATTGGTAAACTTAATTGAGCACTTTCATTACTAGCAGCCTCAGCTGATGTAATGAAACGGCGTCAAGGCATAAAGATTTGGGGATGAAACATGCTTACATTTTGCAACTGATGTTGGCAATATAATGTAAGTCCCAAGATTTCTAGGAATTGCAATTTGACATTGGCAATTGGGTGATCCCGTACCTTGTTGAGTACTTTCATTACTAGCAGCCTCAGCTGATGTAATGAAACGACGTCAATTAGGATCCTAGTTTTCAGTGAAAATTAAATGGTTTTTTAACCAATGGGTGTTTAATTTTCATGAAATGTTTTATTATCGAAAGTACTAACTTTTGAACTTTTTTCTGTAGAAATGGCCCAACCCGGAAACTCGTCAAACTTAACTTCCTGTTTCAAGATGATGCTTGAAAAGGAAAAACTGACTGGGACTAAGAATTTTAACGCTTGGTATCGAAATCTAAGGCTTGTTCTTAGAATTGCCAAACGTTCAGAATGTCTTACTGTGGACCTTCCTGAAGCTCCTCCTGCAAACTCGCCTAATGAAATACTTAGGGAGTTCAATGAAGCCTATGACAAGCACAATGATGCGGCTTGTCTCATGTTATCGGGGATGGATGATCAACTGGTAAAACAGTTTGAGAAATATGGCCCGAAAAACATGATTGATGAACTGACACGTATGTTTCAGAAATCTCCTATGGCTGAATTGTATGATGTACTTGACAACTTGGGCAAGTGCAAGCAGGATGTGACAACACCCGTAAGTGATCATGCACTTAAAGTGAAAGGTTATCTTGACCAACTAGATGCACTTAATTGCGGGTTTGTAGAAGACGTTAAAGTTGGCCTCATCAACAAATCCCTCAATGAGGAATTATATTGTGAATTTGTGCGCAACTTTAACATGCATTGCAAGGGGAAGACATTTTCTGAATTGCATGCAATGCTTATTGAGCATGAGAAGGCACTCACAAAGAAAGCTCCTACACCTGCTATTATGGCAATAAGAGGTGGTAGAGTAGCTAAGCCCGGTAAACCGAAACATGTGAACAACAAGAAAGGAAAGGGCAACGCTGACAAGGGCAAGCAGATTGTGACCTATCAGCAAAAGCCGAAGAAGCAGAATCCTCCTCCCAAGAAGGATTATCCCAAAAAGGATGCGGCTGCTTGTCACCACTGCCATACTCCTGGACACTGGAAGCGTGACTGTCCATTGTTGCTAGAGGAGTGTCGCAAAAATAAGAATGCCAAGGCTGGGCAAGGTGCCAGCACTTCAGGTATTTTTATGGTTGAATTATTTTCTTTTCCTCGTAAGCAAAATGCCTGGATATATGATACAGGATGTGGTACTCACATTTGTAATACATCGCAGGGGCTTAGAGGAGCGAAGAAGCTGAACTATGGGGAATGCTACTTGTACGTGGGAAATGGAATACGTGCAGCAGTAGAAGCCATAGGGACTTTTGAGCTAGTTTTACCTTCTGGTTTAATATTAGTTTTGAACAATTGTCATTACGCACCTTCCATTGTTAGAGGTGTCGTATCAGTTTCTTTGTTATTGGATTTGGGTTTTAAGCATACGTTTAATGATAATGGAATTTTCGTTTCTCTAAATTCTGTTTTTTACTTTAATGCTATTTCATTAAATGGTGTGTTTGAAATTGACATGGAAAACCATGTATCCAATAGAGATAATTCAATGTATAGCATCGGGAATAAGAGAGCCAAGTCTAACTTGAACTCGTCTTATTTATGGCATTGTTGTCTTGCCCACATAGGCAAGAAATGCATGGAAAAGCTGCTAAGTGATGGGCTTTTACCTAATATCAATGATGATTCAGTTGATAAATGCGAATCTTGCATATCTGGGAAGATGACGAAGAAACCTTTCCATAGCAATATGGAGAAGGCTTCGGATCTACTTGGATTGATACACACAGATGTGTGTGGTCCACTTAGACACGTGTCAAAACGCGGTGCTACCTACTTCCTAACCTTTACGGATGACTATAGTCGTTATGGTTGTGTTTATTTACTTAAACACAAACATGAAGTCTTTGAGACATTCAAGGTTTTCAAAAATGAAGTAGAATTACAACTCGGAAAGAAGATTAAGGCCCTTCGATCCGATCGTGGTGGTGAGTATTTGAGCCAAGAGTTCAAAGATTATCTAGCTGAGTGTGGCATTGTCCAACAACTCACTTCTCCTTATACTCCACAACAAAATGGTGTATCTGAAAGGAGAAATCGTACCTTGCTTGACATGGTACGATCTATGTTTAATCTTACAACTCTTCCCTTATCCTTTTGGGACTATGCTCTTGAAAGTGCTGTTCGCATACTAAATGTGGTTCCAACTAAGAAGGTTGATAAGACTCCATATGAATTATGGACTGGAAAAGCTCCCAACTTGTCTTACTTAAAGATCTGGGGTTGTGAGGCGTTTGTTAAACGTGACTCACCTGACAAGCTCCAACAAAGATCTGTTAAGTGCATCTTCGTAGGATACCCTAAGGAAACAAGGGGTTACTACTTTTACTTCCCACCAGAAAATAAAGTCATTGTGGCTAGATATGGTGAATTCCTTGAGGAGAATTTCTTGACTCAAGAATTCAGTGGGAGAGTATATGATCTTGAAAATGATCAAGAAGATGTGTCACCTTCTGAGAACACTAACACACTTCCTGTGGAACCTGAAAGCTTAGGTCCTCCACCTGAAGTAGAAGTGGTACCCGTCCGTAGGTCTTCAAGATCTACAAAGGCTCCTGAACGTCTATGTTTAAACATAGATGATGAGGAAACTATGCTATTGGATCACATTGATGAGCCAACCAGTTATAAGGCTGCCATTAATAGCCCTGAAAAGGATAAATGGCAGGTAGCCATGGATGGGGAAATGCAATCCATGAAAGACAATAAAGTCTGGATTGAAGTAGACCTTCCACCCAATGCTAAGGTAGTTGGGTGTAAATGGCTCTTCAAGAAAAAGACTGACATGGATGGCAACGTACACACCTACAAAGCTCGTTTGGTGGCGAAAGGCTTTACCCAAACATATGGTGTTGACTATGAGGAGACCTTTTCTCCTGTGGCCGACATTAGAGCTATTAGGATTCTTATAGCCATAGCTGCCTACTATGACTATGAGATTTGGCAAATGGATGTCAAAACCACTTTTCTAAATGGTCGCCTAGATGAAGATATCTATATGGCGCAACCTGAGGGGTTTGTGAATCCACAATTTCCTGAGCGTGTATGCAAACTTCAAAGATCCATTTATGGATTGAAGCAAGCATCCAGGCAATGGAATAAGAAATTTGATGAGGAAATCAAGAAGTTTGGATTTACTCAAAATTTCGATGAGCCATGTGTATACCACAAAGTTAGTGGGAGTAACACTACTTTTCTTGTCCTATATGTCGATGACATATTAATCATGGGAAATGATATACCAAGCCTTAATGAAGTTAAGGATTATCTTGGTAATTGCTTTGCCATGAAGGATTTAGGAGAAGCAGCGTATATCCTTGGAATCAAGATCTATAGAGACAGATCTAAACGGTTAATCGGATTAAGCCAAAGTGCTTACATGGATAAGATATTGAAGAGATTCAATATGCAAAATTCCAAGAAGGGATATTTGCCCATGCAAGTGGAACACGGCTTATGCAGCGAAATGTGTGCTTCTACACCTGAAGAGGTGGCATACATGAAGAAAGTTCCGTATGCTTCTGCAGTAGGATCTATCATGTATGCAGTTAGATGCACAAGGCCAGATGTGGCATTCGCTCAAAATTTGACCAGTCGTTATCAGCAGAATCCAGGGAAAGATCACTGGCATGCTGTAAAGAACATTCTTAAGTATTTAAGGAATACTAAAGATATGTTTCTTGTTTTCGGGGGAAATCCAGACGCAGAACTGAATGTTACAGGTTTCTGCGATGCGTCCTTTCAGACTGATAAAGATGATACGAAGTGTCAGACGGGTTATGTTTTTGTCATCAATGGAGGAGCGGTAAACTGGAGTAGTAAGAAGCAGAGCATAACGGCCATGTCTGCTACAGAAGCCGAGTACATTGCTACATCGGAGGCGGCAAAAGAAGCTGTTTGGATAAGGAAATTCATTAAGGATCTTGGAGTGATGCCTTCAATAGAATTACCTATAAATGTATATTGCGACAACTCTGCTGCAATTACATTCGCCAATGAACCTGGAGTTATGAAAGGCGCCAGACACTTTAAAAGGAAACTTCACTATGTTCGAGAACAAGTCGATGATGGTGAAATAAAAGTACTCAAAGTTCACACAGATAACAATCTGGCTGATCCTTTCACGAAGGCATTACCTAAGGAGACGTTTAATCGTCATGCTCAGGGAATTGGTCTTCGTTTAGCAGATAGTTTCATGTAAATCTGTTGGATTAGTATTTCGATAGGGACGTGTAAACAATTATTATTTTAATGAAATAAAGTGCGGATAACGTTTATTATCATTATTAATATTTGTGTCCTATATTTGCATGTTTAAATCCGTGAATAAATTTATTTATTCTAAATAGTCCATTGTCAATTAATAATATGGGAATATTATTGAACTAAGACAAATGTGAGGATTGGTAGAATGTACTGTAAGGTTAAGACACCAATGTCACATGATATTCAATATTGGATAAATTGAATATAGGACTTATCCCAACAACATGATTGTACTTTATGGATCATAGTCATTAAGTATATCATGAATATTTATCCTCTGACTTGAGATGCCAGATAATTGCCGAGGATGTAGCTCATTTTCTGTGAGATAGTCTACCGCTGTCCGTAAAAGGTAGTTATAAGGGCTATTTTCAGAAATGATGCAAAGTTCAAGGGTTATGCTCGCAGTCAATAAGGGATTTGTTCCTTCAACTTTGTGTTGAAGTTTAATACTGCTTGGCCACTCGTATGATTAACAAGATGTTTGCGTGCGCACGCCCAAAGTCTATCTTGAAGACGTTCAGATGTTTTGGTAATCTTGTTCAATTATGTATAAACGAGAAACTACTGTTAATTGTGGAATGACAAGATCCATATCCAAATTAACGCGGTATTAGAAACAAAAGGATAAGTATGATGATTTAATTCATCACGTGGTTTTTCCAGAAAAACCATACTCGGATCGAGCTGGGGGCATTGGGATCTGTTAAGCTAGACTAGCCCATGTCATTACTATATTAATAGTTATCCAAGTGGGAGCTGTTAGAGTTTAATGTTTAACTTTTAATATACGTATGTCCGGTTTCGAACCCGAGACTCGGGATTGCACACGATGCGTGAGAGTTTCAATAGTATGAATAAATTAAATATATTTATGTATTTTATTTATTCATTTCACAAACAAGCACTTAACGACAGTTAGTACTTAACGGTGTTAGAGATAACGACCGTTAAAGGACTAAAAGTGAAAAGAAGGATCTAGAACCACAAGAGTGGGCTGGATCGGCTGGAAATCCAACTTGGGTTGGGTTGGCCGGTTTTGAGGAAGAGTAGGGAGCAAGTTTGGTGCCCTAGGGATAGCCTATAAATACAATTCATTGTGTTTAGGGTTTTACTAATCTGGAATCCGTAATTGCCAAACTTCTCTTCTTTCTCCCTCTTGCTAGAAGCTAGTCGACATTTTTATTTCCACTAGGAAATTCGGCTCAAGCTAATTGCAATTAAAGTGTTTGGTTATTAGTGATCAAGAACCTAGCTTTTCCTACTGAAACGCTATCATCATGTGTGTACAAGAACGAGTGACTAGTTTATTTTAACTAGTGTTTTTCCCTAACTTGGATCGACATACCCTATATTTATTTAGGGTTCATACTTGTTCTTGGTGATTGCAAAAAGGTACGTGTCTATTTAGTTTTAATTAATTACATGTTCTTGTAGATCTTCCGCTGCGTGCTTTGTGATGTTTTTATATGTTTATAGTTTTATGATTCATATAATCCAACAAATACTACGTGATTAAACACTTGCGATAACCGTATATTTAGCCAAGTTGGCATTTGTTTATGCTTATGTTCTGAAAAAAAGGCTTACATATTTGTTCTCTTTCATACAATGAATGGCACAACATAGTCCACCATGTTGATTTCAACTTAAGATCATCTCAATCAAATCATAATCACATGCATCTATAGTCAAATTGACAAGCATATTCATCTATCATTTTAAATTATCAACATTAGCCAAATATTTATTGTTTCAAAAACTCGGAAAAAATATTTTGATTACTAAAGTTGATAAATTTTTATTAAAATATTGGTCAACATAAGCTTTTCAGAAGCAGCGCTTGTTCTCTAAAGGGTAG
>CP139505.1:124790681-124832273 GCA_021014915.2 Artemisia tridentata subsp. tridentata | reverse complement strand
TATATATATGGCGAATGGTTTGGGAATTGGTCACCAAGGGTTTCTTCTTCTTCTAAGCCTTCCTAGGATCTTTCCTTAGCTTCTAAATGAATTATAGAAGCAGTAGCAATTGAGTGTAGGCTATTTTTGATTGGGTTCGAATGATGTGAGAATAAAAATGAGGGTGTTTGGTTCGATATTTATAAAGAGGGATGAGTTAGGGTTTTAGAAAGTGTCATGTCATCATGTTATGGTGAAGAGGGAACAAGGAGATGTGGCTTAGGGTTTTTGAGGACAAGTGGATGGAGGGGGGGTTGTCAACGAATGGTTTTGTGAGGTGGTGATGTGGTTTGCTTACAAACCAAAGATTCTAACTACCTAGAGAGACAAGGTGATGTGTAGTATATTATGAACACATATAAGTTTTGTGGTGTATGGTTTGGCTAGGTAGTAAGTGAGAAATGATCTTAGTTAATTTTTAAGAGAATCGAACTAAGGAAACTTATATGGGACGAATGACTTCTAATGGTGGTACATAGGTTATAAGGTGTTGTACATTAGGGTTTAGGGAAATAATTAAGTTGGTTTAAGGTTAGGTTTAAGGGTTTGTTGGCTAGGAAAAATATTTAGGGTTTTCTATTTAATGTATAAGTCGAATTGTATGTAAGTGAGAAAAAAAAATCATGTTGTGCTTTAAGGGTTTGTACCATAAGCTTAATAGGGTTGTACTAAGGGTTTAGATATATAGAAAATATGTATTTAATGTTTGGCTAGGTTATAGTAATTATATATTAGTTTTATTAAGTTTAAATGTATATAAATGAGGTTTTTGACTTTTGTGCATTAAACACTTGTACATTAGGTTTAGGAATTTGTACTTATACTAAATAAGTTTAAGAAATTTATTTTTAAGGTTTGTGCATAAAATACTTAGACAATGAGTTTTAAAATGAATACATGTAAAGTTAAAATGAGATTTTTATTAATATATAGTTTTTGTGCTTAAAGGACTTGTACCTTGGCTTGAAAGACTTGTACATTTATAATTTGTAAAAATTATATATATATATATATATATATATATATATTAATTAGGATTTGTGAATTTAGTACATAAAATCATAGTTTAATGAAATTAGGGTTTGTACCGGGAGTCAAAGTGGTTTTAGTGTTTCTGTGCTTTAAATGCTTGTACATTAGTTTAATTGAGTTGTACTTTCGTGTTTCAGGTTTTAGTTATTCATAACTATTGTTATAAAAAAATTTAAGGTTTCGTAGAAACTTTAATAGTTAAGAAATGTTTAGTTTAAACGTACGTTAACGAATTAACGTAAAGTGGCAAATGAGATTTCGTAACGTTTAATACTTGACATATGAAAATGTTTATATGAATAAACATCAGGTAAGTTGAGGTTGGTCTGCATGCGAGCACGTTTATCGAGGATGTGAGTTACGTCACCTTAGATAGTAGTTATGATCAGATAGCAATAAAAAAATACATGTAGAAAAGGATAAGTATTCTGTAAGATAGTTTATTTTAATGTGGGATTTTTACAGTGGTTACAATTACTTTAATTTGTTTTAGTACGTGTGTACAAGAACGTGAATCAAACACACTATTGTTTGATTCTTGGATTGAATTACAAAAAGGTAAGGGGTAATTCTAATAATTCACATAAACCCAATTAGGGTTCTTAAAGTTGATTGCTTGGAATTAGATTATTGTTTGGCTAGAATCTTAAGGTACGCATACTATTTATGTTTGGTTAATTAATTTACATGTTATATGATCTACTCGCTTCCGCATGTTTAGTTTGATGTTATTGTTTAATTATGATTGTCGTGTATTAAAATTCCAACAGTGGTATCAGAGCCTTGGATAATGTGTAATTAATTACCAAAACGCATAAAAAAACGAATCTTGAATTGTGTTTTAACATGTTTGGTCGATTTTAGGGTTTATCCAAATCGAACCCTAATTTTTAATTTAGGGTCGATTGCTCTGTATTATTTTTTTAGATTTTGTGTTTGGTAATTTAATTTGATTAGGAACCCTAGGATTAACATGTTATGTTTATGTGTTTATGTATGCGATCTTGAGACAATATGTGAATAATTGTTATGTATAATTCATGAAAACGTGCATGTTTGGCATGGATTTATTGTCGATATAATTTAAATTGTTTAAATTTGCTATATGAATTAATGGTTAAGTTTTACACATGTAATTTAATTGATAGATGTCGAATTAGGGAAGACTCCAATATATTAAGTAATCAATTACATGCTATGTGGTGTATATTTAATTATGACTAACGCAATTGATACGTCGATGCATGTGGCTTACTTACCTTTGTAAGTGATAGTCTTAGTTGAATATATACAATATAAACCTAGAATTGATTATTAATATGTTTTATCGAATTAAGTTTGCATGTGGCTACATGTTTTTTTACATAATTAATTGTTATGTTATTAGTTGTTTTATTTTTTATTTGTATTACTTGTTTTTTGTTTATTTATTGTAAAGACATGTTTATAAACGAAAAGGGGTAATTTTGAATAGGAAAATAATATGGACTAAATAATGGTGAAACAATGAATTGCTTTCGAAGAGTTAAATTTTCAAAGTGTTTTAATTGATTGTTGAGTTTTGTACCAATAGTACGAACGGCTCACCCAATTGTGATAAACTATAAGAGGGGTATAAGTAGGAACGAGTTTTTAATAAGCTTCGCGCTGACCTTTGTTTCTACGCTCCTTTGTGCGTCAAATTTGAGCTACTAAGTACGACTATTTTATGTACAAAATCACCTTTAGGGTGAATTAGCTTTAATTCCATGTGCCACTTTGTGGTAATTATCCGAAACACTAAGTCTTTAGACTTATGCAAAAGCACGATATAATGGATGATAATTAAAGGTAAATTCTTTGATTGGTGAATCAAATACCTCTATTGAAAACGTTTGTAAATTTGATCTTAATGAAATGGTAAATAAAAAGGTTTTATTAAACTTGTGATACGAAGATGTATGCATGCTTCTTCGTACATATTTTGATTATAAACATCAAAACTAGTACCCTTTAAAATTAAGTTAATGCCATCTAATTAAAAGAACACTTGAAGTTGTAATTTACGTCATGTGAGTGCTTGGACTAGATTGCAATGGAAAGGTAAATTCATACTTTCATTACTAGCAGATCAACTGGTGTAATGAAACTATGTTAATTTGCAGTTTTTTAAATTAAACGACTTAAATTGAGTTGTAAGTGAGAGCTTGGACTCAAGGCATAAGATGGGGATAAAACATGCTTATATTAGAAATTGTTTGTCAATATAAATCCCATAAAGATCTAGGAATTGGAAATTGTTTGCCAATTATTGTTCGACAATTACTTTGTTGAATACTTTCATTACTAGCAGATCAACTGATGTAATGAAATTATGTCAATTAGGATCCTAGCTTTAAGAAAATTCTATGGTTCATATGAATATAAACCAATGGGTATTTAATTTTCTTAAAGATTGTATTATCAAAAATACTAAAATTGAATTTTTTTTTTAATTCTTTTAATGTATTAATGCAACATTAAATCGTAAACATGGGATATTCTTTTATTGGTAAATTGATCTACACCCATAGGGTTTTTTGCTAGAGTCAACTTTACTAAAAAGATAAACCTAGTCTCTTTTCCATGAGAGAAGCATGAGACTTAATCCTATTCTTTTTCATGAATGAGAAAGGTGTGATAGGAACATTATAGTTGTCTAAATTCTAATATAACTCATAGCAAACTTTAAATAGTTAAGAGAATTGCACATTTTCCATTGAGATTTCATCATCCTTATTTGGTGATTGAATTCTTTTGTAACAAATATGATATTTGGTTAACAGGAAAATATGTATGACACTTTATGAGTTATTAAAATTAGAAGCTAGACTAATTACCGCAAAATGGTAAAAGACAAACTAGTATATTTTATCTAGTTGTTTTGTTTTGACCATTTAAAAGTGCTACATACCATTGTGGGGATGGTAGACATATTAAGGAAGAAATTGCACACCCAATTTTTTAAGTTAATTGTATTGATGGATAGTCCATCATTTACAAAGTAGAATACATTCTTTTAGTACCTAAGTAATTGTTACGTATTGGTTTTCTCAAAGGTGTAGGAAAGTAAATAGCACACTATTTGTTTTTACTGGTTATGAAACACTTACAATGTTGTCAAATCTAGTGGAAATATTGTGTTGTAATTACTGAATAATGAATTATTGTAATGATATGTAATTCAGTGGGAGCTACAAGCTTTGTCATCTTGGTAGTAACCTAAATTATCTCTAGAATTTCTTGAGATAATTACTTTTCAATTGTAGACATTTGTATTTTTAAGGTTAGTCATGTACGTTTCCTTACTAGACAATGTGGTTCTATATCTACTAATTATGCTAATATCTTTGACACAATCATATTGATCACATAAATAAACGAGTGACGTGTTGTTTATCTGATACATGATGTTGTTCCATGCACAAGTGGGAGAAATCTTTATTGTGTGCAAGGTACAACACATAGGAATATGATTTAAAGGATTCTCTTGACTGCAAGGTAAGAGACTAACGTTCTACCACATCTATTCCAAGAAACACTTGGTATTGCAATTTACGTTATGTGAGAGTTTAGCTAGATTGCAACAACAAGGTAAATCTCCATGATTACGTGAGACCGTACATGGATAAATTACTGTTTCTAAATTAGACAACTATTTAGAACATGTGTCAAGATAATAACATAGACTACTTCAATTCTAATATTTATGTATTCATGGAAAGACATGAATAAATTATTTATGTATTATTGTAATGACATGAATAAATGAAGTAATCTAATACTACTTCAATTTGTATAGTTATGTATTCTTGGAATGAAATAAATAAATGAAATAATATAATTAACTTGAAATTACTATTGAAACCAAATTGGTGGTGTTCATGAATACTTTAGTTAAATATGTTTACGTTTTATTGTAAAATCACAAACATAAAGTCTTTTAACTGTTACAAGACTTATAATAAAGTAAGATGTTAACTTGTTATGTTTTTTAATTAAGACATATACAAGAAGTCATTGAGTTGATCAATGATTTATAACGTATAATGGGATTATAACAGTTTATGTCTTCTTGTTGAGACATGGACATGAAGTGACTTGGTCAAAAAGTACTTATGTTATATAGCATGCAATTGGCTTGAAAATTCTATTATACCATTAAGTTGACTTAGTTGGTGAATAGATAAACCAAACGAAATATATTTATCTTTCATATTGTAAGATTGTCTTACAATATTGATCCTAATGAAATACCAAATGTTTATGGTATGTTCAGTTAGGAAAATCAAACTCTTGTTATATTGTTTGATAAAAGATAACTATGACTTCTTTTCTTCCAAAAGTTATCAAGGTTAGAAAATTGAGTATGGATTGGATATACTCAATAAAACTCCAATCTAGAAGATTAATAAGACACCATTCTGTTATGGAATGTGATGAATCACATTAAGTCTTAAAATAAAGTTCTGAATTTGTTAAACTATTTATGAGTAGGTTATTAACAAACTATATGTCAGGAACTGTCAATATGTATTTGTAATGTCCCAAAAAGAGAACATTGTATTGTTGCCTTATTTGCTAAGTATTTATAGATAGTCTATAAATTACAAAAAGCAAGTGGGAGTTTTTATCTTGAAAAGATAAAATTACAAGATACATAATCTTCTAAAACACACTAATGAAAATCATGATGAGGCTAAACATGTAAATGATAGACCTCAAGATGATGGAATACTCATTCATAGATCTGCAAGGATATCTCGGATATTTAATTAATATGCTGAGGATTATATTATGATGCATTACCAAATATTGAATTGGGTAAATTACTCATACTATGAATGTTTAAGATGCTGTCCATAAAGATAATCAATTTTTGGAAATTGGTTTATCTTAATTCTTAATAGTTAGACTAGATAATGAAGATGAGTTTCTTCAATGATAAGGTAACCCTAGTGGTTTAAATCTTTGTGTAGGAATCATATGGACAATATTGTACACATATGTTAATGCATGTTTTATGACAAGATTATTAATCATACTTAAGCAATTAACTATGATTGAATATTCTTTTCTAAGCACATTAAATATACAAAGATGGTAATTGTCATACTTATTTTCATGAATATGAAATTTGACAATAGATTATTAAACTCTTTCTTGTATAATTACTTAAGCGAGGACGGTAAGTAATTAAGAGTTTTATGAATTCATATAATCTTTGAAAGTGTACAAAATGCAAGAATTCAAGTATAGATAAATGCATGCATCTAGAAGATGAGTCTTATGTTTAAATATTAAATTCAAGTTTTGAATTGATAATTAAAATAAGATAATTCCTAAGTATTCCTGAAAGCTAGTGGGAGTATTATGTTTACTTTCTTAAATCATATATGTTGGAAAACATATAGGAAGTAATATTCCATATAAGTTAAATGTTAAGTCTTAATTTGGAATGAAACTTCATATAAAAGATTTAGGAAGAAAAACATATAACCTTGGAATATATGTTTATTATTATAAACATATGCGGTAAAAAAATCTAAAAGAACATGATATATCATTTAGAATGTCAAAATGGATATATATCTTTTAAATAAGATAGAACATGAATGAAATCTAAGTATGACTCGAAGATTTTTCATGAACATCATGTTACATAGACGAATTGTTATAAGATGTTATGACAATGTTGATATCTAATTAAAAAGTTATTAGATAACTAGTGTAATGAATATTATAATGGAATATGTTTGGATATAGAATTACATCTTCAGCCTGGAACAACTTCCAGATTTTATAGATGAACAATTTGTCAATTGTTGTGAAAATTGTCATAGCAAATAAACTTGAAAGTTTGGAAGGCATCAAACATTACACATTAGATATTAAAGTTTACGGAATTTTAAAGAGCATATTGTTGTTTGCATACAATGATGCTAATGAAATTGAGATGACACTCAATACTAGTCATGGTAGGATTTCATCCTTGTTAATGGCCATGTGTACTAGTTGTGCTCACTAAGAGCATAGTTGCATTGTGTATATATATTAAAAGAAGGGATAATTCCAAAAATGCCCCGATTGCCCAAGTGCTAAGCCTATCCGACCCGATCTCACAAAATTCTCCCCTTAGACCAGGGCAACTGATCCGACGGACCACAGGATGCCACGTTACCGGCCAAAATACGTATACAACTGTTGATACGATGTACATGGGACGTATATTTTTTTGGGCAACTTTTGATTTTTGGGCAACAAATACCTGAACAAAAGAATATTTTGGTCATTTTACGCCTATATTCAACTCATATAAACCATCTGATCTCACAACCCTTCACAACATTCAAATCATATAAACCATCTCACCACCCGCGCCACCACCATCCGACGCCACCACCACCTGACGCCACCTCCACCGGACTCCTTGAATGGGTGAATGGCACATTACCACTCGGAGATTATCTTACTGGAAGGTTAGTTAGATTATGGTCCATACAGTCCTCATGTTAACATTTAAGATGTTTATACATTAGAAATGGAAAGTTTCAGTTCTAGAAGTGGAGGTCAGTGAGAAAATCAGTCGGCGGTGGTAGAAGAGGCGGGTAGAGGTAAAGGACCACCCAAGACCACCACGGATCCGGTGGCGGCTCCTCCGGTGACGGAAGAAAAAGAGGTGGTCCAGGTGAAGGAAGAGTTAAGGTTGAAAAACAAGCTGTTGCTGTGGAACAAAAAGATTAAAAGATTGAAGATGATAATAATGATATAATTGATCTTCCAAAAAGTAAGTTTTTTTATATAAGTTTTTATAAAAGTTTTGGTTTTTTAAAGGATTAAGATGATTATGTATTGTCTTTTAGCAAATAAGAAACCTTGTAAACTAATTACCCTTGATCTTTCCTATTGAATCTAATATTGTTTAATATTTCACATAAACAGTTGATGATCATTTCATGATGATAGGAATAATGTTTTAGTTCTAGCATGTTTACTGATCTGTAGTGGATATGGAATAGCTGCAAAGGCTTTGACATCAGTAATAAGGGCATATGATGGGCGCGGTCCAGAAACATCACTTACATCTAGCATCCTGCACCAACTCCAACTTTCTTCTCCAGATGAACTAATCGGGTATTTGTTTCAGTCACTTTTTATATGATCTTTCTACATCTGTTAACTATTTAGATACACCATGATATAACTGGAAAGATACGCGGGTCAATTCGGGCTTAAAATGAACATGCAATTTTTCAGTATTGGTCCATCGAGTGGGTCGACCCAAAAAGCAATTATATTCCAATTAAAAGTTTTTAAAACAACTGGCACCTTGATCTTGATTACAAAACAAAACTATAAAAATTAATTTTTGAGTTGTTTGGCATGTTCCTTGCTAGCTAAATCTTTTTGATCGACCTTTGGGCTAAAAGTAATTTATTTGACCCGGTTGAGATTAATAAGTAAATGGATTGCAACTTCTTCCCTGGTGCTCAATAATCATAAATTCACTTACAGGTGGACGTATGCTGATCCATCATGGGCTCGAATTGCAAATCTAGTCCCTGTGGTGGTATCGTGTGCAGAGGCAGGGGATCAAGTTGCAACTGACATTTTGCTTCATGCTGTTCAGGAGTTGGCTTCAAGTGTTAAAGCTGTTGTTCGTAGACTTGGATTGTGTGGTAAAGGTGCATATCTAAACCCATTGGACCCTTATCATTTTATATTAAAAATCAAGATATTTGAATACAATGCATAGAAGGTTGTATGCATAAAAAAAAATAGAAGTAGAGTTTGGGCGAGTTTCAACCCGTTGGAGTACACGTCATTTTGGCTAATCTTTTCGATTTTACCAATTTGACCCGTTTGAGATCAAAGACATCCAAAAATGAACATTTTCAAAAAGTATAATAACTGTAGAAATTATTATTAACCCCATATATTAAATAGCTTAATTTAACTGTCTTTTATAGTTAAAAATAAAAGTTTACATGAACCAAACTTTTGCTTGTCTTGGCAGATGGAAAGGATAGTTTTCCGCTTGTTATGGTTGGTGCTGTTCTAGAAACAAATAGGAAGTGGGATATAGGAAAACGAGTTATTAGTTGCCTTGTTAAGGACTTTCCCGGGACGCGTCCAGTTCGCCCCAAGGTAAGCTACAATGTTATATAGTCATCTCATTCTAATGTTGGTGTTACTGCACTTCTTGTCTAATTGTGTGACAAGCATAATAACTTTGCCTATTTTGACTTGATCTACCCATCTTGCTACCTAACACTTATTATGTATCTGTTTTTGAAAATTGTGTGGGTTTTGCCTCCTTAGGTGGCCCAATAGCTTAACTAATGTTGTTGGTGGCGATGGCCGAAATGTTACTTCTGGTACATCTTTGCTTGCTCTTGGTGGCTCTAAAGGAAAATTGGAGGTAAGCATTGCTATAGTTTTGAATCAACCGACAATTAAAATATGACTTGAAAGTGTCGAAAATGTACATTATGACAAGGCGTTGAACTTTCAAAATTGTATTCAGTATATTCTGTTTTGGTTATTTAGTTTGTGTAATTAAATTTAAACTTGTTGCTCGATTATGTGCAGTTATGGGACACATTAAACTTTCAAAAATGTATTCAGTATCTTCTTGTGTTGAATGGCTTGCTTATGAGGCATGGGATTTGGGGTTGAATGGATACTATGTTACATGCATTGACACAATGAAGAATATCCATCAGTCTATAGCTTCAATGGTTAGCAAGATGTTGAATGGACACTGTGTTACATGCATTTCTCATATGTTTGTTAAATTGTATTTTGATATTTTAAGTACTCGAATATCGTAATGTACTAATCGTGTAGTTTGGCCAAGAATTCGTAATTACATTGCTCGTTTTCTTTTCTTGCTGGTTCATTCTAGTTATTTTTACTCCAAGTTCTTGTTGGCTGTCAATGATCCTCTTTGTTTTCAAGACTTTGCAACGAGCAGCAGGAAAATCACATACGATGACAAGTGTCCCCCAGTTGCCCAAAAAATACAAAAGTTGCCCAAAAATACAAAAGTTGCCCAAAAAATACACAATTTGCCTTAAAAAATACAAAAGTTGCCCAAAAAATACACAAGTTGCCTAAAAAATACAAAAGTTGCCCAAAAAATACACAAGTTGCCATACAAAAGTTGCCCAAAAAATACAAAAGTTGCCAAAAAAAATACACAATTTGCCTAAAAAATACAATAGTTGCCCAAAAAATACACAAGTTGCCCAAAAAATAGTAAGAAAATGACACTTGTCACTTGCAGAAAAGTGACGCTTGGCAGTTGCCCAAAATCCCTATTAAAATTGTATAGCAGCAGTATCTTACAACGAGCAGCAGGAAAATCACAAAGGGCAGCAGTAGTGTCTCATATGTCGAGCAGTAGAATCAAAGAACTCGCAAGCAGTAGTAAAAATACCCGAGCAGCAGTACTAAATTCTCAGCAGTAGGAACTCTGAGTAGTAGCAACATGATGCTAAGGTTAGCAGCAGAATGGTAAACAGTTTTCATATGATCCATTATTAGTAAAAAGTTTTATATGTTAAACAGTTTTCATAAACTTTACCATAACTAATGTAATCAAGATGGTTACGAGAATGCAGATATGGGATAAATAATTCTCTTTTATGTCAAAAGTAAGTATGTAACTAAAAATTATACGAGGAATATAATAGATAATTACACTTTTTTTGCTAACAAAAGTATAAATGGCATCTTGATGATTGCAAATGATAATTTATGTGACCCAAGATAACTTAACTGTTTACAGACACAAAACTACAAAAGAAAAGGCTACTTTGATCTCTCTAACAGACTACCTCATGTACAACTCTTTACAGATCACCTATTTGAGCTCAGTTACCCACATCCTATTTATCACTTAAACGCTCACATGGGAATGCTCGAATCAAGGGTTTGTCCACAAAGAAGATCAAATTGGGCTCTGATCACACAGATTGTAACCAGATATAAGAGAGCTAAAAGCAAAACCAAGAAAAGCCAAGAAAGACATCGCTATAGATGCAGAAGCTTTCTTTGTGAAGTCATCTTTTCCCCAATTTAATACCCAATCCTCGATCCTAGTGGCTGCAGAAGATGAGGAGGAGATCAAGAGATAAGCCAGTGTGTCCTTTTTACGAGCCTCCGCTAATTCCCAATCACAAACCACCTGAAGTGCCTACATAAATTTATATTAAGATTAAGTAAGCAACAAAAAAAGAAACTTGGCTAAAGATAATCTCATAATCCCATTAACTCCATCAGCATCATAGACAAATCAAATCTACAATGAGAAGTGGCAAAGATCAAAACTGATATTTTTAGTACCAGCCAATCCAAAACACTTTTCGCCCAAAAACTTTCAAATATAAAAATTATGTTATTCAATCAGAAACTACAATATTCTAAAATAAGGTAAATTGCATAAAATGAAACCATCTTTCGTCTAATATATGTATATGTGTGGGGGATCCCCTGTCCAAGTCTAGATGCATTTTTATGTCCTCGCGAAGCTCTTCCATCTCTTTAACAGTCAAACCCTGCATTGATCAATAATATATAAATGAGAAACCAGGATTATGAAACCCGGCCACATAAAATCCAGAGAACACTTGCAACTTCTGCATTTAAAAATAATTATTTAGAAACATTTATCTTTAAAGTCTTCATTTTGTAGATCCCACCTGCCCAACCGCCCACCAACTCCCCGCGTCATAAAACCATTGGTGAGACAAATTCTTTCCCACTTGTACATAAATGTGCAAGCAAATAAGACACGGAAATAAACAAAGAACTTGAACGTTAGAAACGATTATGGATGTTTACCTTGAAAACTATGTATGGCTCCTCTATATCTATAACAAATACATCAGAAGGATCAAGATGCTTAGACAGTATATTAATTGGCTTAATACACCCTTCACGCAGCCGTATTTCAGAGCGAACTTTGCTTTGATCAAAACGAAACTGTAGTAACACATGTTAGACAACGCTTCAAACTTTAAACTAGATTAATGAGTATAGATACGGCATCTCAATACATTTACTATGAATAGGTCGATACAGGTTACATTGAATTTCTAAATCCAATGAAAATAAGAAATACATATACTTTTGGTAGTATAAAACTTACTAAGTCATTTTATTTAATTAATCAGATTAGTGAAATGATACAACTTTTGCAATCATATTTGGCATTGACAATCAAACAATTAAACTTAAAAAACACAATAAAAAAACAAAAAATCACAGAGAGTCGTACCTGGTGGTGCGTGGTGGTGACAGCCGTGGACAGGTGGTGCGTGGTCAGGTGGTGCGTGGTGGTGACGGCCGGTGGACGGCGGACCTAGTGGTGATTGGTGAACGACAGCAAGAGATAATAATGAGAGATTAAGAGAGCTAAGAGATTACAGCAGAGAGGAAGAGATAGAAAATGAGGGATAATCAACATACCTTTTATAAACTCAAATGACACAATCAATCAATCATGGTAGAGGCGTAGAGCAGACAGCCATAGAGGCTCTTCGATTTTCTCTAGCAGATTAATGGAACTTGGATTTTCTCATTTATACTGTCCAGTGAATATACATAAATCAGAATGACAGAATGATACATACATCAGAATGGTGGGGATTCGGTGGTGATGGGGTTACGATGATGGTGGGGATTCGGTGGTGATGGGGTTTCGGCTATGGAGGGATTCCGGTGGGGAGGGAGTTGTAGTGGTGGTGTTAGTGTTAGATGAAATGTGTTTCAGATGTAGATATGTATTTGTGTTATAAAGAGAGAGAGGTACAGATAAAGAGTATAATATGTGAAATGACCAAAAAAAACCATCTGTACACTATACGGTTGCACAAAATATAAAGGTTGCCCAAAAAACAATACGTGCCACGTGTCACCATGTCATGCAAGCGGACGTATTATACGCGTTGCCCTGGTCTAAGGGGAGAATTTTGTGAGATCGAGGCAAATAGGCTTAGCCCTTGGGCAACTGGGGCAGTTTAATATTTATCCCTTAAAAGAATAAGAATACTTTAAACTTTAAAAGTGTTTGAAAGTTTGATAATCATAAATTTGTGATTGAGGTTGTCACACACTTTATGAAATATTATGTGGCAATATCAAATTATTTAAATGTACACATACAAGAACTTCACCAGTTGAATTCTTAAAACAAGTATTCTCAAAATTCTGATTGATCAAAATTGGTTGATTTATGCCTCGTCAACAAGTATGAATGTCATTACTCGAGGCATAATTCATCAACTAGAATTTTCATGCATTGGTCTATTTAATATTTGGATAAAGGATGTTAAACATTTATTATTTGTAATGAATTTAAGTACTTGATACGTTTATTTTCATTAATAATAAATTGTGTCCTATATTTGCATGTTTAAATCCACGAATAACTTATGTTATTCTAAATTGTCCGTTTTCAATTAATGATATGGGGATATCATTAAATTAAGACAAGTATGAGTTTTGGTATAATATACTTGATAGTATATTGATGCGCTGACATGCCAAATTCACATGATATTCAATGAATTGAATATAGGACTTATCTCAAACTACATGATGTTACTTTATGGATGTTGTTATTAAGTAAATCATGAATAGTTATCCTTAGACTTGAGATACCAGATAACTGTTATGAATGCAGTGCATTATGTGGAACAATTTAACGCTATATGTAACTGGTAGTCATAAGGATTGTTTTCGTAATTGTTACAAAATTCATGGGTTATGCTTGTAGTTAAGATAGAATTTGTTCATTCAAATTTATTTTGGAGTTTAATACTGCTTGGCCCCTCGTAGGGTTGACAAGATGTTTGCGTGGCCACGCCCAAGATCTCCCTTGAATATGTCAAAAGATTTGGTAATCTTGCT
Source organism: Artemisia tridentata subsp. tridentata (assembly GCA_021014915.2). Taxonomy (NCBI): domain Eukaryota; kingdom Viridiplantae; phylum Streptophyta; class Magnoliopsida; order Asterales; family Asteraceae; genus Artemisia; species Artemisia tridentata. The sequence goes on along the minus strand of CP139505.1, from coordinate 124,818,266 downwards.
CAATCACAAACAACGAGAAACATAATAGTTGAATAAAGAATGACTTAAATTCATATCTTTATTTAACGTAGTATTAGTAACAAAAGGATAATAATAATGATGAATCATTAAAAGGTTTTTCCAAGAGACCTTACTCGAGTTGTACTAGAGGCATCGAAGTGTTGCTAGACGCTAACCGATGTGATTACACTATTATAATATGTCCAAGTGGGAGCTGTTAGTTTATGGACATTATTTTAGTAGTTGTATGTTAGGATCGAACTCGAGACCACATAATTGCACACTTTACGTATGAGAGTTAAAGTTTAATAATTAAATATAAAATGTTATATTAATTATTAATTACACAAAACATATAATGACCGTTAGTATTTAACGGATAATGACTAACGACCGTTAGACGAATATAAGGAAAGTATTGTGTGTGAATAATTGGTAAGTCAAGAAAGATCCGGAAGCCTTCTTTGGGCTTATGGCCGATCGTACAAGGGATACGTTTCCTATTCCTTGTCTAACTTGAGCTCCAAGTTTCACACACTATATAAACAAGGCTAGGGGTTCAATGTTTGCATCTCTTATGCACACACACATAACCCAAAAACTTGTTTTCTCTCCTCTTGTTTCTTGTGGCCGATCGACAAACACCCTTGACAAAGGGTCGATCGACTTTTGCTTTAAACAAAGTGTTTGGTTTAAATTCTGTGTTCTAAAACTAGCATTACTTTAATTTATTTTAGTACGTGTGTACAAGAACGTGAATCAAACACACTATTATTTGATTCTTGGATTGAATTACAAAAATGTAAGGGGTAATTCCAATAATCCACATAAACCATAATTAGGGTTCTTAAAGTTGATTGCTTGGAATTAGATTCTTGTTTGGCTAGAATCTTAAGGTACGCATACTATTTACGTTTGGTTAATTAATTTACATGTTATATGATCTACTCGCTTTCGCATGTTTACTTTGATGTTATTGTTTAATTATGATTGTCATGTATTAAAATTCCAACAAAGCCCCAAGGCGCAAAAATCCCCAAGGCGTTGCGCTTTTTGTGGGATTCATGCATGTCGTGAGCCTTTATCTAAAAAAATCCCAAAGGCTAGAGCCTCGTGCGCCTTAGCGCCTAGGCGCGATTTTTAAAACTTTGACTCAAGTTATTGGCTAGTTACAATAACAAAAACAAGAGTAAGTTTGACAATTTTTTTTTTAAAACCAAGTATAATAACAAAATAATACAAGTTACTTGGGGAAACAATTAGGCCCGTTTGGTTTGTTGATGGGTTTAGCGTTAGAATTTGAATTTGGATTTGGATTTGATATAAGGAAGACAAATGTATTTTCTATAAAAAATAAAAAATAAAAAATGAAAAGCATTTAAGAAAAATTTACGTGACTTTAAAAAGATATAAAGATGATATGAATATTAAAATTATATATATGTGACTGAGAAGTGATACTCTATTTTTCAAAAACAAGTGTCATTGTGCATTTTCAAAACTCAGCTACCTTGCTTGAGATTGCAAAAAGTATTATTTTTAGACATGAGTCTCATATCTCAGACTCACTCCCCTATATCAAACGTCAGTTTCCAAGTCTAAGCCTTAATCCAAGCAAAAAAACTTCATACCAAACGGCCCTAGTCAAGTTATGTATACTAAGGATATGCAATAGTCACATCAAGTGCTATCCATCGTGTTCCATAATAATTTATTAATTTTATCATACTGACCATATTTTATTACAATAGACTTTACATACGCAAAAAAAGGTATGTTTGGTGAAAAAGTTTAGATTTGGAAGCTCGTTGAAGACATGCGAGATTAAATTTGTGAAATGGGTGGTGTAGGGTGTAAAATTTTGCTGTTTTAAAAAAGAAAAAAAAAACATAAAATGGGAAGCTCGTTTAACAAACAACGAGGTGCAGTAGCCCGCCGTGTTGCGGCGGGGGCATTTGCTATAGTTTTTTTGCTAAGAACATAGAAATTCACCTGAAGGAAAAAAAAATTCCAAAAGACCCTATAAAACCTACATGTTGCTTAAGCAAAATAGAGGATTGAACGTCATAATGACTGCACGATAATTTGCAATCGACCAACGTATATCAATTTAAACGGAAATAAAACTGATTACATATATTGATTTCCATCATCCGACCTGTATAACAATCTCAGGCTGTATGAATATAAAAAGGCATGGTATCTATGATAATGGTTACTTTTGAGTTGCAGATTACTCAAAACCAAGTTAATAATAATCAAACAGTTCTTCTCACATCATCCATAGATCTCATGCACAGAGTTGGTTAATAACACCAAATTGTTACCTGTCATTGTAAGGTTATAATCAGTCGCTAACCCCAAGTTTCACGCTAAATACAAACAAAGGTAATCAGGCCGAAAACTACATTTAGATCGACTCTAAACAATGCCAGAAACCACATAACCGAATAAACTAACCTTTGATAAAGAATCTGGACATGAAATCAAATTCGGAAGTAGAGCGTAAAAAGCTTCCACTGCTGAAACACCCTGAAATAAAACATCTGTACTTTTCAGAAACCGCATAATCGAACAAACTAAGTTGAGCTCAAACACAATAACAACTATAAAGTCATGGCTAGTTTATTTCGAGCTTAAACGCAATAAAAGCTCAAATCTTTTAGCTACAATTAGCTCCATAAAACCACAGAAACACTAAAACCAACATTTACCCATTACACAAACATCAAACCAAAACCATAAATCTATAACCAAAAGATCTAAAAAAAAAAAAAAAAAAAAAAAAAAAGCTCGTTGTAACAGCAGCTTTCATCAAATGGGTGGAATCAAAACTATCAAGAACGATAACCCGGCAACTACAATCAATGAACAAAATCTAGATATGATGGGACTTACTCATGGTCGCCGGAGTGAAGATGACGACGAAATCCGGTTCATTCGCCAGAGTTATTTGCGGTAGTGATGGTGATTGAATTTGTTGTCTATATAATTGTGTGTTTTGATTTTGTGTTCAGGGGTTATCAAATGGTTTTGATAAGTGTGTGGGACACATGGAGAAGAGGGAGGATATGATGAAGATGATAAAGACACGTGTGTTATGATCTGGAGATCCCACCTCGTCTCACAAACCCGCCATTTTTTTATTGATTATACTTTTACCTCCATCTGCTAAGAACGTCAATATTTACACACTAACAGGCAACCCGCAGATGGGCAATGGATCACAAACACCTGGGCTACAAAGGTGGGCCAAAAGTTGGAAAGTATTGGGCTGAAACAATAATATTATTATATTATCCACTTGTTGATATAAATAATGCCTAAAAACATTATTAATACTTCTTGATATCTCTATGTTTTGATAATAACAAAATGTAAACTCATTAAACATAAACTTATTAAATAAACAAGTATTTAGTTGTAAATATTCATTTATACAACTTAATCACTTAAGGTATGAATAAACAAATGCTTAATGCATTATATGATCAAATGAACTTTTTTTCTTAATCACTAAACTTTTTATAAAATGTCACAAACATTTTATATTTTTTAGAAAAATATTTTTGGTATTAAATAAATATGTTTAATCTATTATAAATATATGAATTCAAATTTTCAACCAAAAATGGCAAAAATGTTCCTGAAAAACCTTCCCCACAAAAAGACAAATCTGAGCAACGTTCGGATTTGGGCGGCCCCCTTAATTTACTAGGCGGTCCCCTTAAAATTAAGGGGACCGACCACCTATTTAAGGGGACCGCCCCGCTCCTCTAGGTCCACAGATTTGCCTATAAATACTGGTTCATCTCTGGATTTTTTTCTCACCTTTTGCACCCCAAACCTTCTGTTCTAAATCTCTTCTCATATCTTTCTAAATCCTTTGATCATATATTCTTAAGCATTGGTTTCTAAGTGATCAAAGCTTCCACCATCCAAGTGCAAAAGAAGAATACTTCTATCAATCAAGATTAGAAGTATTACAACTTAGTATCATCTTGCTATCTAAGTTGTTAGTTAAGTAAACCTTGTAAATCATTCATTCATTTGTGTATAAGGTGTGTATATAAGGTGTGAACATAAGTGATTAGATTAGTGTAGTGTGTGAGTAGTGAAGAAGGTGTATAAGTAGTTGTGTTGTAAAGAAGTAGTGTAGAAATATTGTAAAGTTGTGAAGTAGCTGTGGAGTGAAGAAATCGTGAAGTAGTGAAGAAATACAAGGCGTGAAATAGTGAAGAAATAGAAGTCGTGAAGTAGTGAAGAAATAGAAGTCGTGAAGAAGTGAAGAAATAGAAGTCGTGAAGAAGTGAACAAATAGAAGTCGTGAAGAAGTGAAGAAATAGAAGTCGTGAAGTAGTGAAGAAATAGAAGTCGTGAAGGAAGTTGTGAAGTAGTCGTGTTGTGATTGAAGTTGTGAGATTGGTTCTAGCTACAATTAGAACTCGACATTTAGCTTTGTGTCGTTAAACCGGTGTAAGCGAAAGTTGTGTAAGGTTTTCTCCGCCATAAGGGAGCTTGTTAAAGTAGTGAAGAAAACTCTCGAGCTAGGTGTGCTCGAGGAGTGGAGTAGGGCAAGGAAGGTGTCCTTGTAGCCGAACCACTATAAATCCCTCGTGTCTCAGTTAGATCTTTCCATCTCTTACTTACATCTTTATTTATATCGTCATTACTTTCATACATATAGGCATATATAATTGTTAGTATTATTTAGAAGTTGATTTCACATAAAGATCAATTTAAAACTCCATTCATAAAAGCAAAACTTTTATAACAAATCTAAAATGGTACACATATAATTAATAATATTCTTCAAGTATCATTTTTAATATAAACTCGAATCAAAAATTTTAAAAGGTAAACTAAGGTTTTACATAATTAAATTAAAAAGACGTAAAACTATTCAACCCCCCCTTCTAGTTTTCCACACCACTGTCCCTTTTTTTATTATGCGCCGACGTTGTGTTTTAGTAGATATATATATCTCTACATTATATATAACAGGAGGCGTTACACGTAGATAATGCCATATAAATGCCACATCAATGCCATGTAATTGTCATTTAAAGCCATGTCATCACATTTTCTCCACCTAAGCAATTACCACTGAAAAATTCGGATTAGTAAATTTAAAAAGATAGTTGCCAAGATTCGAACTTGAGATAGTAGGCACAAATAAACAAACACCTCAACCATTGGAGCATTCCAATGGTTGTGATAAATTTTGCAAGATATAATTGATATTGCATGAACCATGTTATCAAATATTAATGTATCAGGGTTTTATATACGAACATATTACCTTAATAAAAAAACCAAAACCGTAAATCATTCAATGAAAGTTAGCCGCCATCATCATCATCATCATGGACTATTAACATCTCTTGATGCTATTAATTATACCTCATCAGAAGGTCAGATGTTATATATGAATGAACATATGATGAAACTGATTTTATATTACAGGAACTTATGGAATTTGGCCATAGTCAAAGCACTTAAGAGGATTACTTTTCCCTTGACCAAAAACACCAATGGTCATCATGTCATTCAGCATTGCTTGAAATCCTTCAAGGTTGAAGAAGTCCAGGTATATTATATGTAGATCCTTTTCATTAATCTAATTTGGGTGTTGAAACTGTTAAATGTAAATTTCTTCTGATTATGTTATCTATCATATTTATAGTTTTTTTAGCTCTTGCATTATATGTATATTATATGTGCAGATTTAATAAATATGTGGCTTTAGGTAACATAGTTTAGGTTTGGGATTGGGATAAATTTGTATTGTTATATAGTATATTGCTTGAAATCCTTCAAGGTTGAAGAAGTCCAGGTATATTATATGTAGATCCTTTTCATTAATCTAATTTGGGTGTTGAAACTGTTAAATATATCAGATCGATAACATACCGTTTAAATGTTTTGATAAAATGTCTCATTGAGTTTATTGATATAATAAGGTGCGGGTTATTAAGATTTTTAGGGTGTTTGATTGTGTAGGTTCAAGAATGCTATGAGCAATGATTTTGAAATTAAGCAATTTAAGTATCAATAGTCATGTACTAACTTTTTACACATCACCTTTTGTCATGACAATTCTCAGATCACTATCATAGTCTCACATTGATAGAACTGAGAAGTTTGGGTTTGGGGGTTGGGGCATTGGGAATCCGTTAATTCTGAGTTTAGGGTGTTACACACAGTAAAAAACAAATTATTGTGATGCTTTAGTTGGGAAGGAATGCAGCACAGATGTTTTGACAAAATGTCTCATTGAGTTTATTGATATAATAAGGTGCAGGTTATTAAGATTTTTAGGGTGTTTGATTGTGTAGGTTCAAGAATGCTATGAGCAATGATTTTGAAATTAAGCAATTTAAGTATCAATAGTCATGTACTAACTTTTTACACATCACCTTTTGTCATGACAATTCTCAGATCACTATCATAGTCTCACATTGATAGAACTGAGAAGTTTGGGTTTGGGGGTTGGGGCATTGGGAATCCTTTAATTCTGAGTTTAGAGTGTTACACACAGTAAACAACAAATTATTGTGATGCTTTAGTTGGGAAGGAATGCAGCACAGAGTTGCACTCATAAACAAAAAATGGGGAGTTAAAGAGAACTAGAAGGACTTTTGTCATACTTTCCTAACTAACTGTCTGTAGATTTGACAACGTTTAGTGCTCCTAATGTAAAATGGGTTGGTTTGGGTTTTATATCAGTATATTACTGATAACAATTAAATGAGGAACATAAAGACTTGGCCAGAATGCTCAAAATGGTTTAAAGTTCACCCAAAGGCTCTAAAGCTGAGGACTGAAGCTAATAAAGCTGGTTCTAGATTAACCATTTCTTGCACTTCGAGTTTTATGTCCCATTAGCAAGCGTGACCCTAAGAAGCTCGAGGAGCTTGGAAGTGTTTTGACAAGTTTAGATCCTGGGGATTCGATCGTCATTGCTAAAGCCTTCTCTCACATGCTTAACTTGGCCAATCTGGCAGAAGACGTTCAGATTGCGTATCGTCGTAGGATCAAGTTGAAGAAGGGTGACTTTGCTGATGAAGCTAATGCAACGACTGAATCTGATATCGAGGAGACTTTGAAGAAGCTTGTGCATCAGCTTAATAAGTCCCCTGAAGAGGTGTTTGACGCACTCAAGAATCAGACTGTTGATTTGGTTTTGACTGCTCATCCAACGCAGTCTGTTTGTAAATATTTGCTTCAGAAGCATGGAAGGTATATCCTTTGACCCTTTGAATTTATTCAGTTTTGACCAAATAGTCAACTTTAAAATTGACCATTTTGTTATGTTTAACGTCCTTTTCAGGATCCGGAACTATTTGGCTTAGTGCTCCTAATGTGTCATCTGACCTCACTTTGGGATTTAGCGGTATGCTGAGATATTTGGCTACCAGATTAAAAATCATTTTTGAGCACACTTTTGCTTTTTCTATTGTTTAGAAAGACTTGAGCATGTTGTTTATGGTTGACATGAATCCGTTAGGACCAAGAGATTTGGAGGCCCGGACAAATTTTGCCTACAGGTTGTTCTTGATACTAATTTTTTTTGTCAAGGAATTGCTCAACCTCTATTATCACGAGCATAGAAAAGTGTAGAGGTACAAAAGGATTCTCTTGACTACGTGAAGAGTGAACAATCAGGAATTATTGAAAGTAACATTGGGCCAATAATGCATGAGTCAACTTAGTGGACATTATCTCCTTTTCAGATTGAACCTATCACTATTTTGTGAAGAATGAGAACACAACTATCCGCAGATTCTGAAATGATTATGGGATTGAACCCTATGAGGAGTGTTTGAGAATCCCTTTTTGACACTATAGGTGGCAATTTTTAACTCATTTATGTAAAATGGGTTGGTTTGGGTTTTATATCAGTATATTACTGATAACAATTAAATGAGGAGCATAAAGACTTGGCCATAATGGTCAAAATGGTTTAAAGTTCACCCAAAGGCTCTAAAGCTGAGGACTGAAGCTAATAAAGCTGGTTCTAGATTAACCATTTCTTGCGCTTCAGGTTTTATGTCCCATTAGCAAGCGTGACCCTAAGAAGCTCGAGGAGCTTGGAAGTGTTTTGACATGTTTAGATCCTGGGGATTCGATTGTCATTGCTAAAGCTTTGTCTCACATGCTTAACTTGGCCAATCTGGCAGAAAAGGTTCAGATTGCGTATCGTCAGAGGATCAAGTTGAAGAAGGGTGACTTTGCTGATGAAGCTAATGCAACGACTGAATCTGATATCGAGGAGACTTTGAAGAAGCTTATGCATCAGCTTAATAAGTCCCCTGAAGAGGTGTTTGACGCACTCAAGAATCAGACTGTTGATTTGGTTTTGACTGCTCATCCAACGCAGTCTGTTCGTAGATCTTTGCTTCAGAAGCATGGAAGGTATATCCATTGACCCTTTGAATTTATTCAGTTTTGACCAAATAGTCAACTTTAAAATTGACCATTTTGTTATGTTTAACGTCCTTTTCAGGATCCGGAACTGTTTGGCTCAGTTATATGCCAAAGACATCACTCCTGATGATAAGCAGGAACTTGATGAGGCTTTGCATAGAGAAGTAAGTACTAACGATCTGACCAATAACCAAGTCTATACTATCAAATCCTTTATGCTTTTTTTAATATATATATATATATATATATATATATATATATATATATATATATATATATATATATATATATATACTAGCTTTCTAAGCCCGCCCGATGGGCGGGCATGACTTATAATTATCGTTTACATTTTTTTGTTTAGCTAAATATTGGTGTTAAAAATTGTTTATTATACAAAGATTTTTAAAAGAATAGTACCAACGTTTGTCAAATTGTTTGTGTTTATTAGTCGCTAAGCCCGCCCGATGGGCGGGCATGACTTATAATTTTCGTTGTTTTTTTTAGTAGTTGGAATTTTATAAGCTTGCTCTTTATTAAATGTTATTCTTCAATGTGTATGCATATATACCATGAAAAAACGAATTTAATCTTCGATATTTCATGGCACGCCCCATGGGCGGGCATGACTTATAAATATCGTTTGCATGGTCCGCCCGATGGGCGGGCTAAACTTATGAATATCGTTGGGAAAAATAAGTTATAAACATACCAATTCTTATATTGAATGCAATCGTTGAAATAAATAAGTTACCGAAAAATAAGATATAAACGTACCAATTTTTATATTGAATGCATTATCAACGAAAATAAATGAAAGTTAACAATTATAGAATAATTAAAATATACAAAGTGTGAATATAAAAAAAAATGTTGTGAGACCATGGACTCATTTGTTGTTCGCTTAGCAAATCTTTATTTAATTTTTGGCTTTGTCTCTGCATAAGCCTTCGTTGAAGCGTATCAAATTGCTTTTTTAAACTCACTGTTTGGCGTTGGGTGAACCTTTGCTGGCCACTCCTTGTGGTGGTGGATCTGGTGGTATACATCTGGCATGGTGGCATCATGGTATGAGACATGAGTACTTCAAGCGCGGCCCATTTTGGACTATAAGTTTGCCATCCAGAAACCTTTTTTTTTTTCAAATACCGTGAATGATGATAGCATGCTTCAATTTAGCCATGTTCTACACATTCAAAAAACATCACAAAACATCACAAGAAAACGTTATATGCATGTTACACCAGCTGTAACAGGTTTTTTCCGACCAAGCATGCTTGCTACTGACTTTCTAATAATATCTTATGGAACTTTTGTGTCAATAATGGCTGCAAAATGTCTACGTATCTTTTCTCCTACAGTATACTCTTGTAAGGGACTAAGAGGGAGTATGGTAACATCTTTGGTCAAACGAAAAACATGCACTCATTGAAGAGGGTCTAGTATTTTAAGCAAAATGGTATGTAGCAATTAGCATAGGGGCAAAAACTCATTATTTACAGCTCAATGTACTTTAACTTACATGCTCAATACTGTCATAGTTCTCGATGAGAACTTATTAACACTTGGATTGGGCTTGTAGCTGGAGACATATGAAAAGGAAAAAAGGTACTTACTTTAAGATTTCTCACTTGGTGCGGACATCCAGCAGGAATAAAAACCGCCTCTCCTAGACGTTGTTCAAATGCCCATGGTTCCACACCTAAAATGTTCACATCTCATCAGGTGAAACATGTTAAGAAACATTTGTTTTTATATCAACAGTGCTCATTGCAAAAAAAAAAAAAAAAAAAAAAAAAAAAAAAAAAAAAAAAAAAGGTTAGTAACCATATTCCTCTTTTAGCTTCCTTTTATGCTCCAATGTTAGGTAAAATGATTGATCATGAATAGGATGATAAACCTACACAAACCCTTTAAGTGTCAAAGATCAATAAATAAAGTACAGGTTCTTAAAAAATAAAATGGTAAATTGTTTTATAGCTAATATCATGAAAAAAAACACAATTTGATTACTCATTTTGTTAACTGAAAGAAAACTTACAAATAAAGGGGAGTTTGAGTTCAGGTCTATGATTACTTAGAGACATGCATGACTTGTAATTATTCTTTGGATAATATTCGATCACGGAAAATAATGCATATATACAATTCAATTATATTTATAATAGGATTATTGTCGTTATTATTATTATTATTATTATTATTATTATTATTATTATTATTATTATTATTATTATTATTATTATTATTATTATTATTATTACTATTGATTGTTTTTTAGAATAAATTTAGATTGTATTTTAGTCATGTACGAATATCATTTTATAAAGATACAGTATTGGTTATATATGTTTTATAGAAGCCGGGATCATTTAACTTTTTTATGTTAATTTTAATTAATACAATGTGTTAGCGTTATTAAGTTTTGAGACATCATATTTATAATAGGATTATTTTCGTTATTATTATTATTATTATTATTATTATTATTATTATTATTATTATTATTATTATTATTATTATTATTATTATTATTATTATTATTATTTTATTATTATTATTATTATTATTGATTGTTTTTTAGAATAAATTTAGATTGTATTTTAGTCATGTACGAATATCATTTTATAAAGATACAGTATTGGTTATATATGTTTTATAGAAGCCGGGATCATTTAACTTTTTTATGTTAATTTTAATTAATACAATGTGTTAGCGTTATTAAGTTTTGAGACATCATGATAAAGTTCGGGGGTGACTTTTTAGTTATAGTACTGTTAGTAAGTTTTGGATTTTCATGGTATTTTGTTGCAGGTACGAATAGTTTCCATTATGGATTTGTAAGCATGATGATTAACCACTTGTAGTTTTTCATAGGTTATTATTAGCTTTAGCTGTTTGGGTTGTGCACGTTTTATTCACAAATGCAGAATTATAATTATTGTTGACATATACTATGCTAAACTCTCTACGGGTACATACCTTAAACTTCAAAAGAATTATTTCTAATGCCTCATGTTCAATTCTCTTAAAATATAGATTAACAACCCTAAAAAACAATAGTCATCATAACTTATATAAAATGGGAACAAATATTTTGAAATAATTTTTTTAATTTGAATTCAAATATCAATCCAATAGGTTGCCATTATGTTGTTTTTTTACCCGTGTCCCCATTTATCTTTTAGATAGTTTTACTTTATGCATTGGGCACGTTAGAGAATAATATGTACAGTTGTTCCTTGCATGAACATGTTTCCACAAACTTATGCTATGATTCCAAAGTTATTTTACAAACGAATACTACAGAGCTTGTTTAAGGTTTATAAAAGTACCTGTTGAGCCATAATTAAGCGTCATACTCGTTGACACGGATTCATTTTGTAGACGACCATTTGTTTCCTTTGACAATTTCCTATAAATATAATAAGAAAACGATGTACGTGTAACTCCAAATGTTGTATGTCCCGGGCAGAACATGAAGGGAAAAGGTAGCTTTGATGTTGTCAAGTGCACTGCGTTTTAGCATATAGTAAGCTCCAACGAAACCCTCTTCGTCTGGATGGGAAACCAGCTTTATTGTGCCCTTAATAAGAGGCTATGTTTGGCGCGGAGCTTTTTTGGTTAATGAGCGGTGAGAATGAGCTTTTTTATTTTTGATGTTCGTTTGGTAAGAGTGAAATGAGTTGTAGCAATTTTTTAGGAGAGCTTTTTTCCCAATGCTTCCTTTTGAAGCTTTGGAAATTTACAAGAGCTTTTTTATATTCAATGACTAAAATACCCCCTACCCCATCCCTAATAAAAATCCTATATATCCTTTTACGTCATTTTACATATATATAAATACAGCTACAGCTATATTACCAAACGTTTTTATTTAAAAAATAGCTACTGCTCACGGCTACTGCTCACAGCTACTGCTCGCAGCTACTGCTCACTGCTCACTGCTCACTGCTACTGCTCCTTTTACCAAACACAGCCTTAATAAGAGTCAAAAGCAGAAAAGATTTACGCTCCAAAGGTTGTACCTGTTACATTAGACGAAGTACGGAAGTTACCTTGAGTTCATGTCGCTTGGCTTGCAGCAACTTAGCGGCTCCAAATAGCATTGCTACATGAGAATCGTGACCACATGCACTGTTTTAATCTGTCTTACCTTTGCACATGACCATATTGATTGCCCACTATTTTTATTTGGGTCATTACTAACTGAATATACTCTACAAAGTACCATTTAAATTATATGAATGTGAAAAATCTGACACCCAAAACATGAATAAGTAAATTGCCAGCTTTGGGTTTACTGAAAGCACCTGATACTCGCGCACTTGGGCTTGGAAGAATATTCTAAGTAATTCTTTTCGTCAACTGGTTCATAAGCCCCTCAAAAGGAAAAAAAAATAAAAAAATAAAAAAAATTAAATTAAATTAAATTAAATTAAATTAAAAAAAATACATTAGTTGATAGCTGATTTCGTCAGATCAAGAACTTAATACTTGCAACTATTTAAGTAGAAACCCATTGTAACTTGCTAATGCGAAATGTAAAAGCATAAGCTTTCAGACTATGTTTCACATAAAAGCGTGACAGAAAAAGAAAGATTGTGACTCAACATGTTTGCCGCATTACCACATCAGCCGTTGCCTCCACATTTTCAGGGCAGGTGTTTTTTTCTAAAAAGAAACGCATAAAAGGGAAAAGTAAAATGTTGCACATGATCACATTAGGCCTTTCCAAACTGTAATGAGCCGAGTAGTCACGCAATGTATCGTGTACCTGTTGTGGAGTTAAAGAGACGTGCAGTTTCAGCAAAACGCACCACATTAGGCCTTTCGAAACTGTAGTAAACCAAGTAGCTGCGCACGCACTGTAGTTTTTGAAACAGAAGAAAACAGATATGAGAAACATCAGTCGACAACGTTTATCAATAACCACATACATGTTAAACATATTCACGTTCTCAGAAGAGAGAACGATCACTTGGATCTCTTTTATGCTAAATGATTGTAGGCTAATGAAAGAAAGTTCACTTAAACCGAAACCACATAATCAAACAGCAAGTCTAAACAAATTATTCGCTACTATGGATAAAAACGAATTTAAAACCCGCAAATTATATCACAACAAATAAAAGATAAAAAACACAAAAATAAAAAAGTCGCGACCTTTTGAAAGCCTTTTATTGGTTTCAGTTAACTTTTCCTCTAAATGAGTTCATATTTTTTTGTATTCTGTTTAACTCTGTATCACAGCAGCATGAATCCTTTTTTCCTGCTCTTCACGAACAGAAGGTAAGTGCAACATACACTCCTTCAATGTTGTAGCTGCATACTCTGAAATAATGATAAAGGTACATTGCTTAGCACTGGGCAAGTACTCTAAAAGGCACATTGCTTAGACGCAATCACATGATCCAAAAGCATTGTACTCTAATGGAGGCCCTGCACCAAATATCCCTAAAATTTTAAAACTGTGGGGGTCATTGCATTTGACAAACCTCCAGCTATAGGTACTGTCGTTGACCTCCTTGCAGCCCCTCTTTGTCGAGGCTCACGTTGTCGCCCTATTGGTGTATGGGCAGTTGTTGTTGCTGTGGGCACAATGCTTGGTCCCGCCATACCTGTGATGACAATCATGAAAAACGTTTAATAAGAAGCCATGTGATATTGTGTTTACATTGTATAACCTATGTTCGTCACATGATATTTTACAGTCAATATGTAAATAGGCATATTACAAAGCTACAGCCTAAACAACCTACAACTTTTGAACCAACATGCACGTGCATTTGCTGTTGCAGATCCTGTAGCAGTGCGTGCTTGTGTAGGAGCCATTCGTGGCGGCGCCATTGGTTGCGCACCACTTGTTATTGGAGGATGAGTTTGCGATTCTGATATGCCTGTAGTGACAATGAGATAAAAAACTTAATAAGCACTCATTTGACAGTGCACCTACATTTTAGTATGTAAGCTGGATTGGGACTAATCTAGAACTGATTGGCAAACAGAACCTGTAATGCCAGTATAAATCTTAATAATTGCGTGTACCCCTGTGAGTCTGTGCAAACATATACATTAAAACATATTGTTAAAGACAAATTAGTTCGATGAAGGCTTGTGCTTACCATAACATAGTGGTTTCCCATAGATTGACGTAAATCCTGACGATGACTACATAAGAAATCATATACACACTACTGTGAATCTCGTCTATTTATTTAGCCAATTTTCTTTTATCTAAATTCTGAACCCTGTCCAACATCCACCCAGGAACACTTACTTTAAAAACAGGAAGCAAGTCAAAGCATGCTCACAAATTTCATACCTTTTTAAACGAATATTAGTAAAAAGCTTCCTTGCAGCAGCTCTTGTGAACATCTTAAAGCCACACTGCCATGTCAAACTTTGTATTAATATAAATCCAGCAGATCAACATTGTAAAAGGATATAAAAAATCATAATCAAAAACAAAAGTCTGAAGAACGATTACCTGTGTATCACGAACTCCAGGACCAGCAGCTAGGAGAACCACGACATGGAACCCTTTCATCAAAAAGTTGCGATACCACTTCCTCTGAAGCATAAAGCGAAATTGTTCAGGAAAGAAAACTAAATACTAAATGCCACAATAGGGATATCCTCTATGACTTCACTTGATTCTCGTCGATGTGTTCATATATTGTACAACGACGGATAATTAACATCCTTCATCAAAAACTCATCAACAACTCCTAATATATGTTAAATTAGGGTTTGTATGATATGGCTTTTTTCTGTATGTATCGTATTCTTTCTTCTGGATCATAAGCCCACACGTATTATATAATTCCCAAAAATAAAAATACAAACGAAAACAAATCCTTTTTTTTTTTTTTTTTTTAAATACGGTATTAATTTTTTGTTCAACATTATATATATGGCTTTGCAAGATGTAACTCAAAAGTTAAGTTGCTCTAGTGGTAAGCATCCTCATTACTATATTAACAGATCCTAGGTTCGAATCCTCCTACTTAAATTTTTAAATACGAATTAATTAACGAATTTTAAGTAAAAAAAATTAAATAACGAATTTTAAGTAAAAAAATTTATTACGTAAAAATTAAATTAACGTCTAATACAATCATTTTCGAAATTAATTAATTAATTAAAAAAATGCAAATAAAATAATTTTAAAAAATTGCTTACATGGCGACAATGTGATGACATGGACTTAAATATGATTATTTGGCATTGAGGTGGCATTAATGACGTCATACGCCTCCTGTTATATATAATGTATAATATATATATATATATATATATATATATATATATATATATATATATATATATATATATATATATATATATATATATATATATATAATATATATTATTTTTATAATTGGTATTATGTAATTTTTAGATTCAAGCTGCTTTCCGTACAGATGAGATCAGGAGGACTCCTCCAACTCCACTAGATGAGATGAGAGCGGGAATGAGCTACTTCCATGAAACAATCTGGAAGGGTGTTCCTAAATTCTTATGTCGTGTTGACACGGCTCTTAAGAACATTGGGATCAATGAACGTGTTCCCTACAATGCCCCTCTTATTCAGTTCTCTTCATGGATGGGTGGTGACCGTAATGGTATGTTCTCCGACTAACGCAAATTTAAGCTATTTTTTGCACTTAAAAGCAATGTCTTTGAAAAAACTAATATTTTATAAATTTTTTCCGTATGAAATGCAGGTAATCCAAGGGTGACACCTGAGGTAACAAGGGATGTTTGCTTACTTTCCAGAATGATGGCAGCCAACATGTACTTTTCCCAGATAGAGGATCTAATGTTTGAGGTATGTATAGTCTTTTTGTTTTTTTTAGGATTTATGTATTCTCATTCTACTTATTCATCTTACTCAAATGATTGTCTTATTCAGATGTCCATGTGGCGTTGTACTGATGAACTTCGTGTTCGAGCAGAAGAACTTTATAGATCAGTAAGGAGTGATGTGAAGCACTACATAGGTATTTAATTATTTATTAGTAATTTTGACTAATACTATTATGATATCAGAACACGTGAAAGTTGCTAAATTGTTGTGTATGATTTCATTAATATAAGGTCATGGTTTCTTGAAAGATTTTGGATATGAATCAATCTGCCTTTGTGGTTGAAAACTAATGAATGTCTTATTGCAGCCAATTATGATGCAGTTTTTATGGGTGCAAAAAGTTTCTCAGGATTTTTAGGATTGCTCAAGGTTTTCAAACTGCACAAAATCTATAAATTTTGTAAAATATATAAGGACGCCGAAATGAAAATTTGTCGTAATTATTTTCTCATTTTGCATATGCTGGAATGAGTCTCATTTGATTGACTGCAACTATATACAGGTACTTACTGTCTTTTTTTCATTAATTTCGTTCTTATGTAGACGAATGGATCAGAAGTGACTTTTAACTTTTAACCCTTCTGCCCATTATCGTTTTAGCTAATATTACCGACTAAAAATTATGTAACCGAAATTGACCCATTTTAAATAATTGTTTGAAACCAGCCTATTAGTATAAACATACCATATTGACCCATTTGAACATAATTATTTGCCTGTATACCCAACTCCAGTGATTCTAATATGCACACATTTGAAAAAAAAAACACATAAAAGAAAACGATTTTGTAGAAAAATGAATATGTCATGTAAATTACCTTCCTCACATACTAATGGTGGGTGAATTGTTTGATGAAACAGATATTGGGTATTCATTGGTGGTATAAGGATGAAACAGATATTGACCCGGTAACCAATTTTCTCATGGTTATTACTATACTTCAGTCTGAATATTTCTATTTATGCATGAAACGATTTAGTTAAAAACTTTTTGTAATTTCTTTACTATCAGTAAGTGTTTTTACCTTTTATATTTTCATTTAGATCATATTCATTGTTAAGAATTAGGATGATCAAAATTACACGCGCAAAATGTTCCGAGTTGATAGAAATGCAGTATCACTGACAACCACTGTGAATTACTCCTTTGGTGGTGGTGTTTTGTCTCATCCACAACCTGATGGGTGACTTCTCAATAGGCTTTGATAAAGTTAGCTGTAACCAAGCCCGTCATCACATGTATAAAAAAGTCAAAAGCCGTAAATACTATCTCCATTTTTGTTCGACTTTTTCTGGTCTTTTAAATGGTAAGAACACTATTTTATGCCGTTTATGATTGCCACTAGATCCTGCTTTATTAATATTTTGTCTTTACGTGGGGCTTTGCAATATGACCAAATTTAAGTAGGAAAGTATTCTCTGAATTTCATTATAATTGAGTTTTGGCAATCTTTGTGATGGTTTGCAGCTAACGTTTAATTATATGCTGGTATTTGTGTACCACTTTATGATGTATTTGCTGCATTGACTTCAGGTACGAGTTTTTAGTCCTACTGCTGAGATACTTGGGTTAAACTTCAAGGACGACTAAGATGATCTACAAATTTATGCAATACATATACCGCTTTACTGATGTTGGCGTCTAAATAGTCTCAATATTGTAATCTTTTGCATACAGTTCATTCACACACCAAAAACAGCTTGAAACGTGATTATAGCCGGCGTGAGGAGCTGCCACTCAGGATTTCCGTTTTGATTTTGCAAGAGGGTAATGTCATAAAGTTTTGTATATTATTTTCTACATATCGTTTATCTGAAACTTATCATTATTAATATCCTATGTTACTGATGTTACACATAGTTATTATGCAAAATATGTGAAAGAATACATTGAGGGTACGAGCTAACCATTTTAAAGAAAAGAAAGGGCCAAAGCTTAGCTGATAATCTGCGTTCTGTTATGACCAAAAGAGCTATGATTAATGAAGCAAGTGAACCCACTTTCAGGAAACAGATTTGTTATACTAACCAAAAAAAGGCCTAAATGGAATAGTTTTTAAAGCTTTTGTAGGTCTGATGAGCGCAAGCCTGTAAATGGGGTTGAAGAAGATCACATGAAAGATGAAGCACTCCAGGGTTCTCAAGGTGATTCTGTTACTATACGAAGAGTGAAGGAAGAGAGCAAGGATGGTGCCTTAGATCATTCTCCTGGTGGGAACTCGAGTCAAATAGATGAAAGGGGCGTTGCCACCACAGAGACTGTCAAACACGGGGAACCAAGTGTGAATTTTAAGGGTTCATCTGAGAATGAGAATGATAATGGATCACTTACTTCTCAGGGTTCTCTTAATGGCAGAGACCGTATGCAACATGGAACTGAAAGATCTCCACACCCTCCTGTGCCTTATGCGGCTTCTGGGCAGCAAGGACCTGGGCAACCTCCAAGCCATTTGAGGCCTTTCAGACATGGTTATTTGGCTCATGGCCCTCATTCAGGCGAGTCTCTGCAGCCAACTGGTCCAAATCAACCTGGCTCTCAAAGTGAGCCATTAGGACCACCACTCAATTCTGCACCTCCACCACATGGACCGCCAGATGGCCAGAGTGTCCCACGTCATCATGGTAGCATTGTTGGCTTTTTCAGTTTTCGGTAATCTATTGTAGTTGAACTCATCCTTTTTTTAAGTTTATGTATATTGTTGTTAATTGTTATAATGCATAAAGGTTGATTTATGTGTAATTTTGTTTTTAATTATATCAGATGGAAGAAAAAAAAACATGTTCTTGACTGGCGCAAACGGGTTTCCATCATCAATGGCATGGCCAACGGTTAGTCGCGTTTTACGTCACTGTTTTGCTTCAATATTTTCATAACAGGTAAGCAACTTTACCAAACTATATCGCTTTTTTATTTATAAAAATTTTCAGCAACCCATGTTGAACTCATCATGTTTGCCTGTTCTGTCGCACTGTTAATATCTATGAATGAAATGATACAAATTAATAACCTTTTTGATATTTAATAACTAATTAAACATTGTTCAATTATTCAGTACACAATTCGTGGAGACATTTGCAACAATGGAGGATGAAGATGAGGAGCATGCATCATAGGTTGTATGGTCAGATTGCAGTCACAGATGGTTCACACTTTTGCATTCAACAAGGC
The DNA here is from genome assembly GCA_021014915.2 of Artemisia tridentata subsp. tridentata. Lineage (NCBI taxonomy): Eukaryota > Viridiplantae > Streptophyta > Magnoliopsida > Asterales > Asteraceae > Artemisia > Artemisia tridentata. The sequence goes on along the minus strand of CP139505.1, from coordinate 124,798,797 downwards.
CTTGCAACTACTTGTGTTAAAGTTTGCATATTTGACCTTGACTTTTGTTATGCTATTGTTATTTATGTACTATTTAAAATTGACTTTTCAAGTTTAGTACTGCTCATGTAAACCACATCAAAGTCCATCACACAATCATATCTTAACAACTTGAAAAGAAACACGACATATTTCAATTACATAGTCAGCTGTCATTCGACTGATGTTATACTCATGACATGAAGAATTTCCTTAATGTTTATGTTAATATATGATTATGCTATCAACATCGAAAATCTTTTAAAACTCAGTGATGTGATGAATGGATATATATTAACATGCATCAGATGATCATTTTCTACTACCCTTCTTTCGCTATAGTAAAATATGCCAACAATAATTATAAGTCATGCCCGCCCAACGAGCGGGCTTATCTGCCCGTGAGGGCTTATAAGTCATGCCCGCCCATCGGGTGGGCTTCGACAACTAGTGTATATATATATATATATATATATATATATATATATATATATATATATATATATATATATATATATATATATATATATATGTATATGTATATATATATATATATACACACACACTAGATCCAAGGCCCGCCCCGGTAGGGTGACTAGCTTTAAAATTTTGATTATATGACAAAATTAATAGTAAAATAAGTATGAATGTGTAGTCACATCCATGAGTCGAAAATGAATAAAATAAAGATGCCATTATCAAGAAAATAATAACGTTTAAAATAACCGAATTACATATAGTTTATAATCTATGAAGAACTTCTCTATATACAACGTTGGTTGTAGAGTTGGTGTAGTTGCCGTCTTTGTCACAACACAACACCTTTAGACCTCTATTGCTTTTTACTTTTGAGACGGCTACATAAAGTTGTCCGTGGGAAAAAACAGATCTTTCTAAATATAGACAATGTTTGGCCTTGACTTTTGTTTATAGTCATGGCAAAAGAAACGGAAATATGGTATCTATTCGTAAGTTTATATTACACATGTTTATAAATTCATTTGTTTTATGAATGCTACATGTCATATGCAAGGGCAAGAAATAAAGAGTATAACGTATTTTCAGTTAACAAAAGTGATTATAATGTAGATTCAATCATGTGAAGCACACTTTAAAGCAAAATAAGTTTGTTGTAATACAATTTAACAAAACTACTTATACATGTAGGATTCCATTTTAAAATGGATAATGTCACCAAGTTTCAAACTAAAGCTATCATAACATTAAAATACAAATTTCATGTTTACTTAAGACAAACATATACTAAAAAAATTTAGAATAATAGCACCTATTTTAATCTTCACAACTTCCATCAAATCTCTGCACCTATATATCTTCAATCTTTTTGCTTTCTGCACCTTTGTTTGTCTCATAACACTATAATTTCAACAAAAGACACCAGGTTATGCCATAAATTTGATGCGAAAATCAGAAAATACCATCTTCGAATATCGAAAACCACAAATAGTTTTACAAAGCTTAACTAAAACATTCAAACAAAATATCACAACTCGTAAATTGGGGTTGTACTTGTGCTCTTGATGAATTCAATGCTATAACTACCAAGCTCTTATTTTATTTACCAAGAACCAACAATGAATGAAAGACGTTGTGCTCTTATTTTATTAAGCATGATCAAACGTCAAGTATACGTATCTAAATAAGGGTGTAACGTGTGCAGTAGCTCACACCTATAAATCACCCATTTTCACTGTCACACCTCGCCAATGGCGGAAACGCGAGTGCAACATCATGGATATCATCACAACACATGGTGTCTAAATAGAGAATTAATACATGCAAATAAATAGAGCAAAGTACAGACACAAAGTGTCGTAACGATACCCCAAAATAAAAAAATCAAAAACAATCTCCAAGGTATCTTCATTAAAACATAAAGTACTAATGATAGACATTCAAGTATCACAATCAAAATCCAACTTATTCAAATTAAAACTTAAAGATAAGTCATCCTCAAATGCAACTAAGTCTCGTCTAGTCGCTTCCTTCTACCTTAGTCTTAGAATGCTCACCTGAAAATGATGCTTAAAAACGTCAACATAATGTTGGTGAGATTCATAGGTTTAAGACACACAAATATATCTCAGACAACAGTTCATTGTGATTATAAAACATAGCAGGACAACAAGTATAGTTACCACATAAGCTAGCATGCAATCACAAAATCAACTAACCAATAATCAACGAGATGGAACGTGCCCACGATCCAAGTATTAATTGGGACGGAACGCGCCCACCGATCCAAATACCATATCCAACATCAATTGGGACGGAACGTGCCCACCGATCCAAATACCACATCACACATAAATTGGGACAGAACGTGCCCACCGATCCAAGAATCATATTACACCACAATATCATAACATGTAGCACAAACATGATAACCACTTACACGTCCATGCATTTATTAGACACATAATCACAGTAACTTAAAAATCATAATTTACACAAGCATCATTCCCATCCAAAGTTTAAAACAAAGTAAAAATGGGACTATGAACTCACCTCAACCTTGCAGCTTTCAAATTATCAAACCACAATCTATACAAACAAAACAATACCACATTATACGCGACCAAGCTAAAAGCTATAGTCCATGTAACACACATATGATGGATGTCTAAGGTTGATTTAAACCACCATGGCTCACCTAGACTCCATACTAACCACTACCAAACACTTACACTCACTAAATCCCTTGCATACACTTTTTCAGAATACGCAGATTTTTGGGGTACTTTCACCCACATAAAATCACGACCAAAAACTCTCCACAACTCACACCAAAAATTCACCATGATCCTTCATGAGCATACAAACTTCTCCCAGAAGGCCATGTACTAAAAACACACATAAGTACCGAATGAAAAATCAAACATGACAACTATCCAAATTCGGATCTGAACGCACACCAAAATGTTTTGACCTCATAGACATTCTTGCACAACTTATTATCGTCTAATTTTCGCGTGAAAGTCAAAGATAATATAGAACTTAATTCCCACAGAAGGGCTAACCCAAATTACACTTTTAAAGCCACCATTGACCTTAATACTTTTACCCTAATTCTGTCCCGGTTTAACAGTTTTGACACCTTAACTTATAAAATTCTTTTGACTGACTTCCCGACCTGAAAAACACTCGTGGCCGGACTTTTTGGAAAGCTCTTTCTCTGAATTATAATTTAGACATAAAATTCGTGATCTAACTCATTTTCATCTATTAAATATCATCGAATCTTTACAGCCTTAATATTCTGCCAGAAACTTAACTCATAAATTAATAAGTTTTAAACCCTAACCCCTTCACCAATCATCATAATATTACTAATTAATGACCCCAACATGTTTTATATCATAAATTTACAGAAGTTAACATAAACCCTAATCCATCATATTATTGTTACATGAATTTTAATAATTAATTAAGCATAAGTATTGAAAATTATACCTTGATCTTGATTTTTAGCCTTCAAAAATAAAACCCTAAAATTTTCTCCCTTGTTCCTCTCCTTGGCCGATCGTGTAACTCAAAAAAATGGGTGAGGGGTTTTGATTTTGTATTTATAATGACCCATGGATTATTCTAGACCTCCTTAATATTTGGTAAGTGTATTTGTGATCAAATTTGGTTTCCTAATCCCCCCCTAATACCCTAGATCGGCCGCCCCTATTAAATATATATATATTTTTTATTTTTTTTTATTAAAATTAATTATTACACTTAAAACCTTGTACTCTTGATATTTTATAAAAACCCATATCGAAACCTAACGTCTTACGCGACAATTCTTCGTTTTTACAACAACTCAGAAAAATTATCATTTTCAAAACAAAGTTTTCAAAAATAGAATTTCACACTCTTTGAACACATGACACATAAAAACAACCTCCACGTAACTTACTAACGCTCAAATACTTGAACGAGACTTGTTACGCAAAACCACAAAACACCAAACTACACAAGTCATTTCTACACCACCAAGGTGATCAAAATGGACTTATCCCAAAATCAATACTACTCAAATCATAATAACAACCTCACACCAAGGGATTTAGTGCCAACACACGTACTTACCACACATATATCACACATAATACACACCAAACAAAAGTTAGATGGGTTGAGACTATTAGTCAAACTAACCTGCTAAAATCACGGTTGTTACATTCACCCTTTACCCATTCCGCCACCCCGCCTACATTACCACCTCTAATGACATTATTATTTAGCCACCGTGGATATGTTTTTAAGAACTTTTGTCCAAGTTCTTTCCAGCCATAAAGGATATTTTCTTCACAGATTAAGCCGTTTTGAAACAATGTTACATCAGTGCTCACTAAGGGTAAATTCTCAACAAAAAAGTCAGGTTTGGGATAATCATCGGATGCAGCATATAAAAGGCGATTGCAACTTTAATGTAGTAGAATTGGTCCCAATTTTAGAACCCATCCCATAAAGCTTAAAAAATTTCTATTTTCATTGCCAACTACAAATATTAATGAGTAAGTTTGTTTAAATGTAGTTGGAGTAAGGCCTGACAACTATAATTGATATTATGCTTAACATAAGCACTAAGAAATGGACAATATAACATGTGAAACTGAAAGGAAAAAAAAAAAAAAAAAAAGGAATATGAACAACCATGATTTGCTTTCGACCCATTTGACCCATCCTTTATAGTTATGTCATTTGGCTCAATACGTAAAAATATAAAGCAACAAAATCAAGTTAACAGGTCAAGTGGGTAAATTTTGTACGAATTAAACAATGTATTTTTAAAACGGGTCATTTCTCATCTTCAACTTTCCAACACTTTGAACATTGTTTCCGTGATCTTTGAACCTTGTTCTTCAATACATTGTTTCCTGCAATGAAATACCAATTTGTTACTAAACATATACAACTTATAAATTATAGCTATTATTGATCTTAATGCATGTTTCACAAATACTTATGCATAAAATACAAAGATATCAATGAGAGAAGTATGGCCCCTGATAAGCATAATGATACAGTCTGTATTTTTGTTTAACATAAGCTGAAAATTCAAATTTATGTCATCTCAAAAAATTCATCCAAATTTTTTTGCACTTTATATAAAAAAGATATATACTATCCGAGAAACAATCGAGATATATTTCAAGTCGTGATGACAATATGGTTACAACAATTTTCAATAGTAGGTGGGTTTTATTAAGTAGAAAAAGAGTACCTTCACTTCGGGCATGATGTTAACATGTCTTTTAGTCTTGCCAATGATCGGGATCATCTGGCATCGTGTTGTTGCTTTCTACCTCTGGTTAAAGTAAAATTATTTTCTATGATCAATACCTGAAATGATAATCTCATGTAAACAAAAGAGTCGTGCTTTAAAGATCATGAAAAAGCTAAAAAATAGTTGACATATAACAGACATAGACGATAAGGTAATTATAGTCTCTAATAGAAACGCTATAAGATTTATAAGTGCTAAACTCCCATTAATTTAGCACTTATAATTCTTTTCTTTGTCAAAATAGTTGACTTCCAAAGCCATTTATTATAGAAAAGAATTATATGTCAACATGATGAATGGCTTTGGAAGTTTATTCGTTCTTCTTAATAGAAACGCTATAAGATTTATAAGTGCTAAATTCCCATTAAATTCTGCTTTTGATTTCTGCATTCGTGTTCAAACAAAATACTAACATGTTATAAACTAATACTAGATATAATGCCCGCGCACGCGCGGGGTTTTTTCTAATCATTTAAATAAATTATTATTTTTAATTTCGGGTTTTAATTATTATAACAGGACCTTCAAAACCATTGTACTTTGATTGAGGTATTGAATTAGGGTTATTTACGAATGTAGTGGGTTTTAATATTAATTAGATTTGGAGGAGATGTTCTTGCGTCAATGATTGTGCGTGAATGAATGATAAGAGATCGAGTTTGATTGATGGAGGAGGAATTTGGGAATGTTACTGAATTTTAAGTTTCAAACCAAATCTTTGAAAAACTTGCTCCACCTTTTTCAAGTTTTAATTTTTTATATTTTGACACATATATTTTTGTAAGTTTTTATTGAATGATTACAAATCACATTCTTTTTTTTGTAGAATATGGATAAATTTAGAAGTATTTAGGCTTTTCTTATTTAATATTTAAGAAAATAATAATAATAATAATTTGATTATTACTTAATAAGGTATGATTTGATTTTTTTGAAATGTAAAAGTCCCCACTAGGGGTTTTGTTTTATTATATAAAAGATATATATATATATATATATATATATATATATATATATATATATATATATTACTCTATATATATATATATATATATATATAATGTTTAGAGTTTTGTTTCCCAAGCCCAATCCTTTGACACCAACAAGGCAACAAGCATGTGGTGAACTCAAGTAGGGTACAACGTCGGGTCACATACGTTGTATCCGAATAAGAAACGGATAAGACCCGATACTCTAATAGTGGCTCACATCAAAACCCTAAACCCTATAAACAACACAACCAAAATATTTAACATTTCTCTTCAGATCCACAATCTTGCAAACATAAAAATGGCATCAAGATGCAACAGATTCATAAACAAATCATCATTTTCAAATATCAAATCCGCTTTTAAATCTTCCATCCCCAAATCCACAACCTCATCTCCCAAATTCAGTATTCCAAAACCCTCACCTGCTCCTCGTTTCTCATTCTCAAGGTACAGATATTCCAACCCAATTTTATCACATGGGTTTTACTTTTCATGTAAAATAAGAACTGGGTTTTCATTTTTAGGTTGTTTTGTGTTATATTATGGTTTTGTGTTGTACTTTAGTTTCCTTGATGTTTAGCAGACCAAAGTTGAAAATGCTAATTAATTAATGCAAAGTCGGTAACTCAATATGTTTACGTAGTTAGCTAGATATCATTACCCGGTGACTTGAGTGGAACTTAAAAGTTAAAACTATCTATTGATGATGCCTATGTACACAAAAGGTATGATAAGTAACACACTACAAAAGTGAAAGTACGTTGTTATTTTTTGGCGCGGATCATTATAACCAGTTACTTAGAGAGTGGAGAATTGTTTTGGGGAAGACTAGAATATCAATGGTGACATCAATTGAATGTTAATTTGATGTTACTTTGTATTGTTTGAATGGTAAATGATAAAGGGTAAAATTGGGAAAATTTGTAATTTATGACATGGGTTTTACTTTAGATGTAAACTGACAAGCGGGTTTTCATTTTTGGGGTGTTTTTAGTAGTTTTATTGTTTTTGGTTATTGCACGACTGAGCGTATGTGTTGTGTTAAAATATGGTTTTATGGTTTACTTGGTATTTGGGGTAGCTTGATGTCTGGTTGACTTGGATAAGGTGCTGATTACATTGGCTTACATGGCATAAAAGTGAAATCATGTTGTGCGCGATGTAACTCAGCACCTTGATATGTTCATCCGGAGATCGGGGTACCCGGCTACTAAAGTGAAACACCAAAACAACTTCGAATGACACATATGTACTAAAAAAGTATGATAAGTTCGACACAAAATTGAATTTAGGTTGGTTGGTCTATTATGGCACGAACCCTTGTAACAAGGCTGCTTAGAGAGTGGACAATTGTTTTCTGTCAAAACTAGAATAGTAAAACATTGTTCGACAGTTCGAGTTTAGAATGTGATTTATGATTTTTGTATGATGAAGGTAAAGTTTCTCAAGTATGACTTTAGAGATTCTTTTGCTGTAAAATAACAAATCTATTTCATCTTTGTTCCTTTTTAGTTGGTTTTTTCTATACTTTTTTTTCGGTACATGTGGGTTTTGTTTAAAAAAAAATTTTTTATTCCTTTTCTTTGTAAATTTGGGGGAAACTTTATGTCTTTGGGTTTATTTAGTAGGGGGTTGCTGACCAAAGTGGGAAAAAAAATTATTGGGTTTTTAAAAATTAAAAAAAAAAACAAAAAAAATATAAAAAAATTCAATGAAAGGGTTTTGGAAAAGTTGGTTAAATCAGCAAAAGCCCCCTGTGTCCCGGGGGGCATAAAGGGTTAAACCCCGGGTTTTTAAAATGAAA
>CP139505.1:124525180-124790581 GCA_021014915.2 Artemisia tridentata subsp. tridentata | reverse complement strand
CCATCTTCGTCTGTATAGCTATCCGTGAAGGACGAGAAGATGCAAGACAAGCCACAAAGGGCGATGAGAGTAGAAGACAAGTATTTGTTAACCGTCGTACAATGTCCGTTGTTGGTAAGGACAGGGTTGAGGTATTGGAACATGAACAGGGTCCCGGTTGGAAGGAGCTTTATTAGGTTTCCAAAGCCAGAAAGTGTCTTGTTCCTCATGTTGGTAGTGAATGACATGTTTGATCTTTTGTGTATTTGTGCTTAGAAGTTTTGCAGATGACATTTATATATAGATGTTGTGCAAAGGCTTATGCTACCTTGTGTTGGAATTTAAATAGCATGACACGCATCTAAATAAATAAACACATCAAAGCACGTATAGCGGAAGCAAAGATCTTTATTTAACACGTATAAAGAATTACCGAATAGTAAATTAAATAGAGTTACCTCAAGATCCTAGCAAGAACAAGACACTACTACAAAAAGGATCATTTAGACCTCCACATAAAGACCTTCTACCAAAATCACAGGTCTAAAAGCTACTTGAAAGTCATTTAGACCGGTGTATATGATTTCAACGGGTCTAAATGTGAATTCTACTTTTAGACCGGTGAATATCAAACAAACCTGTTTAAAAAACTACTCTTTTAGACGTGTGGGATTTCAACCTGTCTAAAAAGTCTTGGTGGGATTTCAAAATTTTCATCTAAATTTGCCTGCCCATACGAAATTTTTAAACTCTTCTTTTGTTTCTTTCTCTTCTTTTTAATCTTGTTCTCTACTTACTTTTTTCACTTGTTTCCACACTTTCTTTATTTTCAACACATGAAGCAAAACGAATCAAATCTTCATTCTTCTATTATTTGGTAAGTTTGCAATTTATGTTTATGGGGTATTCTATTTCATTGAGTTTACTATTATTTGGTAAGTTTGCAATTTATGTTTCTGGAGATGATAGTTCGTGGCAGAAAGTTGAGATGCTTATGGGTTTATGCTCCTGATTCGGAGCCCTGCTCTACGTTTACTGGGATACTTTGGGAACTTCAGAGGAAAACAAGGACGTACATTTCATCACTCACCTGAAACATTTTGGCTTCATAATGGATCAATAGTTAACAGAGACTTGGTTGAATTCCACAAATGGGAAAACGTTAGTTGTACTTTTGGAATATACAAAGTACTATTTAAGTCGTATAAGAAACTAATTGTCTGTACCATCTATGTCAATTTCATTGATTTGTTGTATCATAATAGTAAGAGGCAAATTAACTATGTATTCTATAATATGTTCATGTTTTGAAATTGTTGTGTAATGTCTCTAGTTTTTAATATACTAACTTGACTAAATCTGTTTATGTTTTATAATTAAGTTTATATCGTACAGTTGGCTTTGTTAGCTTATCACTCGATTGTCGGGATGGGGTGAAAAATGATGGTCGAAATGCGATGAAAGATGATGGTTGAAATGGGGTAAAAGATGGTTGTGGTAGCGGCGCGAAGGAGGTGGTCAATGCGGGGGTAAAAATGGTGGAAAAAGCTTGTGAACTACAACAGCTTATCTAACCAAACTGCTGATTTTTTGAAAAAAAATATATATTTTTTTTATATTAAAAAACACCTTTTAGACCGGTGCATGAACCGGTCTTTATATGCAAATGAACCGGTCTTAAAACCAATCTTTTAGACCGGTATCTCAACCGGTCTTTATATGAAAAACCTTTTAGACCTCCCCCCATTTAAACCTCCTGTGGAACCGGTTTAAAAGCCTTTTTCAACCGGTCTAAAATGTCTTTTTTGTAGTAGTGAGAATCGATCTTCTCTTTTCTTCCTTTGAATATATAATAGGATTAACATGGAGCCCCTTACCTTTTTGTTCCACAATCCAAGATGGAATAACTAAAGTAAGTTATTACCATGGTTTTGTACACACGTACTATAACCAACTAACGTTAAATGCTAGTGTAAAGACACGTTATTAAACCAAAATAATTTGTTTAATAAATAAAACAATTCGATCTACTTTTCAATTAAATTCATCTTGTTTTCAATGACAGTGATTGATTAGATCAAGTGTATTCACAAGGAAGGAAAAGTCAACAAAGTTTAATGGTTATAGTAAATGGTACTAACGTCCAAAAACTAAAGACCCATGTTTGTATTTATAATGGAATTGGCTTACTCCTCAAGACATAGATCGATTAGGGTATATAACCCATTAAACGATCGGCCCTAGCCCATGGGATGGGTATCTAGAACATTCTTGAGCTCCCAATTTCACTAATGGTCCTTCCTTTATTCTCTAACGGTCGTTTAGTCAATTCAACTAATTACTTAACGTCCGTTAGTTAATATTTCGTGTCTTAAATAATTAAATACATAACATGGTTATATATTAATTATTTCCGTTAGTCATTCATATGTAAAGTGTGCAATCCCAAGGTCCCGTGTTCGATTCTAGTCATATACATTTTAATATTTTTCTATAACTCTAACACCTTGTGCAAAGGAGTTGATATTTATATGTAGAAAGTTAATTTGACTAAAACTACTAATTTTAGTAACAAGTATACTAAATTGTTTTTAAAGTATCTTAGATTATAAGTAGGATATGACGAGTGATGACTTCTACTCTTCAATTAGCAAACGGTTCTTTTAAGATTCATACAAGTCTTTCCTTAAACGAAGGGAAAATTACATCACTTCTTGCAACTAAACATAAAAGTGTGTTTCATGGTGATAACGTACATTAAACAATATTGTATCTTACGTGCGTCAATTTTTGGACTTTCAATAAAAATTATAAAACTTATTTGTTTATTTATTTTTGCCTAAAATCACATATTCTTTATTGTGTAAGATTGAGAAGTGGCTATCTATTTTGAGACTAAATACCTTTCTTCAAATCTTGGCACACACATTAAATTTTCCTTTTGATTTGCTCTCAGCTTTTTTTCTTTTGAACGACAACTTATTACGCACCTATACCAACTATCACACATACCTATTTCACAAATGTCTTTGACGAAACTTGAACCAACAACCTCTTGTTTGATGAGCTATTCACATATCATTAGACCAAAGGCTTTGAATGAGCTATTAGCTTTTGAGTATATATACGTCAATATTTATGACATTGGTGATGATCACACAATATTGATAAATTAAGTTTCGTTTACAACTTTCTTTGTTTGTTATATTATCAATAGAAAAATCAGTATTTTGACAAACAGAAATGTGTTTATTAGATTATTTACAAAATTATTAATTTGGTAAAAATGTTGTCGTTCTAAAAATAAAAAAAAAATCATGTACAAAATCAAATGTGATTTAATATTTCAAACTACACATTTAATTGGTAACTAAAAGATATATATAAATTCAACAATGAGTAATCAAAGATAAGACAAGTGCCTTAACATGTACGGAGTATCCTTGGAAAAGTAGCTATTTTTAGAGTATGCACGTAACTTTAAGAGTCATCATCTCATTGTCAAGTTGTCAACAACATTCTATGTAATCTAACACGCAATTTTGTCCTGAAAACATCGTTACAGACCCGATGACTAATTGATGATAGAGTAATTACATTGTTAATTCGTGTGGTTTAGCCGGATTTCATGTTTAGTATACGGAGAAATTACTACAGACCTCTCCAACATTTGAATTTGTGCACGCTGCTAGTCCAAAAAATAACGCTCGTTAAATAATCTTGTTATCTTCCACACGTGAGTTGCACATGACGGTAATTTTGTCATATCTTCATCTTTACTCTATTTTGTTCTTAAATTTTGATTTTTTTAATAAGTTTTAAAAACCACCAATCTCTTTCTTGGTGTTCTACTAATCTAAGCAAGAACAATCACAAATCAATAACACCTATCAGTCACACGCATCATTTTCTTATCCTTTCAGTTCTCATGACCCACGATAATAAATGAAAAACACAACAAGTCTTCTTATTTGAATGTTTGACGAATCTTGTACAAGATTATTTCGAATCCTTAAAATTTTTATTCGACCAAAAATCTAGATACAATGGTCTCGGCTAGGTTTATTTACGTTCGATTGTTGACTTCGTTACAAAAGGTCAATGATGGGTTTTTATTTTGTTTAAAGATCTTTCAAATTCTTTAAAAGATCTGTCAAAATATCAATATGCCTAGAAAACTTTTTTTTTTTCTTTTTTCGTTCGTTCTTTCGTGTTTCTTTCGAATTTGTATGAGTTAAAAAAGGTTTAAATCTGTTTATTTATTTGATGCGGTTTCGATAGGTTTGTTGTTCTTGATGTTTGGCTGAAGATGTTTCTTGAGTTGGGGAATGGGATAATCATAGTTAGAAATTGTTGCTTGTGGTATGTTGTTGTTAAAGTTGAGACAAATATTGTGTAGTTGCAAAATATTGCTATTGCCGTTGCAACAAAATAGAATTGTACCAACTATCGAAGTTTGATTTGATAATCGAATGTGGGTTTGCTAATATTCTATTGGTATAATCATTTTTGTTTTGATAATCGAATATGGAGTTTCGCAAACTTGAGTTACTTACGGATCCTGAATATGTGCTTTACGAATTTGAGTTTCTATTTGCTGGAACTGGGTTTTGATGGTGGTGAAATGTCGGGATGAATTATTATATAGAAAAAATTACATGTTTGGTCCCTATGGTTTGCTCAAATTTCATGTTTAGTCCCTAAGTCGTTTTAATTACACCAGAGATACCTATTTTTGAAACCTCGCACTCATTTAGTCCCTATTTTGGATGAACCGTTAGTTTGACCGTTAAGTGTTTAATTAATATTTGCCCGTTAGTCCCTCCGTTAATATTTTTTGTACCGTTAGTCCTCATTGTTTAAAATGAATTAAAAAGGGCAGCATAGGCTCGAACTCAGGTCTTGTTGCCCAAAAACCAACGCCCCAACCACTGGACTAAGCATCCAGTGGTGTAATTATATCAAAATAAATTTCATTTAACATTTTTTTTTTGCTCAAACTCATTTTTATCCGTTTTCTTCTGTTATTATACGTTTTCTTTCGTTTTTTTTTACCTTTTCGTACATTTTTATACGTTTTCGTCCTCTTTTTTTAGCGTTTTCGTCCATTTTTTTACGTTTTCGCCAGTTTTATACGTTTTTGTCCACTTTTTTACGTTTTCGTCCGTTTTATAGGTTTTGCCTGTTTTTAAACGTTTCGTATGTTTTTTTTACTTTTTCGTCCGTTTTTATACGTTTTTATCTTTTGCTTTTTACATTTTCATCCGTTTTTTTTACAATTTCGTCCGTTTTTTACATTTTCGTCATTTTTTTACGTTTTCGTCCGTTTTATATACGTTTTTGTCTTTTATTTTTTTACATTTTCCTTCATTTTCATCCGTGTTTGTCCCTTTTTTTACAATTTCGTCCGTTTTATAAGTTTTGTACGTTTTTTTACGTTTTCGTCCATTTTTGTTTTCATCTGTTTTTAAATGTTTTCGTCTGTCTTTTTTTTACGTTTTTGTCCGTTTTTATACATTTTCGTTCATTTTTATACGTTTCGTATGTTTTTTATGTTTTCGTTTTTATACGCTTAGATTATACGTTTTCATTCATTTTTTTTCATATAAAAACGAATGAAAACGTATCAAAATGGAAAAAAAAAATTTAAAAATGAACGAAAATGTAAAAAAATTAGATGAAAACGTTTAAAAACGGACGGAAACGTAAAAAAAAAAGAACAAAAACGTATAAAAATGAACGAAAACGTAAAAAAACGGGCGAAATCATAAAAAAAACGAACGAAAACATAAAAAAATAGATGAAAATGCATAAAAACGGATGGAAATGTAAAAAAAGGACGAAAACAGATAAAAATGGACGAAAACGTAAAAAAAGGGACGAAAACGTATAAAAAGAGATGAAAACACGTAAAAACGGACTAAAACACATAAAAACGGACTAAAATGGATTAAAATGGACAAAACCGTATAAAAACGAACGGAAACCTAAAAAAAATAGACGAAAACGTTTAAAAACAGACAAAAACGTATAAAAAGGATGAAAACGTAAAAAAATGACGAAAACGTAAAAAAACAGATGAAAACGTAAAAAAAAAATGGACGAAAAGGTAGAAAAACAAACAAAAACGTAAAAAACGAACAAAAACGTTAAATAGAATTTATTTTGATATAATTACACCATTGGACTCTTAGTCCAGTGGTTGGGGCGTTGGTTTTTGGGCAACAAGACCCGAATTCGAGCCGATGCTGCCCTTTTTAATTCATTTTAAAAATTGAGGACTAACGGTGCAAAAATAGATAACGGAGGGACTAACGGGCAAATATTATTTAAACATTTAACGGTCAAACTAACGGCCCATCCAAAATAGGGACTAAATGAGTGCAAGGTTTCAATAATAGTTATCTCTGGTGTAATTAAAACGACTTAGGGACTAAACATGAAATCTGAGCAAACCACAAGGACCAAACGTGTAACTTTTTCTATTATATATGAGATGTGGGGGTTATGATTTTCATGCTTGTTTTTATACTTGGATTTCTACCGCGCGTTGCGGCAGGAGTGTTTGAATACAGAATTATTGATTTTCGTTGCGCTTTGTCGCGGAGCTCAAGGGAGTAACTCTGTAACGGATCGATAACCCCAAGAACAATTTTTGTATTTTTTTTTAATATTTTGAGAAAATTTTCCTAACGTTAGCTTTTCGCTGCGAAGTTAGTGATCAAGGACTGACTTTGCAACGGATGTATAACATGAAGGACCAATTATGTAAATTATGTGAGGACTAAATTTGCAACGAACATCTGAGATTAAGGACCAAGTGCGTATGGATTTTTTAAAAAAATGTTAAAGATAACGGTCGTTAGTTACTAAACGTGAAGTTAGTGATCAAGGACTGACTTTGCAATTGATGTATAACATGAAGGAACAATTATGTAAATTATGTAAGGACTAAATTTGCTCGAACCACTGAGATGAAGGACCAAGTGCGTACAGATTTTTTTTTAAATGTTAAAGATAACGGTCGTTACTTAACGGCTGTTAAGTAATTAACGACCGTTAGTACTGTACATTTCACTGTGTGATGTGAGTGCTTTACACTGTAGCGCTACAGTGGTTTTGCTACAGTAGTGGGTGGGGGAGGATCCTGATAAATGTTATATATTGTATAATAAGATTCTTCATTGTTGTTGTGTTAACTTGTTATAAAATAGGGTTTTTAAAGGTGGGGTTTTGTTTAAATCTATAGTATGTATAATAGAAAAATCAACTATTCTTAAAAGTGAAAAGTGAAAACTTAATCTATTTAAGTAAACAAATTAATACACGGCTGTAAACTTAATTATATACATATTAGGGGAAACTATTCAATCATTAAAATCTCGGAAAGTATTGAGTCATATAATGTACACGGCTGGAAACTTATGCCGCTATAAAATTCCTTTGTTGTTGGTGTGTGTCAAGTTATATATATAACTGGAAGTAAGGATTATTCCCGGGTCGTGAGGTTCTGATGAGTGTGTAAATACTCATCATTTTATGCCCATTTTAGACCATAAAAATACTGAAAACGGCCAAATAGACCATATTATACTGCAAATATTCTTGGTTTGCGTTTTTATGTGTTTCAGGTACAAAAGGATCGAAAACAGGGCAAAAACAGACAAAACCGAGCACAAGATTGGAAAAGCGTGAAAAGCCGGAGCCGGGAAAGGAATTTACAAAGGTGGACCACATTCATCTTCAAATTGTCAAGCTTGGGCCCTTGGAAGTATTTTTCAGAAATTACAAGATTGGTCCCTGAAATTTCAGATTTGGCATAATTGGTCCCTAAACTTAACACAAATCCCAAATCCAATCCTTAACTTAACCCTTAACCTTTAAAACCCAAAACAAATAAAAACCTATCCTAACCCACTAAATAAACCCAAGCCCAAAACACTAAATTAACCCAAGCCCAATCCATAAACCCCACACCCGGTTTTATCCCTTTTAGCTAAATACCCAATTTTGACTTCGGTCAATACCATCTTCCAAACCATCCAACGCGCCAAAACCAGGATACCACCACATCCCTACCTTCCTCCTGACAATCCCACTTCCCCCATGCTTTCACTGATACACGCTATCCTCCCCCCTCCATTAGCTAGTACCAACCCCACGTGTGTAGAAAAGGATAAAACCCACTATCCCCTGGTTTCCCGCCAAAAATGAATTGAAGGGTTCAGATTGATTCAAGATTATCCAACGATTGGGATTTGTTCGGGGAGACCACAGAAGACTTTTGGATGATATAAAAGCTATCCTCTCACACCAAGAAAGTTTTGTCACTGCTTTTAGACCAAATTTGTAGTGTAGAATAGGTTTAATCTCTGTTTTTAAGCTTATTTGCTCTTTAAGAATTCTGTATTTTCTTGTTTCAAGATTTGTAACTTTAATTTAAGTTTAAGTTTAATTTCAAAAACCTTGCTCTCATTCGTTGTAATTCAAAAGTTAGTGTTGATTCAGTGATTTAAACTTTGTTGTTGTTTAATGTCCACAAGCCTCTCTTTTCAGTTCAATAAGCTAACATAAGCCTGTGACAGCTTATTGTTTGTTTATTGTTGCTGAATTCTGATTAATTTCAAATAGTCAACTTTAGTCAACTGTGGCAATGAAGATGATGATATTGGGTTGATTTGATAGATCAAATAGTGTAGTGGAAGTATTTGGCCTATCTAGTGATAGGTGTAAAACCCTAAAATCTGAAAACATGTAAAATGACCAAAATACCCCTGCAAGTTTAAAAATTTGTTTAAAAGCTTATAAAGTACCAAATCAATCCCAAACTTCTGGTAATGAACTATGATACCAAATAATTTCGACAACACCATTTAATATTTTTGCAAGCTACAAATTACTAAAATACCCCTGGAAGTACCGATTGACATTTTATTAATTATGTTAAGGTTTTAAAGTGATTTAAATTGTAATTAAAATGGAAAATCAAAACCAATAAAAGCCCATCAATTCCTAAACAAAAATCCCGTAATTCCAACCCTTCATGCCTCCCCATTGACCGGCATTTACCTATTTTAGATAACCATTCCAATTTTTTTGAAACCTATTCTTTTACCGATTGAAAGCAAACCACAAACCAAATTCGTTCACTCCAAATCCGGCCACCAAAAATCCAAAGAACAATTTTCTGAGTTTTTTCATCATCATAAGAAGCCAAGAAAAATAGCTTTCGATTTGTGGAGTCCCCGATCAAGATTTATCGAATTTATTCCATTTTATTCATTCGCAAGGTATTAATTCGTCCATAATTCGTTCAACCTTTATAAAATTCGTTTCTTATTTTTCTTACGCTCTTCATATCGTGTGTGACCTGGGAAAAATAGTTACAAGATTTTTGGATCGCTACTTTGGTCGTGGAGGAATTGTTGGTGTCAATCATACCAAACCGAGAAACCCTAATTCAAAATAATTCGTCCGATCGTTCTATATCACATCTGGTATTTTTCTAGCCTTCTACTAATCTCTTATAACATGTATAAAATGATAAAAATGAACCATGCAAGATCTATGAATTGTTTTCGAATTAATGGGTTTATAAACCCTAAAACGTAAAAACTCGATCTAAAAATAGTGGCGACTTTTCTGGACTCTTATATAATTTTCGTAGCTTCCTTATACACCATATGATCTGAGAAAAATGTAAATTCGAATTATGGAAGCTTAATATAATTGTTTCGAATTAAATTGGTTAATCGGGTTTAGTGTTAAAAATCGTATATTTGGTTTAAAAAGGAAACGAATGGGTTAGGGTTCTTAATATAGTTTAGATCTGATCCTAATGAGGATATAATGATGATAATATGATTGGAAAGTGTTTTGGATAATTAGGGTTTGATTTTGAGAAGTAATTGTGTTTACCGATTGATATTTTAATAGTTAAAGGGTATGTTTTGTAACTTTTAAAAGTCGTGGACCATTTTTGTAATACTCTATAAATCAAGGACAATATGAATAAAATATAACTTGAGGGTGCTATTTGTAAAATATGAAAGTTTTGGAATTAAAAGGTATTTTGTTAATTAGATATATAACGTTTTGGAAAATAATTTAAATGAGGGACTAAATGTGTAATTTCTGGAAAATGGAAGGGTCACGAAGTAAATAATAATATAAAGGGTGAAATGTGTGAATTTGAGTATTTATGGGCTTAATATGTAATTATGGCAAATTATGTAAATCGAATTGAATTTTAAATAAGTAAAAGGACCAAATGTGTAAATTACTGAAAGTTGAGGGTTGTTTGTAACTTAATTATATTGAAGGTAAATTTCTGTAAATTGAAGAAATAAAAGGGACTTGAGGTGTAACATGAATATTGTAAAGGTTAAATTGTAATTATGTAAGTATAAGGTTAATTTGTAAACTAATAAAGTAAAGGGGTATAAATTGTAAATATTGGAAACTTGGAGGCTAAAAGTGTAATTCTGGAAAATAAAGTATTCGAATGGTAAATTATGAGATTTCTATTTTTAAAACTTGAATCTTGCTAAATATGGTAACTTGCTAATTCGGGAAACTTGCTAAAAATAGAAAGTCACTTATAATGGAAAGATAACTGAAACCCCTTTCGTATTTCTGTCTTCTACTCCTTAGGTTTGATGAGGGAGTAATTTGATTCCCTGTCAGCTACTTTTGTGTTTGTGCTTGCTCTTTGAATAAGGTACGGATATTCTGCCCTTTTCAGTAATGGGCCTTCGTCTCTTGATTTATTTTATTGATTCGTTTAAGATTTCCCGAACCATTGCTATGTATCCCTTGTATTGTGAACCTTGACCTGTTGTACTTGTTCTTGAACCTTGCTTTGAACCCTTGCTTTATCTTCTGACTTGAACCTTTGTTTTGAATCTTGTCATGAACCTTGATATGAACCTTGCCATGAACCTGGACTTGAACCTTGATACACCTTATAGTATAACTGGATTGAGAAAACCTTTTTTTGATAAATTATGAAAATGTTTTAAGAAACTATTGGTAAGATTATCTTTATAGAAACCATTTTCAAATAACCTCTTTTATGAAACCTTTTAAAGAATACTTTTATGGAAAACGGTATTTAAGGATTTTGACACTTATGATATGAACCCTGATATGAATCCTGATATTGAACCCCCTGATATGAATCCTGATATGAACCCTGATATGAACCCTGTTATAACACCTGATACATGATACCGAGACTTGATACTTGACCCTCACCCACAGTTTGAGACTATGAGCCATCTACTAGGCATGAGGGTTTCATGTCCATGTCGGTGATGCACCGCCGGCATGACTAGTGTGTAGCCCTAGTGATTTGGTTACGCCGTCCCCGATTTGACTTGATTTGATTTATTACGTAGAGGAAGAACCCTGTGGCCTGCGGGGGCACATGGATGCATCCTAGACCTGTCTTGATTTATTCGTGTTATTTGTATATCCTGGTGATTGGCGAGTGTGTGCGATACACGCCCTTCACACCCCTGGGAGTTCGCGACTCCAACCCCTGAGAGGTATCCCCTCACCCTGTACTTGGTATGCTGAGGTCACCCCTCCATACACCCTGATATGTGACTTGATATGGTTTGACATTGAGATTGACTTTGAGTTCGGGCTCGTAGAGGATTACTGTTTACCCGAAACCTTGTAACCATTTGACCTGACATTTGACCTGACACTTGACCTGACATTTGACCTGGCATTTGATCTGACATTTGACTGGACTTGTTTAGACTTGGGTTATGATGGGTTATATTTTCCCTTGTACCTAGCCATTGCAACCGTTTCCTGGTAACCTTTAATTCCTTTATCCTGATTCTTGTTATACCCGGTATTATTTCGTTTACTTCATTACACTTTACTACTGCTTTGTTTTTTTGCTATATCTGTTCACTGAGCTCTCGTAGCTCAGCCGCATTTTCTTTTCCATGCGGCAGGTATCTAAGCTTGGAGCTGGGTTTAACTTGGGATGAGAGCAACTTGTGTGAAGTTTAGACCTTGTCATTCTAGTGTGACCTTTTGGATATTATTTCTGTTATGCCATTGGTTGGGCATTTTGGTTTCTGTTTTGTACTTCCTTATATCTGTCTTGCACTTGATATAAGTCGTGTTGACTTATTTTCCTTTGGATTTTAATGTTAAGGCTTCCGCTATTTTATTTCTTGAATGCTTGTATCTGATATGAAACCATGTATTTGTGACATCTTTGCCCTTGTCGGGTTGGGGTGTTACAATAGGTTTTGCTGAAGTTTTGCCCTCTGTTCAGCTGAGGGGAGAATTGTAAGATTTCTTGTTTCATTTTCTCAATTGTCAGGTTTAAATTCATAGTGTAGCTTTAGTAATCTGATTTTATTGCTTTGATTATGCTTATTATAGCTTAGAATAGCTTTATTTGTGTTTATGTTTTGCTATTGAGTGCTTTATCATTGAATTGTTGTTGCTACTGTTGGATTTCATAGATATTGAAATCTGAGTTTTAGTTGTTAGTTGTTGTTGATTATTGGTTATTCTGATCTTAGATATGTTTAGACTAGTGTAGTGATAATCTGTTTGGTATATCTCAGTGTGGATCTTATTGTTATAGTAAAACTGCTAGCTTAAGGAGTGTTTGGATCTGTGGGTTTTTGATTGTTGCAGTTGTTGTTTTGATGTGTTAGTGATAGAGATAGGTTGCATCAGTGATAAGTAGGACTTAGATAGCATAACATTAGTGGTTCACTCCTCAAATAGTCAAAATAGCATCTTAATTAGCTTAAATCTGTTAACTGTTGGGGAATTAGGATAGAGTTTGCATCATGTAGCTATAGAATTGGTTCATTTAGCTTAAACTAGTTTAATAATAGCTTATTATATCATAATTAGTTAACTAGGATCAATCAAATTTGGATTTAGTCAAAATAGATAAAAAAGCAAAAAAGTCAAAAAAGGGTTTAAATACACTTTCTGGCATCTGATCTAGGCTTATTTTTGGCTTATCCACTTGAGCCTAGGTCCTTATTTCTGTTTTACAAATAGCTTGCATAGCTAGCTTTTAGGGTATAATCTGGGATTTCAATTATCAGCTTATTTACTAGCTTATTTCTTGTCTGCAAATCAGCCCACTAGGAACTGTTCTGGCTTGCACAGTTTTAAGTTCACATGATCATCAGATCTAGTGCTTATTTGGATGAGCAATTGATGTTAGAATTTGGGCATTTTTAGTTTGTAGGTAGCCTGTAGTACTAGGAAGCTTTTGCCCCCATAAGTTTTCATTCTCAGCTTAATTTTAATCTGCAAGTAGGGGTGTTTGCTGCCTTTTCTGTCTTTATTTTGAATCTGTTCTACTGCTTATCTGCTTATTCCTTGAGCTTATTTGAGCTCATTGAGTTGATTTGAGCCTTAATCAGTGTGTTGATCTAGGTCTGAGCCTTTGGTAATTTTTAGAGCTTTTTAGCTTATTTTTGTGCTTATTGCAAACTGCTTATTTGCCTATTTTGCTTATTAAGGTTTAGTTAGATTCTGATTTCATTTTTCCTAGATAGAGAATCAAATTTTAGATTTACTAGAAATTTTTCAGATTTTTCCCAAGTCTTTTGCTATTTTTAAACCTTTTAATTAGTTTCTAATAGTTTTTTAATTCATAAAAAATAAATAAAAAGTCAAAAAAATATAATTCTTTTTTACAAAATTTTCTTTTATTAATTAGAATTTTAGAAAAATAGATTTGTACCTGTAGGGTTTATATTTCATCATTTTGACGTTTAGGATCGGTTTTCCCGATTTAAACGCGTCTTTTCAGTTTTCATTTACGTTTTTAGCCTCGCGATCTTTAGATTTTCATTTTCCTTACCTTTTAAATCGTTTTTAATTCATGTTCACTTATTTTAGATTAAAAACCCAGAATCCTTTCTTTTTCACCATTCAAACACGTTTCACGATTCGAGAACACAAATTCCATTCACGCCTTCGTTGGGGATAACGACCCGGGTTACACATACTTCACTTGTGTTTCCTAGGAAATATTTTTATGCATTGATCACAACCGATCAGGTTCCGAATAAAGTGTGAATAGAACGGTGAATTTCGTTTGTGATCGGATGATGTGAATAAGTGGAGAATTTTGTGATTATGACTAAAATTATAAAACATAAACTAAAATGCAATCAATAAGCAAGGAAAAAGGTAAATCAAAGCACAAATTCCCTAAAACGCGATTAAAACTAAAAACGAGCCTTAAACGGGCTCGAAAAATCAAAATCTTAAAAAAACTACTCTACAGGTGCAAATTTAATTCCTAAAAATCCTAAATAATAAAAAAGAATTTTAGAAAAAAGATTTGTATTTTTTTGATTTTTATTTTAATTTTTATGAATTAAAAACTAATTTGAAAATAAAAATATATAAAAAATATTAAACTAAATAGAAAGGTGATAACACAGCTTATCTAAATAAGCAGATAATAAGCAATAGAGAGAAATAAGCTAAAACTGAAAAGATGGGTTAAATAAAAAAGTGTGGAAGATATAATCAGAGTGTAAACACAAATTTAAAATCATTGGGCATCAAAGGATAGGAAAAAAAAAAAAAAAACATTTTTGTTCCTAACTGTAGTTTGGTTCCTGCAGGCACATGATTTTTGAATGCATGAACGAAATGAACTGGGCTTTACAGGACCTGTCGTCTTATCAAGTATGAGTGTTCTGTCAACCATTTAGAAAGTTATAGGCTTATAAGTAGACCAATTTACTATCATCTTTGTATTTGTGCTTCACACTTCTGCGTACAAGCTAACGAGGGAACTTTCTAAGTGTTTGGCATATGTTTGTATTGGTATTTAATACAAGTTATCCATTGAATTTCATGGCATTTGTGTGGCTTTTGGCTGTTTAATACCAAGTTACTCGTTAGTTTAAATATATGTGAGGTCCTAAGTGTTTTGTCTGCTTACTTCTTGAGTTATAGTATCGAGCAACTATTTACAAGTTGTTAGTCATCTTATTATGTAGGACTTGATAGTGAATCTGTTAGAGTTTTGGAAAAATATTAAATCGTGTATGACTAAAAGAATAAACCAAGTCTACTTTCTTTGAGAAGAGTGAGACTTAAACCATATACCTTTTCATGAATGAGAAAGGTATAATGGGAAAATTAGAATTGTCTAAATTCTAAGAAATAACTCATAGCAAAATTTTAATAGTTAAGAAAATTGCACATTTTATGAGTTATTAAATTTGAAGCAAGACTAGTTACCGCAAAATTGGTAAAAGGCAAACTAACACACTTTATCTAGTTGTTGTGCTTTGACCACTTAAATATGCTATATACCATTGTGGGGATGGTAGTCAAATTAAGGAAGAAATTGCATGCCCAATTATTTCCGAGTTAATTGAATTGATGGATAGTCCATCATTTACAAAGTAGAATACATTCTTTAGTACCTAAGTAATTGTTACGTTTGGGATTACTCAAAGGTGTAGGAAAGTAAATAGCACACTATTTTCTTTAACTGGTTATGAAACACTTATAATGTTGTCAAATCCAGTGGGAGCATTGTGTTGTAATTACTGAATAACATATATTAATGTAATGATCTGTAAGTCAGTGGGAGCTACGAGCTTGTTATCTTGGTAGTAACCCATATTATCTCTAGAATGTCTTGAGATAATTACTTTCCAATTGTAGACACTTGTGGGTTTAAGGATAGTCATGTGCGTTTTCTTACTAGACAAGGTGGTTCTATATCTACGAATATCTATGACACAATCATATTAATCACATAAACAAATGATTGACGTGTTGTTTATCTGATACATGATGTTGTTCCATGCACAAGTGGGAGAAATCTTAATTGTGTGCAAGCAACAACACAAAGAAATATGATTTAAAGGATTCTTTTGACTGCAAGGTAAGAGAATTAATGTTCTAATGTGATTTAATCACATCTAATAAATAGAACACTTGGAATTAATATCTAGCGTAAGTGAGACCTTGACATAAATATTAATGACAAGGTAAATTGCATACTTTCATTACTAGCAGATCAACTGATGTAATGAAACTATGTTAATTTGCAAGTTCTAAATTAGATTCTTATTAGAACAAGTGTCAATATGATAATGCGATTACTTCAAACTAAATATTTATGTATTATTGAAATGACATAAATAAATGAAGTAATCTAATACTACTTCAAATTTGAATGTTTATGTATTCTTGGAATGTCATAAATATATGAAGTAAATAAATTAACTTGAAATACTATTGAAACCAAATTGTGGTGTTCATGATTACTTTAGTTATGCATATTTATATTTTATTGTAAAGATATAAATATGAAGTATTTTAATTATTACAAGACTTATAATAAAGTAAGATGTTAACTTGTTATGTTTTAATTAAAACATATACAAGAAGTCATTGAGTTGATCAATGATTTATAACGTAGATTGGGATTATAACAGTTTATGTCTTCTTGTTAAGACATGGATATGAAGTGACTTGGTCAAAAAGTACTTATGTTATATTGCATGAAATTGGTTTGGAAAATCTATTTCACCATTAACTTGATTTAGTTGGTAAATAGATAAACCAAACAAAATATATTTATCTTACATATTGTAAGGTTGTCTTACAATATTAATCCTAATGAAATACATAATGGTTATGGTACGTTCATTGTTTGGTTAAAGATAACTATATCTTCCTTTCTTCCTAATTGTTATCAAGGTTAAAAAATTGAGTATGCATTGTATATACTTAATTAGACTCCAACCTAGAAGATCAATAAGACACCATTTATTATGGAATGTGATGAATCACATTAAGTCTTAAAATTGAAGTTCTGAATTTGTTAAACCTATTTTGAGTAGGTTATTAACAAACTTCATGTAAGGAACTGTCAATATGTATTTGTAATGTCCCCAAAGAGAACAATTTTGTGTTGCTCTACTTGCTAATTATTTATAGATAGTCTATAAATTGCTAAAGGCAAGTGGGAGTTTTATCTTGAAAAGATAAAATTACAAGATACATGATCTTCTAAAATACACTAGTAAAGTCATGATGAGGATTAAACATGTTAATGTTAAATCTCAAGATGATGAAATTCTCATTCATAGATCCGCAAGGATATCTCAAATATTTGTATAATATGTCGAGGATTATGAGTTACAAGATTATGGTAAACCTGTTAATGAATTGCAAATATTGAATTTGGCAAGTTACTCATACTATGAATGATTAGATGCAGTCCATAAAGATAATTAGTTTTGGAAACTTAATTAATCTTGAACGCTATAGTTACACTATAGAATGAAGATGAGTTTCTACAAAGGAAATGAAAATCCTAGATATTTAAATTCCTGTGTAGAAATCATAATGGACAAATTATGTATACATATTTAATGTATGAAGAGATTATCAAACACACTTAAGCAATTAAATGTGATTGAAATTATTTCTAAACACATTAAATGTATAAAGATTATGATTTTCATTCTTAGTTTCATTAACATGAAATTAACAATGGGATATCAAAACTCTTTCTTGAGTAATTACTTGTGCGAGGACGAAAGTAATTGAAAGGAGTATTTGAATTCAAATAATCTTTGGAAGTATACAAAGTACAAATCATTTATGAATGGATTAGTGCATGCATCTGGATATACTTATGTTTAGTTATTAAATCCATATTTAGATTTATAATTAAAATAAGAGATTTCCTTAATATTCCTGAAAGCTAGTGGGAGTGCTAAATTTATTTTCTTATTTCATATATGTTGTATAACATATAGGAAGTAACATTCCATTAACATTAAATGTTAAGTCTTAATTTAGAATGAAACTTCACGTGAAGATTTAGAAAATACAACCTTGGAATATATGTTTATTGTTATAAACATATGCGGTAAAAATAATTAATTCTAATAAGAACATGATTATACTATTAGAAAGTCTAGATAGATACATATCTTTGAAAAGATATGACATGAACAAATCTAAGTTTGACACAGGGATTTTCCATGTACATCATGTTGGTTGTTGGATCATGCTTGATCAAAGATGATTTGACAACATTAATATCTAGTTGAAGGTTATTAGATAACTTAGTGTAATGGATATGGTTGGATTTAGAATTAACATCCTCATCCTGGAATAGCTCCAAAATTCTAAGTATGAACCATATGGCAATTGTTGCGTAATTGATATAGCCAACAAATCTTGTAAGATTTGAAGGTATCAAACATTACACATTGGATATTAAAGTTTACGGGATTTTAAAAGGCATATTGTTGTTTGCATACAATGATGCTAATAAGATTGAGATGACACTCAATACTAGTCATGGTAGGATTTCATCCTTGTTAATGGCCATGTGTACTAGTTATGCTTAACTGTAAGCATAGTTGCATTATACATTAAAAAATTAGAATACTTTAAACTATAAAAGGTTTGATAGTTTGATTGTCATAAATTCGTAAATTGAGGATGTCACGTATTTTATATTATTATGTGGCAATATCAAAATAATTGAGTGCACACATACAAGAACTTAATTAATTGAATTCTTGAAATAAGTATTCTCAAAATTCCCATAGATCAAAATTAGTTGATTTATGCCTTGTCAACAAGTATATTTGACATGACTTGAGGCATAATTCATTAATTAGAATTATCATGCATTGATCTATTTTAGTGTTTGGATAATGAGATGTTATTGAACAGTTATTATTTTAATGAAATAAAATAATGGTTATGTTTATTTATCATTTTCTTAATAATATATCCTATATTTGCATGTTTATATCCTTGAATATATTTATATATTCTAAACTGTCCGTTGCCAGTTAATGATATGGGAATATCATTAAATTAAGGTAAATCTGAGTATTGGTATAATATACTTTAAAAGTATATTGATGCGTTGTCATACCGATTTCACATGATATTCAAATTGTTTGAATATAGGACTTAATCCCGCGACATGAGTTTACTTTATGGATCTTGTCATCAAGTAAATCATGAGTATATAGTTATCCTCAGACTTGAGATACCAGATAACTGTCATGCATGTAGTGCATTTCTTTGATTCAATTTAACGCTATACGTAACGGGTAGCTATACGGATTATTTTGGGAAGCGTTGCGAAGTGCATGTGTTATGCTCGTAGTCAAGATAGAATTTGTTCCTTCAAATTGTTTGGAGTTTAATACTGTTGGGCCCCTCGTAGGGTTGACAAGATGTTTGTGCGGCCGCACCCAAGATCTCCCCTGAATAGGTTCAGATGATTTGGTAATCTTGCTCAATCATAAACAACGAGAAACATAATTATTAATAAAGAATGACTTAGATCCATATCTTTATTAATGTAGTATTAGAACAAAAGGATAAGTATGATGAATTATCATCAAGTGGTTTTTCCAAGAGACCACCACCCGAGTTGTACTAGGGGCATTGGCGTGTTGCTAGACGCTAACCAATGTCATTACCCTTTTAATAGATTTTCAAGTGGGAGCTGTTAGAGTTTTGGAAAAATATTAAATCGTGTATGACTAGATTCGAACACGGGACCGAGGGATTGCACACTTTACGTATGAATGATCAAAGGAATAATTAATATATATATTATTATATATTTTAATTATTTGGACACATAGTAAATAAAGGAGAGGGTTGAGTGTCGAGTTTTGAAACTTGAAAAGGTATTAAACTCAAACTTGAAAAACAAGTTTGGAGCCTATAAAAACCCTCGTAAGCTTCAAAAGGAGACGACAATAATAATAACCTAAAAGTCGTATGACATATTATTATATCAAACCTGGTTGTTCGACAAGCTAAGGAGAATAATAATACTCAATAAAAGTCAATCGACTTTATGATTGAGATTCATGCATCGTACCGTGCAATGTGTATCAAGTGTATGACATCTTTGACTTATCAATTGTGTAAGATATGCATAGTAATATGTCTGCACCATGCATGATATAGATAATATAAACATATGTGTATCGTACAATATGTTTATATTCTTTACTTCCTTCTTGAATATTAGATACAAGGTTTTTATTGAACAAAATAGTTTTGGTTTAATAAATTGTGTTCATTCACTAGCATCAACCTTTGGTTGCTTTTATAGTACGTGTGTGGAAGATCTCGGATATAACATACTTTTGTTATTATCTTGGATTATGGAACAAAAAGGTAATGGTTCCACCTTAATCCTGTTTGTTCTTGTTTGATTGATCTAGTGAAGGAGAAAGAAGATTTGATCCTTGTTCTTGCTAGGATCATAAAGGTACGTTTCTTATTTAATATTCGGTAATACTTTATACATGTTAAATAATAATCCTGTTTCTACTATTATGTGCTTTGATGTTTATTTATTTATTTGAATGACAAGATATTTAAATCTAACAGAATCGTCTTTTTTTTTATAGGTAATGTAAGCAAACCATAAAAGATTGCAAATAATATACAAGCTCGCCTATAGCTAATGTACGGAATATTAAATATTACGAACAACATACTGAATTTTAGAAATTTTGTTTTGAAGCATGAAATGTGCTGAATCGCCAGATTTGTTATGTGGAGCAATAAAAACATGTATGTGCTCAGATATGAAAGATTAGACAATGGTCCACATCTATGAATTTTTCTTTTTTGGAAAAAAAATTCTAACATCCAGCATAAGGATGAATTTAGAGTATATAGTAACAAAGATTCTCCTTTTCCCAGATGCATATCATGGATCGTGATACATTTTGCTGTTTGTAGAGGTGGGCTTGCGTCATCATGCTAATAGCAAGGAACTTTACCCAATCAATACATGATGCATTTAATTTGATTAGTAATATTATTTGCTTGTTGAATCTTTTTTTATTTGTAACTAAGCAGAGTTTCACTGCAATTTAACCGTGAAAACGATTCAAATCTACAAACATTTCTATTCATAATGTGACGAGTTTGAAATAGACTTTCTGCATATAGCTCACTCTAGAATATCATAGTAACATGAGATTCTCGTTTTTCCCAGATGAATTTGATGGAACGTGATACATTATGCTGTTTCTAGAGGTGGGCGTTCGTCATCATGGATCAAATATAATGCTTTTTTCTTTTCTTTTACAAGTATTAGGAACTAAAACCATTTAGATAGATACTCAGCAAGATTAGTTTTTGCATAACGTGTTATGTACTTTGGTAAAACATGACTACTACATAGAAGTTTGTATCCGTATCTGATATGGGTTCTTTTTGTTTGAACTATAGAGCTCGGTTTATCGGTTCCAAGGTGACCCTGTTAGCAGACATTTGGACTGAGAAAAGTTACCTTATTGAACAAGAAGGCAGGTTTTGTAATTCATCCGGATTATTTTGTTATTCATAAAAGATGCTTGAGGCTATACAAAACAGTACAACAGTTCCTGATTAATTATGTAATTCATAAAAGATTTATGAATCATACAGTAGCCTTCATTGTTCTTGTTTGGTGTTTACATACAATTTTCAGATAGTCAGATATGTTGCTTTCGTTGGCTTTGCTTCGTTCCATTTTATTTTGGTTAATGTGATGATCATGGGTTTCTGTTATATTATGAGGTCTAAATTTTGACCATTCTACGTATAAATGGGCCGATTCAGGTTATTGTTTATCTTTAATGGGTTAAACAAAAAATAATTGCTTTATGTTGTATCCTTAACGGGTTAAACAAAGAAATAATATCTTTACAGGAAACATGTCAAATGGTTGTAAGGTTATAGAAGTGTATTATTGATGCTTAATACGTCTGAAGTAGCTTATTCGTCACACTAATTGTTAATAAAAAAATTCAACAAAGCTTTCTGATCAACTAATGTGTATCTGTAATAATAAGCTTATGTTTATGCAATGGATGGCACAATTTTGTTTGTAATCTGACGCTGTAATACGCTCTCGAAAAATCAAATTCGGTATACATGTCTAAAAGAGCAAAAGAATTTGACAATCACACAATAAGGTTTAAGGTTTACTCAATCCAGCTAAAACCAGCTTCTTTTATCACCTTACCGTCCCTCATCTTCTTCCTCATTGCACTCGCATCTTCCCACTTACCGAGCCTTGCATAAATGTTTGACATCATAACGTAAACAAACTCACCATCGCCTTCAAGATCGATCACCTTTCTAGCTGCAGTTTCAGCCACTTCTAAATCCCCGCAAACTCCACAAGCTGCAAGCAACGCCCTCCAAACACCTGCATTTGACTCAAAGCCTAGCTGGTTTATCATACCTACGGCTCTACCAACTTCTCCTTCATGGCCCATAAGCCTAATGATGCAAGAACAATGCTCAACCATTGGATCGATTTTGTATTCATGTATCATAGATTCAAAGTATTGGGTCACAACTTCTAAAGGTGTCTTGTTATGCCAACAAGCCGATAAAACATTCAGAAACGTGATCCCATCTGGTTGTAAATCTTTCGTGTATTTCAACCGCTCAAATATTTCAATCACCTTGGTTGAATTCTCATTATGAGCAAACCCCGATATCATAGCATTCCATGTTACTAAATTTTTACCGGGTAGTGATTCAAACAAGAATTCTGCGGTGTTTAGTTGCCCACATTTAGAGTACATATCGATCAAAGCGCTACCAATAACCACAGATTCATCAAAACCATACTTCAAAACACAACAATGAATCAAAGTCCCCCATGTAAGCGCACCTACACGTGCGATTCCACTCAAAATGCTTGAAAACGTGAACTCATCCATTAGTATGTCATTCATATGCATCTTATAAAAGAACTCAATAGCATCTCTTGAACGGTTTCTGTTCACATACCCTGTTAGAATCGAGTTCCATGAAGATGAATTCGGATTAGGCATCGTTGATAGAATCTCAATCGCTTGCTCCATGTCCCCAAACTGTGCAATGCCGCTAATCATCTCATTATATGATATTGTATCAGGGTTCGGCATTTGATTCAAAAACACAAAAGCTTGTTCAATTTTTCTGTTCCTAGTACACGCAACAATCACCGAGTTCCAAGAAAACACATCCTTAAACCACATCTCGTCAAAAACCTTAACCGCGTCATCAACAAGCTCACATTTCCCATACATGTCAATCAAACAGTTACACACATAACCACTACACTCCACGCCGAATTTCACAACCCTGGAATGAACACACTTCCCTAACTTAACCAGCCTCAGCTGCCCACAAACACTCAAAATCGCAGTAAATGAATACTCATCAGCACAAAAACTCGACTTTTCCAACTCGAAAAACAAACTCAACCCTTTACGAAACTTGCCATTTCGAACATACCCCGATATCAACGAGTTCCAACTAACCAAATTTCTATCACACATTTCATCAAATAGTATATGCCCATTTTCCACTAGACCAAATTTGACATAAAAGTTTATCAAAGCAGATGAAATGAATACATTGGTTATTGACCCAGTTTTTAAAACATGGCAGTGAAGGGTTTCACCATGGTTATAGTGACCAAAATTTGTGCATTGGTGGATTTTGTGGACTAGATTTTGGTCAGTTTGATAATGGGTGGATTTAGTGACTGTTGTCAAGTGTTTGTGTTTTGGTGAATATGTTTTTGTTAAGTTGGTAAAAAGTTTCATGTGTAAAGATTGTTTAAGAATTACTAGTATAATTTTTGGCTTGTCATTTGGATTCGTTTTTACTAATACTTGCAACCTATTATAAAGTAATAACAATCCCCCAATTGATTGTGACACTCCAATTTAATGTGTTTGAACATTTATACCCTCACATTTACCCTTACATTTTTTGAACATTATTTATACCCTCACAATTACCTTTATATTTTCACCTATGTGAGGGTATAAATGTCTAAACACATTAAATTGAAGTGTCCCACTCAATTGGGGAGTGTGCAAATCATCTCCCTTTCTTTTTTTAAAGTTTAAACGAATATAGATAGCTTTCTGACGCTGAAAAAGAGAGCTTTTTGTAAAATGGGTGCAGAAAAAGGTTGAATACATATTGTTTGGGACGTGGTTATTAGGGAAGGGTTGCATAAACGAGCCGAGCCGAGCCCGAGCATGCCTGAGCTCGAGCTTGGCTCGTTTAAGTTTTATGAAGCTTGAGTTCGAGCTAGGCTCGGTTCGAGCCTTATTTGTTAAGTTCGAGTTCGGCTCGTGCTATGTTATAGAGGCTTGGGCTCGGCTCGTTTATATGATTTAGCAATGAAAAATTAAAGCTTCGCTCGAGCTCGGCTCGTAATATATCTATTTTGAGCTTGTTAATAAGGTCGCCTATAATACAAATGCATAACATTTGATACTTAAAATATCCTAATGTCGTTTAGGCTAGCGAGCCCAATCGAGCTTTATATGTAAAGCTCAGGCTCAAGCTCGATTAATAAATAAGCTGCAACTTAGGCTTGAGCTCGGGCTCGGGCTTGAGCTCGTTTAGGCTCGGCTCGTTCGAGCTTTTTACCGGGTTAAGATTGCTCGTCAAGCTGACCTTGTGTCACATATAGAGCATAATTTTTTTTTTCTCTTGATGTGCATAATCTCCATCGGCGATTCTATAAATTAAACAACCTCTATATTTTACGATAATTCAAAAAGTCAGTGGAGAAACGTCGCCATGCAAAACCAACGAAATGCATAACCACATAAGGACAATCACTTGGTAAAAACCATTGATACATGTAAGACCTATGCTGACCTTAAAAACTAAAGCGAAACCATGGAAATCTCAAACCAAACAATTTCAGCTACGCAGCCAGACCAACGGCGAGATGTGGAGACTTACGACCAAACTTAAATTTATTGTTCCTTGAATATGGATGGCAGTGGACATATTTCATTTGGTTGATTGAGTCACGCTATAAATTATGTGGAGATAAGGACCTGTATATCATCATATCAATTAAGTCTCGAGTTTACATGGACATATCAGCGCACAATGGTCCTGTTTCTATACTTTGGGTCGAATGATGTTCAAGGTTTCGGGTATATGTTTCTGTTAAAAAGGTTCTATGTCTTTGTAACAAAGACTTTGTTTGAATTAAGTTTCTTGTGATCATAGGTATTTTATGTCAGCTGGGTGTATTTGCATATGTGGCCATGCAATTGGGCATGTCCCTATTAACCAAGCTAGGTGTATTTTATAGTGAGAATTCTATGGAAAGAGATCAAAATTAAGGGTTTTTGACTTTTTGTATGTTCTGGTTTAATTTTTAAAGAGTTTTAGAATTTAGACTTTTGGTGTACGTAAGAACTTGTGAGGAATTTGCGGAGCCAAGCGGCATAACAACGTGATTGGCTTTAAAATATCAATCCGCGACGTTCATATACTCTACTGCATTCTCGTAAGTATTTTCGAGAACCAAATGGATCGAGGAAATAGAAAATCAATTTTTATCAAAATATGGTGACATATCATTTATCTTTTGCGCCACATGGCTCCGCGGGGTTCTCACAAGTTCTTACGTGGACCAAAAGTTCAATTTTGAAACTCTCAAGAATTTGTTTAAAACGTGCAATCCTATCTATTTTTGTCTTTTGACGTAATTTTCTCTTTTTATATTTTATTTTTATAACGACAACAATAACTAATCCGACGAAATGGTTTTTGAAAGAGGTAAGATTTATACAGTCAAACCTCTAGAGTTCATATTTTATTTTTTATGTTTCAAAAGTTAAAAATGTAACTTAATTGTTATCTATACGAGACAGCATGGCCCGTGCAATGCACGAGCTTCGATTACCATGAAGTAGCATCAGTCTGGTAACGGTTAATTAGGTGTATTAACATTAGTCGTTAAACTTAATGTGTTAAACTAAAAAATTTGCTTTATTAAGCTTTTACAAATAGAAATGTTTCATATGAAAGATACTCAAAGATGTGTTTCACCATTAGTACACGTGGTTGTAAGTAGTACGTGCACGTTTGATTTGCTTACTTAGCGGTTCTCAGCTTTGAGGTTCCTCGATTTGATCATTCTTCCATGCTGATACTCTACTAAATGATACTAAAGGTTACCACTTTACCATGATAGTTTCTTTTGTACTTAAGGATTCTCAGCTTTGATGTTTTTCGGTTGGATCATCCATCCATGCTGATACTCTGCATAAAGAATTTTAAATACAAATTTAAGAAAGTGATATATTTAAATTCAATCACACCTATTAAAATTGTTTAAATTTTATTTGGGTAAATTGGGTTATTGTATAAACATACTAATGTTAGCTACTTATAAACAGATTGGAACCATCTGACTTTGAGTCATGTAAAAATACTAATCATGTCAAACATAATGATATTTATTCCATCTCGAGAAGGGATAATTGATCGGATGAAGCACAGACGGACAAAATATGATAAAATACAACAGAGAAAGACTACCAAGGTTTGGGGAGGCCCGTGCGGTGCACGGGCTTTGTTCACCATGATTAAATCATACTTATATATCGGGTAAAAAGTGTTCGGCCAATGTTGATGCGTTGATTTCTTTTATATGAAATATTTAAATGCATCGGTTTACTCATTCGAGTCTATTACATTGTGATAGACAATACATCTCAACAAAGTTAACTTACAACTTGAAACGACAATTTATTCTCTGAGGTCTTAGTTTAAGTAAGATTTTGTCCAATACTTAAATATTAATTTTTAGCAACAATCTTAGGAAATACTAATAGCGATACAACTCTTCATTTAGAAAAAGTATATATATAGTATTGCTCGAGTATGAGGTATATGTCATTTTTTTTGTAATTATCATACCTAATTCTTCAACCTCTTGTTCTTGTATACTCTTATTGTCATCAACTATTATGTGAATTCGGCTTACTTATTCAATAAGTTCTATAATAGTATAGCTCAAACGACATTATATCTCGAGATATATGGTTATCCCGTAGTATTTAAATATGAGATATCCTTGTTTTGTAATATCGTACCTAAATCTTAACCTCTTGTGTACTCTTTTAGTCCCCACTTATTATGTGACTTCGACTTACCTGATTCAATTAAGATCTAAAAGATATATCTAACACGTCATTCTATCTCGAGATTTGTGATTCTCTAGATTAAATATGAGTTATCCTTATTTTGTAATAATCATAACTAAATATGAGTTTCAATAAAAAATTATCTAAACACAACATTCTATCTCGAGATTTGTGATTCTCTTCAACTTATTAAATACTTTGTTAGTCCTAAACTATTATGTAACTTCGTCTTGCCTAATCGAATCTAAAAAAGTATGGGTAACATGACATTCTATGCTGCGATTTATGGTTATCTTGTAAAATCTTCGTTCATCATGTGTAACATCAAATCATTGATGTTGCTCTCCCATTTACCGTAATTCGCATTCCCGTTGCCATGAATTGTATAGTGCGAGGTTTTAAGTAATTTATTTTATCATTATAAAGTTCAATTCGTTATTTACAATAAAAATATTCATGCTAGGTTCCACCATATACTTGTGCAGCTTACCTTATATAATCATGTGCTAACGTTGAACTCATGATTACTTGATAGTTAAGAGAAAAACCCACATACATTCATTGCTAAAGGCCTAAAGTCAATAATAAAGAAATCATATGGTGTACACACAAAGACTTTTTGCATTTCTCTTTTATATAACAGGTAGATATTCTCATACTTAATGCTTGAAACTCAATTGTTCAAGAGTCACAGGTAGAATGAAAAACTCATAAGAAACAAATACTTGCATGGGGTGTTATCGGGTCGGGTTGAATTGGGTTTTGAATTTTTAAAAAGTAACCCGCAACCAACCCGATTAGGAATCGGGTTATCAGCTTTGGGTGGGATTCGAGTCGGGTGAAAATGGCAGTGAGACAATGGAACAAAGTTTACATTATTAGATAGTTCTGATTATATGCTAACAAAGTTTACTTAGATCCAGTTTACATGCAGGTTTAAAATGTTGATAAATATATTGTTCAAGGATCCATATGTATAGTGTGTTTTTTTTTACTAAAACTCAAATATATGTTAATGATAAATTAAAGATAATAGAGCCTCCCGGCCATCTGTAAAGTACAATTAGATACGTCTAAAAGCAGAAACACAACACATGTAATTTCAAACACAGAATTTATTTTTTCATGGCTTGAGTTTTGGGTTCAAAATGGTAGATGACAAATAATTGGTTCACTTTTATTATGAAAATGGCAGTGAGACAATGGAAATGGATATTTATAGTGTCTAAGTCTTTAATTATATGATAAGAGTTGTAATGATAATTTGATTAGTAATTATTAGTAAATGTTTACTAATGCTTTTGACCGCTCAACGTTTGTAACATTCATAGCATAGAACATAGATTAGTTGCTTTATTATAGCAAAATGTAAAATACGCAACAATTCTCTTTTGAAATGCAAACCAAAGATCATGTAATGGAAAACTAATGTTTTAGTTACAAAAGAATTTCCGGGTTCTTATAAATTAAAAAGACTCTCCAACTTTTCAAGAAACTTTAAAAGCTATTAAAAGCTTTCAAATGAAGCTCTAGATTAACGAATAATAAGCTTCACTAATTTGCATAACAAAGTTTCTTAGCTTATGCCATTAATGCTCACATTAACACATGAAACTACATTTATAAGTTCAGATATTACTATTGAGCATAAGTATTACATTTTCTGCACAGATTAAATGTGAAACACAATATGTTTTACAACTAATTTTACAAATTTCTTGTTAAGGTAGATTGAATTGCACATGCAATTCTGCAAATTGCTTGATTACAACATATTAAGTAAATATTTCTTTGTTGAGATCAAACACCATTATATAAAAATTCAAATCCGACCAATCTACTTGCATCTCATACTAATCAAACTTTAACTACAACAAATATTATAAAAGCCAACCATATTATTCTTAGACATTCTCTCTTTGTTATTAGCCTTGAGAAAGACATTCATTTTTAAAACCATATCAATAACTCGTAAATGAACAAATAATGGTAAAATGTACTATAAGTAAAGAGGTTTAATATATATAGCTTAATAAAAAAGTTTATAACATCAATGATGTCTTTTTTTTTTTTTTTTTTTTTTTTTTTTTTTTTTTTTTTTTTTTTTTTCAATCGTGACAGCAACTGAAAGAGATAAATTAGAACCTCCTTTCACATTCTATATCGATAGTGAAGTCATGAAGTTAAACTCTTTATAGTAAGACTCCAACTTGGTTATTATTTATAAAGCTTTGTGGGCTATACATGAACACTTTTTCGTTCTTCAACTCATATCCCAACACAACCATTTTCGTGCGCTAATCTTCAGCTTCTTTTCTTGCCTTGAACTTTTCTTTTGAGTTGTTCCTGCCAACAATTTGAAAGGACGCTTAAATGATGTTTGTTACATATTTCATTTTTCATATCACTCAAGTTAAGTAGGAAATCAAAAAGATCTCGAGTTCTAGAGTAAGTAGGAAATCAAACTTCATTACCATTCAATTCATAATCACTTAGGGGTACATTCTATCTTTGATACTGAGTTTCATGTAAAGCTGCCAAGTCTTGGCTAGTCGTGTCATTCATCTTCCAAAACATTGTCTTGTAACTTCCAAACACGTACAATTCTCTTGACGTAATCCGATGACATTAATTTAAAACGCAGAGGAACTCATCTTCATATCCGATCCTGCATAAACATTACATGAAACACTATGAATAGAAAAAAAATAAGCAATTCAAGAATCATTAACCCCAACCAATCATGATTGGAAATTTAAAAACTCCATAATGCATATGGATGACTAACAATATAAATATGTAAAAATAGATACTCACGATTTTATGTTTACACCATGGTTCTCTCATTAAAGAACTCTTGTTCATAGCCTATCCCGCACAAACATTAGATGCAACACTATGAGTAGGAAAAAAAAGATATGCAATTCAAGAATTGTTAGACTCTAACCAAGTGGTTTGTAACTTTCAACTTTTGAGCTCACCATGATGCTCATAAACAACCTTAACCAGACTTATTACTTTTTACTAAAGTACCCCAGACTTCATCCTTGTTGAATTTCTCATTCATAGTAGTAAAATCAACCTCCTCAGTAAATTTTGCCAATGGGCGTGACACTTGAATCATATAAATAGTAGAATAATTAATACACAGGTCATAGCACAATGTTTTCAAAATATAAATTGGTGGTAAAGCCAAACTGATATACACATGAACAAAGAAAAAGAATTGCCCCAGATCCTCTGTCTCTTTCACGCCCTCTGTACTGTAATTTGGGCGATTCTGGTAATTAGCTCCATTGGTCTGACGAACAAAAACAACATCAGAAATAGTACAAATACATTCTAGCAAGTACAATATCAAGCATTTGCGATATACGCATATGAACCAAGTAGGCTTGGACATTAAATTATGGTTGGTGGATATTCTGTCAACTTTGAGATAGTATTTTTTAAGTAGGTCTTTTGTTCATCCATGGAAACATGAAATGGCTTGAATTGAAGAGTGTTCTGTTTTTTCGGTAAGTGTGTACTCCATGGTCGTAGTGCCTTGTCTTCGTTCTTTGGTCTTTCTTTGCTACTGTAAACACACGATCAAACTACCAAAACTATATATATCTCAAACTTTGATTTTTCAACATATTCAAGAACTCTTTACTAACTTTAAATACATTCTTGTAAATATCTTGACAACTTAACGTGACCTGTGATAAAAAGAATATGCATGACCTGACATTATAAATGAATTTAATGGCAACTTTTCAGTGGCTAAGGCAACATGAACGCATGTAAACTTGACCAAACCATCTGTTCTACGGCCATAATAAACAACCACTGTTATGATAATCAAATGTAAGAAGCGAAGGTTACCTTGGACGAAGTCAAATCCTAAAACCAAACTATTGATGCAACCCCACTAAAAATCATGCTTATTAACCTAAATAACAGATGCTGCTAATTAACATAATGCAACTCTTTAGCCTTTACACATACTACAATTCAAATACATAAAGTAATGATACATACATTGCCCAAAATAAAGGGTATACATATACAAAGTTTCGAGACATATCTTAAAGCTAGAAGATAACAGACGTTACAGTAGGTGGAAAGTGTGGATATCTGCTATGACCCAAAAGGCCTATTTATACTACTTAAGCAACATGAAAGATCGATAACATTAAATGGTGAGAAGATGGAAGGAAACTATTGATGCATGTATTTACATGTTACTAAATGTAGATTCTTAAAGCGAGCTTCTTGAGTTGCCTAAGAATACAAACTGAAATAGTTAAATGAGCCTTTAGACATTCACATCATTGGTTAATTTCCTGCGTTTAATGTATTCATAATAAGAGCTCTTAGAAGCTTTGAAAGAAGCTTACTTGGTTAGCTTAATCTCATCATATTAGAGTTGGCAAGCTCAAACCATGAATGCACATGCTCAATTAATGCTCAACTTGCAACTCAATTTTTATGTATAGATAGATATTAGTGCCACTTCAGTGGAGGTGTGGTTCATGGACTTGTAAACCCAACATGTTACTATAAAAAGTATAACTTTTAGTAGTAACCCACAAGGGCTATATGTAAAAATGTTTGTTTTGGCTTCACAAAGTGTAGGCAAGCTCATTGTTAGAATCCATATAGTGGCACTAAAAGTGAAAAAAATTCTGGCATTTTCATACCTTTTCTTCTTCTTAAAATGAGATATTAATACCATAAAAAATTGAATCACACCTTTTACTAAATGTGGAAAAAAAAAAAAAAAAAAAAAAAAGTTTTAGCAGTACTCATATGAAAACTGTTACTTTAGATTTAAGATCTTGAATACAATCATCTTTTATACATCAAAAAAAAAAAAAAAATGATTCAAATCACACTCAAAATCAAAACAACACACATTATAACAACAATATATATGCATATGCTTCTAAAGCATAAAATCAAAGATCTTTTTCATGTGTTACTTGTTTCCTTACTCTGGCTTGTAGATGGGTACCCAATCCCATGGCGTGTATTAGGAAATGCCATAAAAACTGACCCCGAAAGAGCTCCTATCACCGGCGGCACGGTCATCATCAACATCTTCTCATTTGTCTCAAACGATGGGTAAAAACACTCAACTGTATTATTATCTAACAACGACACAACCCCGAAAACCACAACTGTGAAAGCAGCATGCACAAAGTCTCCTATTCGAAGCTTGTACTTTGAAACATCCACACCTACATTAAAATTGATAAAATTACTAAGTTTTGCATTGCTATATGTCCTAAAATATGGTAAAAACGAGTAATATTAACTAAATATTCATATATTTAAATAAGATTTAATGATAATATATACAGATATTTCATATATATGTCATGCAAGTTTTAGTCATATTTTTTATTGTACACATGAGATATTTAACCCTATATCTTAATATCTTTATACATAAATCAATATTATTTGTATAAGAACTATTGTTTTGAAAACTAGTTTTTGACTTGCAATATGAATAATACATGAAAAATATAATATCCATCTTTTATTGATTTTTATGTACCAAAACAACTAGAATAACTATAATGAGACAGACATATCTGTATATATAATCAACCTGAAGATGAGTCTGGAGATGGCCAAAAGCCTTTAGGTGTAGCAATTCCATAATGGGTGGTACCATCTTCGTCTGTATAGCTATCCGTGAAGGACGAGAAGATGCAAGACAAGCCACAAAGGGCGATGAGAGTAGAAGACAAGTATTTGTTAACCGTCATACAATGTCCGTTGTTGGTAAGGACAGGGTTGAGGAATTGGAACATGAACACGGTCCCGGTTGGAAGGAGCTTTATTAGGTTTCCGAAGCCAGAAAGTGTCTTGTTCTTCATGTTGGTAGTGAATGACATGTTTGATCTTTGTGTATTTGTGCTTATAGGTTTTGCAGATGACATTTATATATAGATGTACGTATGTGCAAAGGCTTATGCTACTTTGTGCAAAGGAGTTGATATTTATACGTAGAAAGTTAATTTGACTAAAACTACTAATTTTAGTAACAAGTATACTAAATTGTTTTTAAAGTATCTTAGATTAGAAGTAGGATATATATGACGAGTGATGACTTCTACTCTTCAATTAGCAAACGGTTCTTTTAAGATTCATACAAGTCTTTCCTTAAACGAAGGGAAAATTACATCACTTCTTGCAACTAAACATAAAAGTGTGTTTCATGGTGATAACGTACATTAAACAATATTGTATCTTACGTGCATCAATTTTTGGACTTTCAATAAATATTATAAAACTTATTTGTTTATTTATTTTTTCCTAAAATCACATATTCTTTATTGTGTAAGATAGAGAAGTGGCTATCTATTTTAATTTGAGACTAAATACCTTTCTTCAAATCTTGGCACACACATTATATTTTCCTTTTGATTTGCTCTCAGCTTTTTTTCTTTTGAACGACAATTTATTACGCACCTATACCAACTATCACACATACATATTTCACAAATGTCTTTGACGAAACTTGAACCCACAATCTCTTGTTTGATGAGCTATTCACATATCATTAGACCAAAGGTTTTGAATGAGCTATTAGCTTTTGAGTATATATACGTCAATATTTATGACATTGGTGATGATCACGCAATATTGATAAATTAAGTTTCGTTTACAACTTTCTTTGTTTGTTATATTATCAATAGAAAAATCAGTATTTTGACAAACAGAAATGTGTTTATATATTAGATTATTTACAAAATTATTAATTTGGTAAACATGTTGTCGTTCTAAAAATAAAAAAAAAAAAAATCATGTACAAAATCAAATGTGATTTAATATTTCAAACTACATATTTAATTGGTAACTAAAAGATATATATAAATTCAACAATGAGTAATCAAAGATAAGACAAGTGCCCTAACATATACGGAGTATCCTTGGAAAAGTAGCTATTTTTAGAGTATGCACATAACTTTAAGAGTCATCATCTTGTCAAGTTGTCAACAACATTCTATGTAATCTAACACGTAATTTTGTCCTGAAAACATCGTTACAGACCCGATGACTAATTGATGATAGAGTAATTACATTGTTAGTTCGTGTGGTTTAGCCGGATTTCATGTTTAGTATACGGAGAAATTACTACAAACCTCTCCAACAGTTGGATTTGTGCACGCTGCTAGTCCAAAAAATAACGCTCGTTAAATAATCTTGTTATCTTCCACACGTGAGTTGCACATGAGGGTAATTTTGTCATTTTCCATCTTCATCTTTTACTCTATTTTGTTCTTAAATTTTGATTTTTTTAATAAGTTTTAAAAACAACCAATCTCTTTCTTGGTTTCTCACTCTTATGAAAAATAAAGAACCAGGTTCTTCTTGTTCTACTAATCTAAGCAAGAACAATCACAAATCAATAACACCTATCAGTCACACGCATCATTTTCTTATCCTTTCAGTTCTCATGACCCACGATAATAAATGAAAAACACAACAAGTACGTCTTCTTATTTGAATGTTTGACGAATCTGGTACAAGATTATTTTGTTGGACATTAATTGTATAAGTCTTGTTAAACAAAGTGCTTAGTGATTACGTAACATAACATGAAGTATAAGTCTTGTTAAACAAAGTGCTTAGTGATTACGTAACATAACATGAAGGACCGATATTGTTAAATAGATAGTTTATAACCGAATGGTAGTTAAAGTCGGTTATGTTAGTTAAGTTAGTTATTCGGTTAGTTAGTTAAAAGGTAGTTAGAATCGGTTACAAAACCAATGGACACAATGCTTCAATGGTACCGGTTCAAGTAGTATATATATGTATCGAATGTAATCATTGTAAGTTGTGTCAAATACAACAATGTAAACGTTTTGTTGGTTATAATAGAATCAGTCCCTTGTTCAATCTTTTGTTCATTAGAACTTGTGAACATGAGAATCTCGAATTCTCTACAGCGAATTTCAGATTCTACAGTGGCATCAGAGACAACGGTTAAAGATCATGGAAGAACAGAACCTGTGAAAGAAAGAATGAAAGACGAAAGAAAGATTGCAAGGATTCGATTCAACTTTGATCATAGTGATCAAAGGACAGCGGTATTTTTCGTTTTCAGAAACTAGGGAACGAAGAACACGGAAGAAAAAGGACACCACTGTTTTTGGTTTCGATTGGAACCAAGAATAGGAGACGCAAGGGAGATAGTGCACGATCAGAACTTGTGTAAACGTTTGGCACCAAACGACATTGGTGGACTGTTTGTTGTGATCATTGGTACGCGACAACAAACAAGGAAAGAGAACAATTGTTACGAGATTTTGTTGGTAACTAACATTGTTGCTAACAAAAAAAGACCAGAGACCCTCTGTTGCTGTTTTAACGCGACAAGCAGGAAGAAAGACGTCAAGAAAGAGGAGACCCATTGTTGCTATTATTAACGCAACAAGAAGGAAAGGAAAAGAAGGATACTTTGTGAAAGACACAAAGGAATTAGAAGAGTTGCTTGTGGATAGATAGAAAGGTATACCGAGAAGATAAACAATCTAGGATTGTTTGTAATAGAAAGCGTTAGCAATACAAGAACGACAACAACATTGAATAAAGAAACAAGCCGATCACTTGTTTGAAGGAAATACCGACGGGTATTTGGAGATTGTTGTAGAATTCGGTGTGAAAAAGAAAGAGTACTCAAGGTGTATTGTGGAACAACGTTTGGAGACGAACAAGCAACAACGACAAACATTGTTTGTCGTGGGATAATACCGAGTGGTATTAGTAAGAAAAAAAG
Organism: Artemisia tridentata subsp. tridentata; assembly: GCA_021014915.2. Lineage (NCBI taxonomy): Eukaryota > Viridiplantae > Streptophyta > Magnoliopsida > Asterales > Asteraceae > Artemisia > Artemisia tridentata. The sequence goes on along the minus strand of CP139505.1, from coordinate 124,754,812 downwards.
CAAACTGATTGCTTTGGTTAAAATATCAATAGATATTTGATTTTGTGTGGACAGAACTTTCTGTGGGAACTGCTGGACAAAAGTGGCACAAAAGGAAGGAAGAAACACTTCACTATAAGAAGTGGGATACCAAGGGAAGCGTAGGAATTTGTGTGGGAAATTGCTGCAGTTAAAACAACACAAAAGAAAGAAAGAGACGCTTCAAGGTATAAAGGAAAAGAAGGAAATTTGTTGTACATAGTGGTCGACAAGAAAAAGAACAACAACATATTTTGTGTTGTGGACAGAAAGTGTGGTCGACAAGAAGGAACAACAATACATTTGTTTTGGATTAGAAACAGTGTGCGACAAAAGGAAAAGAACAACAAATATTTCGTTGTGGATAGCTTTTGTGTTCGACAAAGGGAAAGGAACAACAAATATTTTTTTGTGGAGACAAGTTGTGTTCGACAATAAAGAGGAACAACAACATTAAAGGGACTTGCTATTGGAAGGATACCGAGAGAGAACAAGAAGATTTTTGGGTTTGTTTGAAGTCGACACAAACAAAACAAAAGGACAACAAAGTTTGTAGTATCAAGAGGAAAAGAAGTAACTTGTTTTCTTGGTTGCGATAGCAACAACAAGACAGCAACAACAGTGAAGACCACGTTACCATGAAGAACAGAAGAACGCGGAGAAGAGCATGAAGATTCGAAGAACAAGACTTAAACAATTAGGGTGGAAATGTTGGACATTAATTGTATAAGTCTTGTTAGGCAAAGAGCTTAGTGATTACGTAACATAACATGAAGGACCAATATTGTTAAATAGATAGTTTATAACCGAATGGTAGTTAAAGTCGGTTATGTTAGTTAAGTTAGTTATTCGGTTAGTTAGTTAAAAGGTAGTTAGAATCGGTTACAAAGCCAAGGGACACAATGGTTCAATGGTACCGATTCAAGTAGTATATATATGTATCGAATGTAATCATTGTAAGGTGTGTCAAATACAACAATGTAAACATTTTGTTGGTTATAATAGAATCAGTCCCTTGCTCAATCTTTTGTTCATTAGAACTTGTGAACATGAGAATCTCGAATTCTCTACAGCGAATTTCAGATTCTACATATTTCGAATCCTTAAAATTTTTATTCGACCAAAAATCTAGATACAATGGTCTCGGGTAGGTTTATTTACGTTCGATTCTTGACTTCGTTACAAAAGGTCGATGACGGGTTTTTATTTTGTTTAAAGATCTTTCAAATTCTTTAAAAGATCTGTCAAAATATCAATATGCCTAGAAAACTTTTTTTTTCTTTTTCCGTTCGTTCTTTCGTGTTTCTTTCAAATTTGTATGAGTTAAAAAAGGTTTAAATCTGTTTATTTATTTGATGTGGTTTCGATAGGTTTGTTGTTCTTGATGTTTGGCTGTTGATGTTTCTTGAGTTGGGGAATGGGATAATCATAGTTAGAAATTGTTGCTTGTGGTATGTCGTTGTTAAAGTTGAGACAAATATTTTGTAGTTGTAAAATATTGCTATTGCCATTGCAACAAAATAGAACTATACCAACAATCGAAGTTTGATTTGATAATCGAATGTGGGTTTGCTTATATTCGATTGGTATAATCATTTTTGTTTTGATAATCGAATATGGAGTTTCGCAAACTTGCGTTACTTACGGATCCTGAATATGTACTTTACGAATTTTTGAGTTTCTATTTGCTGGAACTGGGTTTTGATGGTGGTGAAATGTCGGGATGAATTATTATATATGAGATGTGGGGGTTATGATTTTCATGCTTGTTTTTATACTAGGATTTCCACTGCGCGTTGCGGTGGGAGTGTTCGAATACAAAATTATTGATTTTCGTTGCACTTTGTCGCGGAGCTCAAGGGAGTAACTCTGTAACGGATCGATAACCCCAAGAACAATTTTTGTATTTTTTTTTAATATTTTGCGAAAATTTTCCTAACGTTAGCATTTCGCTGCGAAGTTAGTGATCAAGGGCTGACTTTGCAACGTATGTATAACATGAAGGACCAATTATGTAAATTATGTGAGGACTAAATTTGCAACGAACCTCTGAGATGAAGGACCAAGTGCGTATGGATTTTTTTTAAAATGTTAAAGATAACGGTCGTTAGTTACTAAACGTGAAGTTAGTGATCAAGGACTGACTTTGCAATGGATGTATAACATGAAAGACCAATTATGTAAATTATGTAAGGACTAAATTTTCTCAAACCTCTGAGATGAAGGACCAAGTGCGTACGGATTTTTTTTTTAAATGTTGAAGATAACGGCCGTTACTTAATGGCCGTTAAGTAATTAACGACCGTTAGTACTGTACATTTCACTGTGTGATGTGAGTGCTTTACACTGTAGCGCTACAGTGGTTTTGCTACAGTAGTGGGTGGGGGAGGATCCTGATAAATGTTACTACCTCCGTCCCAAAATAAGTGTCAGGTTTGACTTTTTAGAGTCTTTATTTTCAACTTTGACTGTAAATACTTTTGTGGAAAACTAGAAGGGGGGTTGAATAGTTTTACTGTTTAAAATTTAATTCGCTTTGTTACTCTATGTTATTTTAAAGGAAACAAGTACAAACAAATATTCACACAATATATATATGAAAAGTAAAGAGAGGAAAGATCAAACCACACAACACGAATGTTTATAGTGGTTCGGCTACAAGGACTCTCTTCCTTGCCCTACTCCACTCCTCGAGGATCTAACTCGAGAGTTATCCTTCACTAAGAAACAAACTCTCTTTTAGGTGGAGAAAACCTTTACACGTCGCTTACTTCCTTTTCCGGTACTAAGCTAAACACCGGGTTCTATTTCAAGGTAGAACCAACCTAACGCCGCCTATACAATTACCGACACTAAGCTAGATGTCGAGTTCTTTACAAGGGTACAACCACTCCTGTTTGGTTCTTTCACAAGGGTACATCCACTCCCTACACTCTTTGTGTTTTGAGGACTAAAACACTAACCACACTCATTGAGATAAATGATACAAATAATGATGTGTGAACTACAACTATATCACACAGTAACTTATGCTAAAGGTTTTACACGTCTGTGTTGAACCTTGATGCTTAATCTCCTTTGCTACAAAAGGAAAGATCAATGAAATGAATGAATGATAAATGTTAGATGATATGTAAATGAATGAGTATGAATGTTAGGCTATATGAGTGATGGTGTGTCCAAATGATCAGCTTGCTATTTATAGGCAAGCTGGTGAACAGCCGGCGGATCCCATAAAAGGGATCCGTCTTTGATGTCGTTTGGTTCCGCCAAACATGACAGCTAAGAGTTTATGGATATCTTTCCAAATCCAGCTGTATCCTTCACATCTTTGTTATGTCACATCAAAATCTTCCAAAGTAAACTATCTTGCTTGAAGATCTAGCCAAGATATTACATAATCTATGTATGATGCATGCCATGATGTCATTGTATCATTTTAAAAATAAAGTTTCCTTTTAAGGAAATAAACTAGTAGATGTGTAAAATGTAATTCTAAGTAATCTTGTGAAATGTAAAATATGTTTTAAAGTGTCTTTAGCTAGTATTTATAATTTGCTAAAAGATATGCTTTGTAATTGTCATTAACAAAACTAAGTAAAGATCGTAAAATATAAATAACATTTTTAGGACGATATTTGTATTAACAATCTCCCCCTTTTTGTTGATGACAAAACATAAAGTATATTTTTGAGCAAAGGAATAAATATAGCATGAGTTCTCTAAAATATAGATTAAGTTTGTTTATTTGAGTTTAAAAACTATTTTTATGCAAAAGTGTATTTACTGTGATGATTCACAGTTATGCAAACTTAATCCTTTCTCCCCCTTTTTGTCGAAACAAAAAGAAGAGTTGCGTAGCGGAATGCGATTTTGAGAACTTTAAGAGCTCCCCTTTGTTTTATACTTCCCCTAAATGGAGTAACAAGGTAATGATGCATGATCCTACAAAACAAATGGTTAGAAAAATGAAATGCTCCCCCTCGATGTATACTCCTCATTACAAGAGTCCCAACGTATACATTAGAAGGGTATGAGATGCTGCAAAAGAAATGTTAGTTGTGAATAGATTTAATGGAGAAGCATAATGCATATGAAATGGTCATCCAAATATGAATGTTAATCTAGTTGACTTTAAAAAGTCAAAATGTAGTGTCTGATCAAAATTTTGTACCTAAAGTACAAGTGATCAAACTATAATGTAGATTCCAAATAGCTATATAATGATGTTAGTTACCTAACTAATGATAATATGCTTTATGTTGATCACTCATAAGCATAAAAACATCATATTCATTCATTGAAAATTATGTGACAAAAGTCACAACCATAATATGATGTTACATGAAAATGAAAAATACATCCTAAAAATAAAAAGTCCTACAACAACATCTAAAAGGTCCTATATAATGAGACTTAAATTCTCCTATTGAGGAGGATGAGAGATGGCGTTTAGACGCTCAAGAATGTGGTTCAAAATGAACCTCATTTCATTTTGGAGCTCGTGCACCAAAATGTTTGTCTTTTGAGCTATGTGAGCGGTTCTTTCACACATGATGCAATCATGGCAAGGAAAACCGGGCGGAAGAGTAGACTCATTTGGTTGTGGTGGTGGTGGTGGTGATTGGTTGTTGGGTGGTGGTGGTTGTGCTTGTTCATTGGTTGTTGGTGGTGTTTGGAGGGAGTTCATGAGGATGTTTTGGAGGTCCATGGCTTCATTGAGGCGGTGATCTACCATACCCGAGAGAGTGTAGAGACGGTTGAGCTCTTCACTAATCTCCTCTTGGATTTGAGGCAAATTGATCCACATTGCCTCGTCTATGGCAATGAGAGTTTATGTGGGTGAGAGAGGTGGTATTTGAGGTTGAGATGATGGTGCATCATTGTATAAAGGACCATGGATATCCGGGAAAATCGGATGAAAAAGCATAGGCTCTTGACCTTCAAAGGTCATAGGTGGAGGATTGGATGATCTTGGTGGGAGATCCTCCAAGTCATCAAGGTATGGATGAGGTGATGTAGGTGGAGTCCTAAATAGCTCCATAGGTTGGAGTTTGGGTGAGTTTGGTTGTGATTGAGATTTGACAGTCTGTGATGGAGCGGGTGGTGGTGTGGTTGCTATTGGAGTTATGGTTGGAGGTGGAGTTTGTATGACAACATTTGATGGTGTAGGTGTGGATAAAGTAAGGAAATTTTCACTTGCTATAGGAGATGAGATATTAAGAGGAGATGATTCCTCTGATGATGAGTTAGCAAGATTTATGAAGCAACAGGGCTTAACACTAATGCGGGCAGTGCGTTTTGGAGGTCTAGAGGTGGAGGAGTTGGTTGATTTGGTCATGGTGAGCTAAGAGAACTAAGATGTACAGGTTATATGTTGTGAAGAAGGTGAGTGAGTTTTGCTCTAAGTTATGATCTTAATATATTGGCAGATGGTTTATAGAAACTAGTGTTTGGATTTGATGTAAATCCAATAGAGAATGTTGGTTCCTAATGATTTGGAACAAAAATTTGTGCAAATCATATCACATAAGTCAATCCATAGAACTTATGTTGAGTAATATGATGAAGATATGCAGTAAATGCAAGGGGATAGTGGAAAATCCTGTGATGTGATGTACCCACGGATTTGAAGGATCCCTAAAAAGGGTTCCTTATTTGTATTAGAAAGGTAACTCACTCCTTAAATTTAAAAATTCAAATTTTGGTGGGAAATGTTGTTCTTAAGTTTCTAAGAGTTTCTAAATCATTCTAAGATGTATAATGATCAGTGAACCTATTCTAAAGAATACTAGAAACTAAAATCTAAGAGTCGGGATGAGTCGAAAAGTTTTAAGAAGTTTACTGTTATACCTGCGGATCCAATCGACAAGGAGTGCGGATCCAAATTTTGGGATCCGCCTGATCCGCAGGTTAAAGAATGGCGGAGCCAACGCTAACACATGGCGGATCCAAAATGAGGGATCCGCCAGATCCGTGGACCAAAACTACTAAAACTAAACAGAGAGATGTGCATATTTTTTGTTTTTCGACGAAAACCCAAAAATTCTCCTGGAGCATATCTATCATCTAATATGTAATGCAAAACAATCAAATATGATAATACTAACACATGTTTAATCATAGATTAATCCGTTCATGGGAACTTACCTTATGAGGAGTTAAGCCAAACATAGGCTTAAACTCGGAAAATTGATAACATCAAGTGTTATCGACCTGCAATTCTTAGTTAGTTCAGATACACATCAAATATCAACATAACAAGTTAAGAAACAACCATTATTAATACTACATTGTCTAATAATGTTTAGAGCCAAACACTCCTTTAACTCAACTTCTTCTTCAATTTCTTCATGCCCTTATGAAGCTTCATCATCCAACGTCCTAAATTCTTCACCATTCCTTTGATGTTGCGATACTCGGCTGATTCATTTGGGATTGGTGGAAGTTGGCTCAAGTAATCCGGAGGAGGAATCCTAGAGTTTGGCAACCCATCATCGTCACTCATAGATGATGACGATGATGATGTTTGAGCACGAGGGCGTTTGCCCTTGTCAACCGCTACCCTAAAGTCGCTCAAGGGAACGAAGGTGCGTTCGATCTCATCATATTCGGGAACAAATCCTAAGGCATTTCTAGGAATGGGTGCAAAAGCTCTAAAGAGACGGGTCAAAAGCATTCCATAAGGCAATGCCATTTTTCCTTGAATTGGAATATCGGCCATTCTCTTGGCGATATAGTAAGCAAGGTTGAAAGGTTGATGGGTTGACACATTGTACATCATGTGGCAAAGACAAGCATTGATGTGATCGCGGTTTCCTACCGTGCACATGACATTGGCCCTCAAGACTTCTTCCATTTTCCTAAATTCAGGCTTTAGTTCATTGAGCTCCATAGCAAATGGATCTCTAGCTACATATTTCCCTCGATACAACCTCGTTGGGTTGTTCCTAGGTATGAAGAGATGCTGACGAATGATTTCTTTTGAAGTTAAGGGAGTGGCATATGGTGCCGTTCGTTCAAGATTTGACTCAAGAATGGTCAATGACCATTTATCAGAATAGACACTCGTTCCATAACTTGGAACTCCTATGACTTCTCCAAATTGATTTAATGGGATATTGAATTGATGTCCATTGACGCTAAAGCGAATGTTCATGTAACCTTGATCGTTTGACTCTAGATTGACACTAGCATAGAATTCTAAAATGAATCGAGGAATTAATGGTTCATCGATATCTAGGAGGGAATCAAAGTGAATAGCCACTAGTTGTTCCCTTAGATTGGTTCCTTCATAGAATGAGGGGTCTACAAACCTACCCTCATGTACCTAGTGTTTTTCTAGAGCTTTGAAAATTTCAACTTGTTGATCAGTAAGTCCTTTGGTTTTATGGTGTTTAGGTAGGTAGTTTACGGTGTGTTTGTGATCATAGTTGGTCGCGGGAGGCATGATTTTCCTAAAAACAAAAAATTATATAGTTTTAGTCAAAATTATCGAAAATACGTGTATAGGTCTAGTGTGTGCCTACATGGGGACTATGTGGAGGTACGGTTATCTCGACTCATTTAGATGCATGAAAATTTTGTTTATGCAAGTTTTATGATAAAACGAGAGATAATCCAAAACAAAGGATCCGCCTTTGTTATCGTTTGGATCCGCGGGATCAGAACACAAATTTTGGTTTAGTGTCGAGTTTGGTTAAACTAAGGTTTACGCTACTGTTTTATCTAATCACTATGTTCCATTAATCCTAATTCAAGTCTAAGATAGTTGAAAGGTTCTCTTTTGAGAGGTTTTGTGAGGATGTCGGCAATGTTGTCCTCTGAGGAAACTTTCTCAATTGAGATGTTTCCCTTCTGAACATTGTCGCGTAGGAAATGATGACGTATTTCAATGTGTTTGGTTCTAGCGTGTTGGTCCGTATTTTTGCTGAGGTTGATTGCTCCTTTGTTGTCACAAAGAATGGGGATGTCGTTGAGTTCAATTCCATAGTCTACAAGAGCTTGTTTCATCCACAGTGCTTGTTGACACGCCTTTCCTGCAGACACATACTCTGCTTCGGTTGTTGAAATTGCAAGGGCCGTTTGTTTCTTAGCGAACCATGAGGTGAGACAATGTCCTACAAAAGTACAAATACCGCTAGTACTTTTCCTATCAACATAGTCACCAGCATGATCTGAATCAACATACACTATGGTTTCTATACCCGTTCCTTTGGGATACCATAATCCTAGATGTGTAATACCTTTAATGTATCTAAATATCCGTTTAACGGCTTCAAGATGGGATATTTTGGGATCTTCTTGAAAACGTGCACATAGACAAACACTAAACATAATGTCAGGCCTACTAGCCGTAAGATAGAGTAAACTACCAATCATTCCCCTATATTTAGTGCTATCTACGGATTCATTTTCTTCATCCTTTGTGAGTTTAGTTTCGGAGGACATGGGTGTTTTCATTGGTTTTGAGTCTTCAAGACCAAACTTCTTAAGCATATCTTTGATATACTTTGATTGGTTGAAGAATATCCTATCTTCTAATTGTTTTATTTGGAGACCTAAGAAAAAGTTTAGTTCCCCCATCATACTCATTTCAAACTCGTCATGCATGATTTTTGAGAAATCGTCGCATAACTCTTGACAAGTTGAGCCGAATATAATGTCATCCATATATATCTGGACGATGATAATATGTGATCCCTTTTTCTTGGTAAAGAGAGTGTTGTCTACTAGGCACATGGTGTACTTATGGTCAACTAAGAAGGTCTTAAGTCGATCATACCAAGCTTTTGGTGCTTGCTTAAGTCCGTATAAAGCTTTCTTTAGTTTGTAAACATGATTTGGTTTTTCAAAATCGGCAAAGCCGGGAGGTTGTGCAACATATACTTCTTCAGTTATAAATCCGTTTAAGAATGCACTTTTGACATCCATTTGAAATAATTTAAAATCATGTGCACATGCATATGCAAGTAGTATTCTAATAGACTCAAGTCTAGCTACGGGTGCAAAAGTCTCATCATAATCTATACCCTCCTGTTGATTATAGCCTTGGGCTACTAACCTAGTTTTGTTTCTAGACATAATGCCATTTTCATCCATTTTATTTCTAAAAACCCATTTTGTACCTATTATGGTTTGATTTTTAGGTTGTGGAACTAATGTCCAAACGTCATTCCTAACAAATTGATTTAATTCTTCTTGCATCGCAATGACCCAAGATTCATCTTTTATTGCTTCATTAACATTTTTAGGTTCTATGGTTGAAACAAAACAAAAGAAATTACTTTCATTTTGAGCTTTAGATCTTAATGTTCTTTCGTTGAGTTTTCCTATGACGTTTTCTAATGGATGACTTTTAGCTTCTTTGATGTTGACTAAATCTCTTTTTACTGGTTCATCTTCTTTATCATTTTCAACATTTTCCTGATTATCAACCATTTGGTTTTTAACTAAGTCATCATCTACCAAAGGTGATGTCTTAGAGGGAGGTGGACTTTCATCGAATGTTACATTCAATGATTCCTCGACTATTGAGGTTTCCTTGTTCAAAACTGTAATACCCAAAAATCTAAAACGTGTAAAAAGACCAAATTGCCCCTATAATCTTAAAATTTGATTAATAAGCATATAAAGTATCAAATAAATCCCAAACCTTTGGAAATGAACAAGATATGAAGTAAATTAATTTTTACTACTACATTCAACATTTGTAAGGTACAAAAAAATTATATGAACAAACAAAATATACTTATGGGCCGAAAGTTTTATTTAATTACTTATGTTATAATTATCATTATGTTAAAAACAAAATAACTACAAGTAAATTAGGAAATAATTTCAAAATTGATAAATCTGATTTTGTCAAAGTAAAAGACCAGAATTCCAGCCCATCCCTCCCCCTAATCACGGTCTTTTCATTTATTTAATTAGTTCCTATTTCTTTTCCACCCAAAACCCTAAATCGACTGATGAACTCAAATAAGTACATTTTATTACTATCATTTATCCTATTTATTTGACTTGTTTTATTATATTATCTGTGAGAATTGATACTTAATCGTTTACTTTTGTAATTCTCAGGTAAAAACAAGCATTTGGTGAAACTTGACGATTTTGGACTAATTATGGAGCAAAACAAGCAAGAAGATAAGAGTCTACTGAAATGTACAAGATCAAGACATTCTGCTCCAGATACGCCGCATCTCGCTTATTACATATGGCGCATCACTATCAAGATTTCACAAGATACGATCCAAGACAGCAAGGACATGCGCCGCATCTGAGAATGGAGTTACGCCGCATCTTCTGGCGGTGTACGAATATTCCTGAATATATTAATCTTGGACCCCACGCGAAGTTAAGTCAATGCGCCGCATCTTCTTACTAGATGCGCCGCATCTTACCCTCAGACAGAAACTATAAATACCCCAAGACCAGACGAATTTCGAGACATATAATATATACGAAGTACGAAGACCACAGAAACCTAAGGCCGAATTCAGACGATTAGGCAGCACAAGACACACCCGAATGAAGATACAAGAGCTGTAAGAAGGTCCTGCATGTATTTAATTCATTAAGTAGTTTTGTTTTATTGTGTTAGTAAACTTTAATTCATCAGGATTGGTGGCTTGTGTAATGTGACGAGAAATATTGCACTCCCTTAAAACTGCTTTCCCATCAATTAAAGTTTATATGTTGATGTCTTTGGTTACTACTTATTAGTGCATTGATAACCTCTGTGTTTATTAGTGGCCTGCGCATTTGACTACGGAAGAGAATGTGGCTCCCACGGTTGTTACTAAATTGATCACTTAGGAATAACTTTTAGACATAAGTAATCATTAAGGGTTTACTCGCCGATAAGATTAGGGCCAACGAGAAAGGGTTAATTACATACACTTCATATAAAACTATCAATAAAACAAGTGACAATCTACTTAATCATCAGGACAGGTCTTCTTATTGTCTCGAGTATTTATCTGTGTACGTGCATGCCTATCGCTGATTCGTGCTCATTAGTTTAGTTTATTATTTAATTGCAACCAAAACGTGCTAGTCTCTCAGGCTGAACCCCCTTGCGTTAGATTAGGTTGTATAGTTAACTTAGAATATTAAAATACTGATTAGAATGACTAGATGATACGTTCCACTCTTAGTGATCGACACTCTACTTACCATTATATTCATACTGACCGGGTACACTGCTCGTTAAGTGTGTGTGTTATTGATAAGTCGGCTAAATATAAATTTAAAACTTGAGTAGGCATTAATACTGCTAAACCGCAACGACACAACACGCTCCATCATCGACACACACAAATTCACCTACACTTCATCCGATTTTCTGGAAGAGATCTAGCATTTTTATGGTGTTCATCAAGGTCTAAGGAGGCTGGGAAAAATAAGAGTTGGGTCGTGGAATAGCTGATTCGATCCATGGTGATTATTTGTGTCGCATTTTTCAATCCGAGAGATACAAATTCATACGCCTAATTCTACACGTTCTAAAATCGATTTGGTATTTTTCTGATGTTACTTAGATCTTATATGACTCATATAAATTGGTAGAATCGAATCATGCAAGCTTAATAGATCGAATGAATTTTTGAGAACAAAAACACACTTAAAATACAAATCGGTATATACCATTTTTTTGGGTCATATTCATAATTTTTCTGGGTTCCATGATCATCATATAAGTCTGGAAAAATGTTGGTTTGATTTGTTATAGCTTAAATCGATCGTTCTAATTCTAAATGGGTAAAACGTGATTAAAACCTAAAATACGTAATACGAATTTTCTGGGCTTGGGACCTATTTTATTTGAGACCTATTCGACACATACATCTCTGGGAAAATGCTTAATCGAATTGTTATAGCTTATTTTGGTCCTTGTCGAATTATTTGCATACCGGGTTTAAAAGAAAACGTGAAAAAGAAGAAAACCCTAACATGCGAATTAGGGTTTGTGTTCTATGGTTAGATCTGGTCTAATTAATGAATTAATGATGAAATAATGATTGGTTAATGATTTGGGAAATTAGGGTTAGGGTTTGGTGATTTATATGTTTTACCGAGTTGGATTTTGGAATTTAAGGGGGCGTTTTGTAATTGTTTAAACTCATGGGTTATTTTTATAATATACTTTAGACCAGGGGTGTTTTGTATAAAATATAATATGGAGGTCCTTTTTGTAAAGTATGGAACTTAAAGGACTAAATATGAATCGTATATATATACTTGTAAATCGAATTGAATTTAAATAAAAATAGAGGGGCTTGTTTGTAATTTCTGGAAACTTGGGGGTGCTCGTACAATATATGAAATAAGGGGTTTAATGTGGAAAATTGGATACTTAAAGGTTTAATGGGTAAATATGGTTAACTAGTAATTCGAATGGTACTTTTTATAATTAAAGGACTAATTGTGTAATTTATGAAAAGATGTGGAGATAATTCGTACCATAATTAAATTAAGAGGTATATTTTGTAATCTCATTAATTTGAAGGCTTGATGGGTAATTTTGATTTTTATGAGGGTTTAAGTGTAATTTAATGAATTATAAGGTTTAAATTGTAATTTATTTAATTAGAGGGTATAAAATGTAAAATGGTCAAACTTGGAGTATTAAAATCGTAATATTGTTAAATTATGGATTTAAATGGATAATTTGTAATACTTTCATTTTAGACCCTTAACTTTGGTGTTATTACATTTAAAACAATAAATTATGGAAAGTTGTTATTATTAACCCTAAATTATCATAACTTGGTAAAATATACCCTATGTTCATAATATGCTTCATTTATGACTTAACCTAAATTATAATGTTTGAATCCTTCTAATTATGGAAACCTGCTAATTCGGGAACCTGCTAAAAATAGAAAGTTATTAAAAATGGAAAGCCGACTAAAATAAGTAATCTGAATTAAATAAGCTATTAATAAGACAGTCATGAATTCGTGTAGATTCGCTGAAGATGGAGTTTGCTTCCGACCTTTATATTTCTGTTGTGTTTTCACTTGCGGTATAAGGTACAGATACTCTGCCCTTTTTCAGTAAGGGTGTCTTATTCCCTTGATTTTGACTTTGAATTCTGATTCGTTTAAGATTCCCGAAGCCATTGCTATGTACCCTTTTGTTGTGAACCTTTGCCATGATCCTTTGCTTTGTAAACCTTTATCTGATAAACTCTGATTTGGACCTTTGATATTACTTCTGAAATATTTGATTATGAACCATCTGTTATGGACCTTTGGATATGACATTCTGATTTGATTTGATATCTGACTCTTAGTTTGATACCCGAGCCAAAATTTGTGACCCTAGCCATGAAGGTAACATGGCCATGTCATTGATGCACCAATGGCATGACTCTAGTGTGGTTGAGTGATGTTCCACACCGTCCCTTATCTGTTATCTGTTATGAGCTCAAGTATATATATGGCCACGATTTGTCTGCAGGGGCGTATGGATGCATCCTAGATCTGTTTTGTTTAGTGGATTATCTATATATGATTATTATTGTCTGGTGATTGGTACTGTGTGCAATACATGCCCTTCACATATATCTGGGAGCTGATCACTCCAATTTAAAGAATGAGGACACCCCTCATATTATCTGATTATCTGAGAGGTCTCTCCTCTATATGATTATGAAGATATGGTTACTACATTTGATTTGTCTGGGCTTGTGGTGGATTACTATCCTATCCTATTCCTTATACTTTCTTATTGTTATACCTTATGATATTTCCCTATTGCACCATATCTTATTTCTATTTCGTTATCATTACTTTGTTTATGTATCTGTTCACTGAGCTCTCGTAGCTCAGCCGCATTTCTTTTCCTGCGGCAGGTTTTAGTAGGAAGCTGGGAATGAGTGGAGAATACCTTGGACTTAGAAGACCTTGATAGTCATCTGGATTAGAGTTGATTAGAAGTTATTATGTTTTAGAATTAGTATTTATCGGAAGTTTCATTTGTAACCTTGTAATTTCAGTATTTCATTCGTAACCTTTGATATTTCTTGTATTACTATAGATGTATGCTTTGTTTTGATCTGATATGAAACCATTATCGTGACATCTTAACCCTTGCCGGGTTGGGGTGTTACAAAATGGTATCAGAGAGACAGGCTGCGACTCGTAATACATTTACCCTTGACCTGTGAAGTTTGGACCACTAGGTTTCCATTGTAGGCGCTCATAAGATAACCTGTAAGAATTGCTTTAGGATTTCCCTATAGGAACTTAAGTTCTGACCAGTGAGGAATGGGTAGACTATAAGGCTTTTGGTTAAGTATCATTGCTTCCGCATCACTCTGATTCGTGCCCTGCTTGTTGAGATCACTTTTGGAAATTGAAAACTCACGCTTTGCACCACCTAAGATCTGAAACCCATTTAAATCTTGGAATCATTGGAAATTGCATAGAAATTGCCTAACACTATTTGAACCTTATTTTGAAATTCCGACTCCGAACTCTGATTCTTTTGTTAATAATTTTGATACCTCTTCGGGCATTCTGAGAATCCCCATGACGATGAGATACTTGATGCATTTTGTTAGTTGTTTCTTGCTTCAGATAATCATCCATGAATCTTCTGACACTATTTGAGTTCGTCTTAAACATCTTTGCTCCCATGAGAAGTCTGGTGGTGTTTTAACCACGAGTATAAGAAAGTTTTCCTCTCACTTTTGAACGATAAGATTTGCTTTGTCGATCTGTTTTTCCTTGGATAGTTAACTTTGATTTTATTCTGATAAAGGATAGGTTGATTGATAAATCAATATTGACAACTATCCTCCTATGTCTCACCTTCGGTGTTTGAACCCATTTTGAACTCCCTACCATGATTTCCGATTGTTAAACTTTTGGCTACCACTACCACGTATCCTGTGATGACAGCAGTTTGAGGTGGTGAATTTCGAACTGTGCTGGTAGACCTGTCTAAGATACGCAGTCTTGCTTCTCTATTCATTTTAGTTTTACTAAGATGAATTGAGAGCAGAAGCAGACTCGCGAATGGAAGATGCACAGTGACCATGTCAGAGATTCACTTTACCATACCACAGTGTTCCAAGAAGAAGTGCCGAAGGCTTGAGGGACCAGACTCAAGTTTATCATTCCTTCTCACCCAATGACCATATGGACGGACGTAGGCAGATTGCTTGGAATTGGAAGAGGTTTAAGATCATGTACTTGGATGGATGAAAATTTTGAAGCGAACGTTTGTGTTTGGAAGAGTTGATTCTGTGAAGGATGAAGCTATGGATGACGTAATTCATTTCCTCTCAACCTACTTAAATTTCCGCTACCTGATGATAAGATCCTTTGAATGATTTGAGTTCTCCATTAGTATTTCCGTTTAGTGTTCTTTCTGCGTATGTTGGATGACGGTTTTGTCATGAGAATTTTGATGTATTGTGAAAGACCTGACGCTTTGGACGACGTACTTCTTTGATGCTTACTAATTCCGTTACGTTATTTGTACGATCTGTTTCCCTGATTTTGAATTCGTAATGATGACCGACTCGGACCAACCCTAGGATGTAGAATGGACTGTTAGGTGGTTGATAGATGCTTATTCACGACTTGAGATAAAGTATGACCATCATGAAGGTATACTCATATGATGCTGGTATTATGACGAGTAGCTAACGTGATAATACTTACGTCATATGACGTACCCTCATTGTGATCATAGGATATTTCGAGGAGTGCTTTAGAAACCTTAGAATTTCTGATATCTTATTGAGACTTTAGGATTCATTCTACCTATACGCGTAATCTGATTCACCGTTTTGCGATTTGATACGTCTGGATTCTCGTCACACGTTCCGCTGATCTTTGTACTTCTGATAACTATCTTAGGTTCTGTTGTGGAACTTCTGTCAAATGACGTTATCGACAATCTATTTTCTGTACGTTCTCATCTGATTTGTCTAATCAAATTCTGTGAACAATATATCCGTCAAAATCCTATGTATTTCCTTGTCTCTTCCGAGGGAATCTGATTATCATCTATTACGGTTGGTATATTATTCTTTTGATCTGGATTCAGTATGAGTTGTCTTTTCTGAGGGAAAACGAAGCGTTGATCAACAAGAGAGAATCATGAGAAACTAGTCATTCACATTTTCGTTCGCAGTCCGTTATGCTTTCCGTTTCGTTTCACTTCCATTTTCGAGGACGAAAATTTTTTTAGAGGGGAAGAAGTTGTAATACCCAAAAATCTAAAACGTGTAAAAAGACCAAATTGCCCCTATAATCTTAAAATTTGATTAATAAGCATATAAAGTATCAAATAAATCCCAAACCTTTGGAAATGAACAAGATATGAAGTAAATTAATTTTTACTACTACATTCAACATTTGTAAGGTACAAAAAAATTATATGAACACACAAAATATACTTATGGGCCGAAAGTTTTATTTAATTACTTATGTTATAATTATTATTATGTTAAAACCAAAATAACTACAAGTAAATTAGGAAATAATTTCAAAATTGATAAATCTGATTTTGTCAAAGTAAAAGACTGGAATTCCAGCCCATCCCTCCCCCTAATCACGGTCTTTTCATTTATTTAATTAGTTCCTATTTCTTTTCCACCCAAAACCCTAAATCGACAAACACAAATTCACCTACACTTCATCCGATTTTTTGGAAGAGATCTAGCATTTTTATGGTGTTCATCAAGGTCTAAGGAGGCTGGGAAAAATAAGAGTTGGGTCGTGGAATAGCTGATTCGATCCGTGGTGATTATTTGTGTCGCGTTTTTCAATCCGAGAGGTACAAATTCATACGCCTAATTCTACATGTTCTAAAATCGATTTGGTATTTTTATGATGTTACTTAGATCATATATGACTCATATAAATTGGTAGAATCGAATCATGCAAGCTTAATAGATCGAATGAATTTTTGAGAACAAAAACACACTTAAAATACAAATCGGTATATACCATTTTTCTGGGTCATATTCATAATTTTTCTGGGTTCCATGATCATCATATAAGTCTGGAAAAATGTTGGTTTGATTTGTTATAGCTTAAATCGATCGCTCTAATTCTAAATGGGTAAAACGTGATTAAAACCTAAAATACGTAATACGAATTTTCTGGGCTTGGGACCTATTTTATTTGAGACCTATTCGACACATACATCTCTGGAAAAATGCTTAATCGAATTGTTATAGCTTATTTTGGTCCTTGTCGAATTATTTGCATACCGGGTTTAAAAGAAAACGTGAAAAAGAAGAAAACCCTAACATGCGAATTAGGGTTTGTGTTCTATGGTTAGATCTGGTCTAATTAATGAATTAATGATGAAATAATGATTGGTTAATGATTTGGGAAATTAGGGTTAGGGTTTGGTGATTTATATGTTTTACCAAGTTGGATTTTGGAATTTAAGGGGGCGTTTTGTAATTGTTTAAACTCATGGGTTATTTTTATAATATACTTTAGACCAGGGGTGTTTTGTATAAAATATAATATGGAGGTCCTTTTCGTAAAGTATGGAACTTAAAGGACTAAATATGAATCGTATATATATACTTGTAAATCGAATTGAATTTAAATAAAAATAGAGGGGCTTGTTTGTAATTTCTGGAAACTTGGGGGTGCTCGTACAATATATGAAATAAGGGGTTTAATGTGTAAAATTGGATACTTAAAGGTTTAATGGGTAAATATGGTTAACTAGTAATTCGAATGGTACTTTTTATAATTAAAGGACTAATTGTGTAATTTATGAAAAGATGTGGAGATAATTCGTACCATAATTAAATTAAGAGGTATATTTTGTAATCTCGTTAATTTGAAGGCTTGATGGGTAATTTTGATTTTTATGAGGGTTTAAGTGTAATTTAATGAATTATAAGGTTTAAATTGTAATTTATTTAATTAGAGGGTATAAAATGTAAAATGGTCAAACTTGGAGTATTAAAATCGTAATATTGTTAAATTATGGATTTAAATGGATAATTTGTAATACTTTCATTTTAGACCCTTAACTTTGGTGTTATTACATTTAAAACAATAAATTATGGAAAGTTGTTATTATTAACCCTAAATTATCATAACTTGGTAAAATATACCCTATGTTCATAATATGCTTCATTTATGACTTAACCTAAATTATAATGTTTGAATCCTTCTAATTATGGAAACCTGCTAATTCGGGAACCTGCTAAAAATGGAAAGTTATTAAAAATGGAAAGCCGACTAAAATAAGTAATCTGAATTAAATAAGCTATTAATAAGACAGTCATGAATTCGTGTAGATTCGCTGAAGATGGAGTTTGCTTCCGACCTTTATATTTCTGTTGTGTTTTCACTTGCGGTATAAGGTACAGATACTCTGCCCTTTTTCAGTAAGGGTGTCTTATTCCCTTGATGCGTGCGATGTGTCGTTGCGGTTTAGCAGTATTAATGCCTACTCCAGTTTTAAATTTATATTTAGCCGACTTATCAATAACACACACACTTAACGAGCAGTGTACCCGGTCAGTATGAATATAATGGTAAGTAGAGTGTCGATCACTAAGAGTGGAACGTATTATCTAGTTATTCTAATCAGTATTTTAATATATTAAGTTAGCTATACAACCTAATCTAACGCAAAGGGGTTCAGCCTGAGAGACTGGCACGATTTGGTTGCAATTAAATAATAAACTAAACCAATAGGCACGAATCAGCAAGTAGCACACACGTACACAGATAAATACTTGAGACAATAAGAAGACTGTCCTGATAGATAAGTAGTTTGTCACTTGTTTTATTGCTAGTTTTATATGAAGTGTATAGTTCGATGCAACGCACCGAGATTAAGTCCTTTCTCGTTGGTTCTAATCTTATCGGCGAGTAAACCCTTAATGATTACTTATGACTATCCTATTTATCTTTCTTCCTACTTTTCTACAGACGATAGAATGCATAGGCGATCTAATAAATAGGCGAGGGCAGAGGCATGGCGACCCGATCAACGCTCAGCTAGACACAGAGGTTATCAATGCACTAATAAAAGTCACCAAAGACATCAACATATAAACTTTAATTAATGAGAAAGCAGTTTTAAGGGAGTGCAATCTTTTCGTTGTCACATTACACAAGCCACCAATCTTGATGAATTAAAGTTTACTAACACAATAAAACAAAACTACTTAATGAATTAAACACATGCAGCACCTTCTTACAGCTCTTGTATCTTCGTTTGGGTGTGTCTTGTGCTGCTGCCTTGACTGAATTCGCCCTAGGTTTCTGTACTTCAGTCTTCTGTCTAAACTTCGGAACTCTTAATTCGTCTGGTCTTTGGGGTATTTATAGTTTCTGTCTGAGGGTAAGATGCGGCGCATCTAGTAAGTAGATGCGGCGCATTGACTTAACTTCGCGTGGGGTCCAAGATTATAATATTCAGGAATATTCGTACACCGCCAGAAGATGCGGCGTAACTCCATTTATAGATGCGGCGCATGTCCTCTTGTATCTTGGATCGTATCTGGTGAAATATTGATAGTGATGCGCCGTATGTGATAAGCAAGATGCGGCGCATCTGGAGCAGAATGTCTTGATCTTGTACATTTCAGTAGACTCTTAACTTCTTGCATGTTTTGCTCCATAATTAGTCCAAAATCGCCAAGTTTCACCAAATGCTTGTTTTTACCTGAGAATTACAAAAGTAAACGATTAAGTATCAATCCTCATACATAATATAATAAAACAAGTCAAATTAATAGGATAAATGATAGTAATAAAATGTACTTATTTGAGTTCATCAAATATCCCCCCACGTAAGGGTGTCTTATTCCCTTGATTTTGACTTTGAATTCTGATTCGTTTATCAAAAAGGGCGACAAAATCATAAATACATAGCCGAATCCACGACTACGATACTTAAGATTGCTCAAATCCCTAATCTCAATAAATCAAAGGTTTGGTTGGATAAAGAATAATAAAGGGTATGGATAATATTTGGGATATAAATTGGTGTAAAATGAAAAATAAACAAAACAAATAAATTAAAATCCTAAGTGTGGTTAATCACTATCCCAACCATCCCATGAATAAGACTCATATCATAGAATAACTCACGCTTTAACACTTGAAACACACGCTTTAGGTAGACACGAATTATACTCAACAAGATCTTACTCAAAGAATAAACCTTAGTTGGCGTTCCCATAACGGCCAACTCCCATTCAATCCATAGATATAATATACAACAACTAGTGGTGATATCGACCACTTACATAACTTTACATCGTTGGTTAAAACAAACATCCAACTTTTCTTTCTTTTTTCTTTTTCTTTTCTCATTTTTTTTTTCTTTTTTTTTGAACATAAACATAGATGTGTAAAATTTCACCACATCACTATAATGATAATTTTGGATAATTTTTCCATACTTTTCATAACTTCAGAAATAACGGTAATAGTGAAAGTAGTAAACACACGAAAAATAAACTCAAAGATATACAATATTTACTTTCACTCCAATTGCATTGTGCAATTTCCCGACCTAACCATAGATAATGAATTACGCACGCGAACACGCGAACACAGGTAATGTAAGGAAACACACTTTGCCTAAAGCAATTAACCAACCACGGATTCTAATCTACAGGGTAGGCTAAGGTGTAAGGGTGTAACGAAATATTTTAACAAAGGTGTAAGAAACGAAAGGAATGGCTCTGAGTGTTTTTCTAGGGGTATCTTTCTCTAAAAATGAGAGTAACAAAAGGGTTTATACGGGGGTTAACTAACCAGTGTAGTTAGCTAATAACACATAACATATAAGGCTATTTGGGTGTAATCCTAGAAATTTTACCAATTTAGACAAGTCATTCCAATTATATAAATAATACTTATTATGGTGGTCTCGAATAGTATACAAGCCAAGTTCTAAAGTTTACAAGTCACCGGCACACTCATAGATTTGTGAATTTTGAAAAATCACAATTTTTTGAAAATAACGTCATGTGTGCAGCTATGCAACTTAGACTTTAAACAAAAACATGCTAAAAATTTTAAATTTTGATATATTAAGCACATTTTAAGCATATTTTGAAAAGTTTAGGACAAGTAAGTGTTAAGTGTTCTAATTCTCCAATCCCCCCACTTAAGTTAAACAACGTCCTCGTTGTTTGTATCAAAGGTTAAAAACTGGAAAATAAAAGAATTAGAACAGAAAAACTCCCCTGAGATTTGCTCGGTATGATCCTCCATTTGTATAAGAGCAAAAATCATCTTTCTTGTGGATTAGAACGTTTAAGCTTCATAATAGATGTATCCACCAAGGCTTTAAAACACACCTAAGTTAAGAAAGGTTCAAACTTGCATAATACATTAGTAGTTAGTTAAAATAAAACATAAAAATTAAAAATGAAAATCATCAGGTCAGTCGATGCGCCGTATCTTATGGAAGAAGATACGCCGTATCGAGCCTGGAATAAATACGGATCAGAATAGAAGATGCGCCGCATCCTTAACCAGGGATGCGCCGCATTAAAATAAACTGATAAAAAGTTTTAAAGTCGAAAATAAAAAATGCAGAAAAAAATAAAAGATATGACCATTGCAGGAGATGCGTCGCATCTCAGGATTGAGATGCGCCGTATCCTCTGCGGCCTGACTGACTCGACACAGAACAGAAAATTAAAAGATAAATCCGGGTTGTCTCCCGGTAAGCACTTGTCTTTATTCCAGAGTCTTCAAGTTAGACTCACGTTTAGCTCTTCACTCCATTACTTCAGGTTTAAACTCCACCACCTCGTTCTCATTATCCTCAATTTTATTATCAAAATATTTCTTCACACGTTGCCCGTTTACTTTGAATATATAACCATTTTTATCGCATATTTCAATAGTTCCATAAGGATACACTTTCTTGACAACGAACGGACCCGTCCATCTTGATTTAAGTTTACCAGGATACATCTTTAATCTGGAATTAAATAGTAGCACTTTCTCTCCAATAGTAAACGTTTTATCCCCACGTAACCTCGAGTCATGCCATCTTTTAGTTCTTTCTTTGTAGATCTTAGTATTTTTGTAGGCCTCATCTCTTAGTTCATAGAGTTCATTAAGTTCCATGAAACGGTTCTTCGTTGCAGCTTCCATATCCATATTACAATTCGTCAAAGCCCAATATGCACTTTGTTCAATTTCGACCGGTAGGTGGCATGCTTTTCCGTATACAAGACGAAATGGAGTGCATCCCGTTGGTGTCTTATAGGCTGTACGGAATGCCCATAAAGCATCATTTAACTTGTCAGACCACCCTTTCGGATTATATCCAGTCGTTTTTTCAAGAATTCGATTTATAGCCCTATTGGTTACTTCAGTTTGCCCATTGGATTGAGGATGGTATGCGGTGGAAACCCTATGATATACTCCATATTTTTGCAAGGCTCTTCCCAGATGGTGATTACAAAAGTGTGTTCCCCTATCACTAATCAATGCCTTAGGAATTCCAAACCTAGAGAACAAACTTTGCAAAAATTTAAGTACTACCTTGCTGTCGTTTGTTGGTAATGCTTGCGCTTCGACCCATTTTGATACGTAATCAACAGCAACCAAAATATATTTATTACCTTTAGATTCAGGAAACGGTCCCATGAAGTCCAATCCCCATATGTCGAAAACTTCACATACATGGATATAATTTTGCGGCATTTCGTTTCTTGATGTTATATTCCCGGATCGTTGACACGCATCACATCCTTTTATATAATCTTTTGCATCATCCAACATAGTGGGCCAATAAAATCCCGCATCAAGGATCTTTCTTCTTGTGATGACTGCACCGTGATGTCCCCCCGTTGGCCCTGAATGGCAATGTGCCAATATTGCTGGGATGTCATCACCATCTACGCATCTTCGTAAAATATTGTCAGGACATAATTTAAAGGCATAAGGTTCATCTCAAATATACTCGCTAGCGCGAGTTAGAAACCTTCTCTTCTCGTCGGATGTTAGCCCTTTTGGAATTTCATTTGCAACAATAAAGTTTATATAGTCGGCATACCATGGTCCATTATTATTGTTCTTAATTCCTACCATCATAAGGTGTTCATCAGGAAAGTCATCAGCTATTTCCCTTTCGTCAAGCACCTCCATATCAGGGTTTTCAAGTCTAGATAAGTGGTCAGCAGCTAGATTCTCGGCACCCTTTTTATCTTTAATTTCAATATCGAATCCTTAGAGCAATAAAACCCATCTAATAAGCCTTGGCTTGGCATCTTGTTTATTGAACAAATACTTCAAAGCAGAATGGTCAGTGTAAACCATAGTTTTTGACAATATAAGATATGATCTAAATTTATCGAATGCAAAAACTACTGCTAAAAGTTCTTTTTCCGTGGTGGTGTAGTGTTCTTGGGCATTATTCAATGTTTTGCTAGCATAATAAATTGGCTTAAATTTCTTATCTATCTTTTGGCCAAGTACAGCTCCAACAGCATAATCACTAGCATCACACATTAGTTCAAAAGGCAAATTCCAATCTGGCGAAATTATAATAGGTGCGGAAGTTAGTTTTTCTTTAAGTATATTAAATGCCTTTTTGCAATCTTCAGAAAAATCAAACTTCGCATCTTTTAGCAATAATTGGGTCATAGGCCTAGATATCATTGAAAAATCCTTTATGAACCTACGATAAAATCCGGCATGCCCTAAAAAACTTCTAACACCTTTTACATTAGTGGGGTAAGGTAGTTTAGCAATTACATCAATTTTAGCTTTATCGACTTCTATACCTTTCCCAGAAATCTTATGTCCTAACACAATTCCCTCTCTAACCATAAAATGACATTTTTCCCAATTAAGAACAAGGTTAGTTTCTTCACACCTAGCAAGCATTTTATCAAGTTTAAATAGACAATCACTAAATGAGTTACCGAACACCGAGAAGTCGTCCATGAAGACTTCCATAAAGTCTTCTACCATATCATGGAAGATAGCCGTCATACAACGTTGGAAAGTAGCAGGGGCGTTGCATAGTCTGAACGGCATTCTCCTATAGGCGAAGGTTCCATAAGGGCAGGTGAAAGTCGTCTTCTCTTGATCCTCAGGGGCAGTTGGTATTTGGAAGAAACCTGAAAAACCATCTAAAAAACAATAATAATCATGACCTGATAGTCTTTCTAACATTTGATCAATAAATGGAAGAGGGAAGTGATCTTTTTGCGTAGCATCATTGAGTTTACGGTAGTCGATGCAAACTCTCCATCCGGTAACAGTTCTTGAAGGAATTAGTTCATTATCGTCATTGAGTACTACCGTCATTCCCCTTTTTTTGGTACAACGTGGATAGGACTGACCCACGAGCTGTCGGAAATTGGGTAGATAAGTCTGGAGTCAAGTAATTTCACAATTTCATTTTTCACCACATCTTGGACTTTTGGATTCAAACGCCTTTGAGGTTGGATAGTTGGTTTGAATTCATCCTCCATAAGGATTTTATGCGTACAAAATGACGGGCTAATTCCCTTAATATCAGACATACTCCACGCTAATGCTCCTCTTCGTTTATACAGTACCTGAAAAAGTGATTCTTTTTCTTTTGGCGTTAAGTTAGATGCAATAATAACGGGCGAATTAGTGTTCCCATTGAGAAAGGCATACTCCAAAGTAGAAGGGAGATCCTTAAGCACAGGTTTAACACTATCAATTTCAGTAGCACTAGCGGAATAAACTTGTTCTTTAATTATATCGCTGCTGTCATCAGATAGATGCGCCGCATCGACATTTTCGATGCGCCGTATCGCGTTACATACAGCAGAGTCAGCAGCTAAATTATAATCAATAGTATTCTCATCAACTTGATCTTCTATAGCAATTGTGTTTTCTAAATTTTTAAGCAAAAAAGAATCAAGCAAATTACATTTTAACAATTTCTGAGTAAATTGATTAATCGTGTCATCAGAAACATCGATATTATAGCATTCATCGTCATCGGATTTATCTTTACTCATAGATTGTTCCATGTTAAACTCAACCTCATCTTTTCCTATGGTAAGAGTTATCTTTTTATTAAAAACATCAATTATGGCCCTAGCAGTGGCTAAAAACGGTCGTCCTAATATTATAGGAGTTCTAGAATTTTCAGGCATATCGAGGATAACAAAGTCGATAGGTAACTCAAATTTATCAACTTTTATTAATATATTTTCAGCTATTCCTAATGGGTATTGTATGGACCTATCAGCTAGTTCTAAGCACATCCTAGTAGGTTTTGGTTCACCAAGACCTAATTTATCATACATCGAAGAGGGCATAAGACTTATACTAGCTCCTACGTCGGCTAAAGCATTTTCAATATGCAAATTTTTAATTTGACAAGGAATAGTGAAACTCCCTGGATCCTTTTCTTTTGATGGAAGTTTGTTGAGCAATGCCGCTGAGCTTCTTTTCCCCATTGTTATGGTGCAAGCCTCTTCAAGTTTAGACTTGTTAGTAAGCAAACTCTTCAGGTATTTAGCATATTTTGGCATTTGCACTAGGGCTTCCATAAATGGTATGCTCAGCTGTAGCTGCTTGAGATTCTCCAGGAATTTCTTTTGATAGACATCTTCTTTCTCTTTCCTTACCCTATGTGGGAAAGGTAGTGTTGATCGTTTAGGCTCAACAGAAGGTTCTTCTCTGATTACAGGTTCCGGATTAGTCTCTTTTGGTTGCTCTTGCTCAGGTGATAAAGATTCAGGGGAAATCTTGTTTGTACCGTCATCCTCGGGTGTCTCTCCGATTTGAAAGGTCGACTTTTCGCCTCTAGTTGTAATCCCTTTCAAGTCTTGCTTTACCAAAAGAACCCTGTTAAGCACCATTGACAATTGGTGCACTTCAATTGCCAATCCATAAATCATGTTGTTTTGTTCCTTTAGTAAAAGCTCATGGCTGCCTTTAAATTCATTAATAAAGTTTCTTGCTTCATGATGTTCTTTTTCATTGGCTTGAGCGATTTGTAGTGCAAACTCTTCCATGGTAAGATTTCTATGGGGTCTTCCGAACAAGTTGGGGAAAATATCGAACATTGTTCCTGAAAATTAAAGAGAAGTAGATTTCAAAGTAAAAGTTTCCAGGTATAAGGGTCAGAGTATTTTCCGTTCGGAGATAAGAAAAATAAAAGTTGCTGATATCTGCAGACGATGCGCCGTATCCAAAAAGTTGGATACGCCGTATCTTATAATCGTTAAAATTTAATCAGACTTTATTCAGACAATAGATACGCCGCTTAGAAATTCGAATGCGCCGTATCAATTTTAATTATCAAAAATCGATATACTTATTAAAATTAAATGCGTCGTATTAACAAAAGTTAATGCGCCGTATCTTCGTTACGTTTCAAAATATAAGATTTTTGATTCAGAAGATGCGCCGTATCGATAAAAATCGATACGCCGTATCTGTTTAATAATTCGAAAACTGTTTTTAATTAAAATAATAGATACGCCGTATCTGCTAAAGCAGATGCGTCGTATGGCGTTAACGTTTAGAAATTTTTTTTTAATCAAAAACAGATACGCCGTATCTTGGGGAAAAGATGCGTCGTATCGAATTAATTAAACGCGTTGTATTTTATAAAAATTAAACGCAATACGCCGTATCTGAGAGATCAGATGCGCCGTATCGTTCGATTTAGCTCAGTACAACGATAGCAGTATGCAAAAAATACGAAAAATAAAAACAAATAAAAACACAAACGAAAATAAACACAAAGAAAAGCAAACAAATAACACACAAAAACAGAAAATATGCAAAATATTACAATGAATGCAAATTAATCTAATACACAACAGAATTAGCGGTTAGATAAAAAAATTAAAAACCTAATTAAAATACTAATCAAATTAACAGATAATAACAATTCACTCCCCGGCAGCGGCGCCAAAAACTTGATGCGTGCGATGTGTCGTTGCGGTTTAGCAGTATTAATGCCTACTCAAGTTTTAAATTTATATTTAGCCGACTTATCAATAACACACACACTTAACGAGCAGTGTACCCGGTCAGTATGAATATAATGGTAAGTAGAGTGTCGATCACTAAGAGTGGAACGTATTATCTAGTTATTCTAATCAGTATTTTAATATATTAAGTTAGCTATACAACCTAATCTAACGCAAAGGGGTTCAGTCTGAGAGACTGGCACGATTTGGTTGCAATTAAATAGTAAACTAAACCAATAGGCACGAATCAGCAAGTAGCACACACGTACACAGATAAATACTTGAGACAATAAGAAGACTGTCCTGATAGATAAGTAGTTTGTCACTTGTTTTATTGCTAGTTTTATATGAAGTGTATAGTTCGATGCAACGCACCGAGATTAAGTCCTTTCTCGTTGGTTCTAATCTTATCGGCGAGTAAACCCTTAATGATTACTTATCACTATCCTATTTATCTTTCTTCCTACTTTTCTACAGACGATAGAATGCATAGGCGATCTAATAAATAGGCGAGGGCAGAGGCATGGCGACCCGATCAACGCTCAGCTAGACACAGAGGTTATCAATGCACTAATAAAAGTCACCAAAGACATCAACATATAAACTTTAATTAATGAGAAAGCAGTTTTAAGGGAGTGCAATCTTTCCGTTGTCATATTACACAAGCCACCAATCTTGATGAATTAAAGTTTACTAACACAATAAAACAAAACTACTTAATGAATTAAACACATGCAGCACCTTCTTACAGCTCTTGTATCTTCGTTTGGGTGTGTCTTGTGCTGCTGCCTTGACTGAATTCGTCCTAGGTTTCTGTACTTCGGTCTTCTATCTAAACTTCGGAACTCTTAATTCGTCTGGTCTTTGGGGTATTTATAGTTTCTGTCTGAGGGTAAGATGCGGCGCATCTAGTAAGTAGATGCGGCGCATTGACTTAACTTCGCGTGGGGTCCAAGATAATATTCAGGAATATTCGTACACCGCCAGAAGATGCGGCGTAACTCCATTTATAGATGCGGCGCATGTCCTCTTGTATCTTGGATCGTATCTGGTGAAATATTGATAGTGATGCGCCGTATGTGATAAGCAAGATGCGGCGCATCTGGAGCAGAATGTCTTGATCTTGTACATTTCAGTAGACTCTTAACTTCTTGCATGTTTTGCTCCATAATTAGTCCAAAATCGCCAAGTTTCACCAAATGCTTGTTTTTACCTGAGAATTACAAAAGTAAACGATTAAGTATCAATCCTCATACATAATATAATAAAACAAGTCAAATTATTAGGATAAATGATAGTAATAAAATGTACTTATTTGAGTTCATCAGTAAGGGTGTCTTATTCCCTTGATTTTGACTTTGAATTCTGATTCGTTTAAGATTCCCGAAGCCATTGCTTTGTACCCTTTTGTTGTGAACCTTTGCCATGATCCTTTGATTTGTAAACCTTTATCTGATAAACTCTGATTTGGACCTTTGATATTACTTCTGAAATATTTGATTATGAACCATCTGTTATGAACCATCTGTTATGGACCTTTGGATATGACATTCTGATTTGATTTGATATCTGACTCTCAGTTTGATACCCGAGCCAAAATTTGTGACCCTAGCCATGAAGGTAACATGGCCATGTCATTGATGCACCAATGGCATGACTCTAGTGTGGTTGAGTGATGTTCCACACCGTCCCTTATCTGTTATCTGTTATGAGCTCAAGTATATATATGGCCACGATTTGTCTGCAGGGGCGTATGGATGCATCCTAGATCTGTTTTGTTTAGTGGATTATCTATATATGATTATTATTGTCTGGTGATTGGTACTGTGTGCAATACATGCCCTTCACATATATCTGGGATCTGATCACTCCAATTTGAAGAATGAGGACACCCCTCATATTATCTGATTATCTGAGAGGTCTCCCCTCTATATGATTATGAAGATATGTGGTATGTGCTAAAACACATACCTTTTCTTTACCAAATTAAGACCAAAACGACCAAAAAACTAACCAAAATGCCATAAGATATTGTGTTTTTGTGTTTTTATATATGCAGGGACGGATATCGTGAAAATTGAAGAAAGACACGGAAAACCCGAGAAAACGAGCACGGGATACGGAAAAGACTCAGAACTGAAGCCGGGAGAGACATTTTTGGTCAAAAGTCAAAATTAGCCCTAAGAGTCCACTAAATGACAAAAATCACCCTTAGATCAACTTTGGAGAAATAGCAATTTCAGTCCCTGAGAAATCAGAAATTACACAAATAGTCCTTATAAATTTAAACCCTTAAATCCCTTATTACACTCTACCCGGATCTACAAAACTAACCCACCCAATAGCTAAACCCAACCCACCTCAACTCTATCCCACCAGCCCATTATTAAACCCTTAACCCCAGCCCACACCTAAACCCAAAACCCGGATCCACCCACAAACCCCAACCCGGTCAAAAGTTAAATAAAGGCTGGTCAAACAAAAATAAACAAACAAAATGCCGCGCCCCAATTTTCTTTTACCCAGAAAAGAGTTACTGTGCTATAAACCCTAAATAACCCCGTACAACAATTACCGCAATTAAGGGTAATTGCGTCCAATCATTGGCTTCCATAGTGTGTCAGATGTCAGAACTAGCACAAATTCTCACAAATGGGACACATGGCACACTGCTATTGGCTGGGACACCTCAGAAGAATTGATCTAACGGCTATTGATGAGTGGGAAATGATCTAAGGGTAAAAAGGAGCTCAGGAAGCACACGGATTGCCAGGGTGGACAGCCTAGAAGGGTCCATGATCGGCTATAAATAGAGAGTTCTCCTCATATGCTAGGGTTGTCCAATTTTCATGTCTTAGAAAATTTAGGCCAGTGTATTTTAATTTCATTTTAAATGCTTTCGTAGTGTAATCTTTATATTTCAGTTGTAATTTGATTTCCAGAATTGTAGTTTCAACTTTTTATTAATGTAATCAAGTTTTCTCTTAATTTCCTTGTTTAAATCTGTTTTTAAGCTTTCATTCCTGTTCAATAAGCTTGTATAAGCTTACTTTAGCTTTAAAAAAGGTTCACTTGTTTCAATTCTGTTTTAGTCTCAATTTTCAAAACAGTCAACAAAAGTCAACTGTTGGGGTGAAATTAAGCTGTGGTGATAAGCTGGATGGATAAGCTGGTTCTGGGTAAATTATTGGCCTATTAAGATAAGCCTGGGTTCATATTGATTCTGAGTTCATTGTTTTACAGCTGGAATACTTGTAAGTTCAATTTAGTGTCATGCATAGCCTATTTAGAGTGAACTGTTTAATAGTGCTTATTTAGGATTAGAGTTTGCTTATTTATGTTTGATTAAGTTAGTTATGCACTAGTATATTAGTAGTTTAGATTATATTCTCAGTTTGTAGTTTAAAAGTTCCTAAATCAGTTTTTAAGGAGTGTTTGGTTTATAACTTTTGCCTAGTAGTTAGAACTTGTTACTGTTCAATTGTTATTGATTGAGTTTTGTCTGAGCTTGTTGAGGATTTTAGAATCTGTTTCCATCAGAATTTAAGCATTGTGGAATGATTTGAGGTAGTTGAGTCAAAAGGTGAAATAATAGAAGTTAAACTGCTCATTTAAGTCTCCATTAAGCAGAAGCTTATTTGACTCACTTTCTTGGCAATAATAGGTGAAATATAATTGCTTAAGTAAGTTCACAAGATTGGGTTCTATTCCATTGAGATTTGTAAGTTTTTGAGGCAATTTTGTACCACTGCTGATGCAGACCTGCAACCCCAAAGTCTGCTGATCTGTGCCTTTTATCTGCTTATCCATGTGTGCTTATTTCCTGAAAATGGTATTCTGAATAGCTTATAGTATAGGTTTGTAGTTTCTGAACCTGGAATCCACTTTTTAGCTTATTTAATAGCTTGAAACAGTCTGCAAAGTAGCCCTCCAAAACTGCTTTTTAGGCCTGCACATGTTAAGTTTCCAACTCAATCTGTTCTAGGCCTCAATTAGAGTAGCAATGGTGGTCAACTTTTGGGCATATTTGGTTTTTCAATAGTTTGAAATATGAACTTTCAGTTTATGATCTGGGATTTCCCAATCAAGCTTATGCTTAGCTTAAAATTCAGCTGCAAGTCTGCTGATTCACCATTGTTCTGCCTTAAACTTGCAGCTGCATTAAGTGCTTTTTGGGAATAATCTGATAGCTTTTCTGGTGTTTTTAAGTTGTTTCTAGTTTCTAGTAGTGTACTTATCATTCCCTGAGCTTCTGTAAATTTTTGGCCCTTATTTGCTTATTTTTAGCTTATTTACCAACTGCTTATTTACTGTTACAGCTTATTTAAGCTGAATTACTTTCTGAATTTATTTTTCCTAGATTAGTCATTTAATTTTAGAATTAATCAAAATTTTCCAGATTTTTCTCACTTGTTTTAATATTTTTAAATCATTTAAATAGTTTAAATTGGTTTTTAATTCATAAAAAATAATTAAAAAGTCAAAAAAATGTTTTTCTTTTTCTCAAAATTTTATTTTATTATCTAGAATATAGGAAAATTATTTTCATAATTTTAGGGCTTAGAATTTAGAAATTCACTTTTATCTACGTTTTTAAATTCGTCGCGTAACGTTTTAATTTCAAATTTTCGTTTTTAGACTTATATGCTTAGTTTACTTGCACCCTTAGCTTAATTAGTTGTTTCCATTTATTATTTCATTGTTCGTAGTGTAAAATCACCAATCATCACTCTTTTCACACAATTCACCACACATATTCGACACCGAAACGAAAACTCGAATTCAACCTTCGTTGGGACTACGACCCGGGGAAAATACATCCGTTGTGTTTTCTTTGGAATAAAAACGATAAATCAAAAAAATGGCGCCGCTGCCGGGGAAGGCTTGAGAAGAGTTTGAATTTCGTTCGTTGGATCGTGTTTTGAAGACCCTTCCTCGGAAGTTTCTCGTTTTTATAAAAAGAAAAAAAATACAAAAAGAAAATAAATAAAACACTTTTCCTAAAGTGTTTTCAAAAATACAAAAATAATATAACCTCACTTTTCTTGAAAGTGTTGTAAACCATTCCGAATAAACAACAAAAGAGATCGTGAAGTTAAACGTTTCTCGGATTATCTCTTTACTACAACCTATACACGGGGTTTAAGGAAGTCT
The DNA here is from genome assembly GCA_021014915.2 of Artemisia tridentata subsp. tridentata. NCBI lineage: Eukaryota > Viridiplantae > Streptophyta > Magnoliopsida > Asterales > Asteraceae > Artemisia > Artemisia tridentata. Next base: position 124,722,681 of record CP139505.1, on the reverse strand, counting down.
TGACATTAAATTGCAGACTGAAGAGAGATCCATTCTTCTCTCCCGCCACGCTGCGCGTAGTTTTGAAAGAAACGAGTACGGTTGATCGAACGATCACCAAAAAGATAATAATTTTTCTTATATATAAAAATCCAAAAAGATTTTCTTTTCAAATTTATTTTCCCTTTTCTTTTGTGTTTTTCAAAGTTTTCTAAATTACAAAACCCAAAAATAATCTTCGTCTCCTCTTATATGTTTAATTCTTATCTCTTTACCCTCTCATACCGTTTAATTCTTATCTTCTTATCCTCTTAACCGTTTAATTCTATCTCTTTATCCCTCTTACGTTTAATTCTTATGTCGTCACTTGGCTATCATTGTTTTGATTGTAAAAGCCCGTTGATCGACAGTCTTCGTTGTTCAAAGTGTAAGTGTGAGCGGTGTGGAAATCACAACCCAAGAGGATCTTGTTATTGGTGTGAAGTAGCCCTCGAAAAAGAGCTTAATTCCATTGATAATTCTCAAAGTTTTTCCGAACACCCTCCACAACCCCAGCCATCTTCACTCCCTCAGTATAATTGCTTTATATGTGGAGATCCGTTGGGGGATAATTCACTTTGTAACCAATGTTTTTGCAACGAATGTGGACTTAGTCGTGGACTTTGTATGTGTTATTCTTCGAAAGATGAAACTTCATTCGTTTATGATTCTAATCCAAATTCTTTCAATTAACCGTCAAATTTCTCCGACTACCCACCACAGACCGATCCGTGGAATGAACATTATTGCGATGAGTGTGGAAATCAGTTAGATCCGTCATCAACTTATTGCCATCGGTGTACTTGCGATAGGTGTGCGAGAAATATTATCAAAGGATCTTGTTCGCTTTGTGTTTCATACAATGATGGTTTTAATCCGAACATTTTCAACTATCCTCAAAATAATTTCACTCACCCTCCTCAAAACTTTTATGAGCAAGAACCGTATTTTAATGATACACCAAACTTTTCATGTACAAATTGTGGGGGTCCTCATAATGATTATCAATGTCAACCGTGGAATCAAAATTACTATGAACCTAATCCTTGCTATAGTACTTCCGGTTTTGACAATTTCCAACCTCCACAGTACCAAATGATTCAACCGCAACCTCAGCCATCTCCTCAAGAATTATTAGAAGAAGAAGAAGAAGAAGAAGAAGATGAACTTCTCATTCAGATTCTTGATGTACTAAAAGATCTTAAGGCTTTACATACCCCAGAAGAACCTCATCAGAAAACTTATGGAGAACTGCTAGCTGAAGAACAAGCAGCTAGAGTAAGTTCCAATTATCGTCAAACTTTCGTTTACGATGACGACGATGATGAGGATTCTATGTGGGGAGTTTATGAGAATTCGTCAGCAGAAATCACTCCCGTCTTACCTTCTATGGACCTCGAGGACTCTCTAAAAATGGGGGACGAGCATTTTAGCACTATTCCTGAAAAGGAATCAGACGAATTCAAAAAGTCTAGTGCTGAGAACCTCGTCCCAATCCCAAGTGAGTCCGAGGAAATATCTGACAGTGAAAGTGATTTTCAATTTTATGGTGAATCTCTTGACATTTCTAAGGTTACTTTCGGGATTTTCTCTAACCCTCTTTTTGAATTTAATGATGAGTATACTTCTTGCAAAGTTAATCCTCTTTACGATGGAGGGTTAGAGAACGTTGAGGACGAGGACTCTACATTTGATGAGCCGATTTTACCAATACCTCGCCCCGACGATTCCTATGACTCAGAAGGGGAAGTTCTTTTTCTTGAAAGATTGCTTAATAATGATTCCCTTTCACTTCCTGAAACTGAGTCATTTCACGTTGATCCATCACCCACTCGTCCACCTGCTAAACCACCTGATGATGAACTTCTTTCTGATATCGAGCCCGATACGGATGTTGTGACTTCTAAAGTGGTGGATGAGATCTCTGAAGAGTATGTTCGTATACCTGATAATTTACCCACCCAACCCACACTTTTTATCTCTTCCGGGTGTGAGGATGACGATTTCTTCACAATTGTTATCAAAATCTTTCTTCCTTTTCTCACATACCCGGTGATTTCTTCTATCCTTAACTCCTTCGGGAGTGAAGATACCATCTTTGACCCCGGCATCTCCAAGCCGTGGGCATCTCATCGGAGTGGAACTTTCGTTTGCTTCAATGTTTATCCAAACCTCTTGAACGAAAGTCCGATTGAGAGTCTCTTTTCCACTTGCTCCCCCAAGGACAATTAAATTCGGGGCGAGTCTAAGCTTTCCGACTCGATACTAAACAAGCGCTTCGTGGGAGGCACCCCATTCTTATCCTTCTATTTCTTATCTATTTTCTAATAAAGTGACGTGAGGAGGGCTTCCTCTTCCATATTTTGTGTTTCGTGGTTTTCTGTGATGTGTCCAGGTTTGCCCGATTGATGAAGACTCTCGTGCTCGTGGTTTGCTTCTCTCCACTCGAGTATTCATCATTCGTTGTTTATCCGATATCCTAAAATCTTATCGTTTTACGTTTATCTTTGGCATAATTAATAAACGGCCTTAGATTTATGTAGGAGAACCCTTACCTTTAAGACATTGAGGACAATGTCTCGTTTTAGTCTGGGGGGGGGGGGGGGGTAATCTGTCGATTTGATTTGTGCCTTGCATTTTTTCCGTTTTCTCATGCAACCCTGTTTTTCCTCAAAAATTGAAAAAAATCCAAAAAAATGTGAAAAATTTAAAAATTTTTTTGTGCAAAAATATAATAAATTTTGACATTTTTGTTGACTTTCCGCTGGTGAGAGTAGGAATAAAATTCTGACTTGACCGGGCGTGTTGAGCCTTAGCTTGTCCCCTTAACCATTTATAATCTATAAGCTCGTGCTAGTCTTTTATACAAGGAGCTAGAAAACGCGAATTCTTTTTAAGAATTTGCTAGTTCCCATAATTGACTTTATATATGCATGGCTTGATTATTTGGCTAAGCATTCGCGGATCTTATTATTTAAGATTTTAAATTTGCGAAGAACGAGAAATGATAGAGTTGTTTATAAGTTAGATTGCTAAACGTGGAGTAGTTGGATCTCTTTAGAGCTCATCAAAGTTACTTGTGGCTTTTTATTCCCATAAGCTTGTTTCACCCAATAATAGTAATCTAGGAATAATTAAAGGTATTTTGGTTTTGGCAATAATTAGTTTTTATTTCTTCCTTAGAGAATTCTTGCTTATGAAAGTTGGGTACACATCAAGGTACTGTCAGTGTTACGGTGTAATAGACTATTCCATCTTGCCGGCTCGCAACCGATGTTGGGATTGTTATAAAAGCCGTAGGACTTGGGGTTTGGCAACACAAATAATTAATGAATATGATAATGTATAATAATAATCCAAAGCCATAAAAAGTTTTCTACATCTTGCCGGTTCGCAGCCGATGTTGTAGACTTCTAATAAAGGCAGAGGAAAAATTCCAAGGTCATAATAGACTATCACATCTTGCCGGCTCGCAACCGATGTTGTGATTGTTATAAAGGGCCAAGGATTAAATACGTTAATGTGCTTGAATATGTAGATAAAGTGTTATAATGCCAAACTTCGACTCCGGGGGTATCCTAATAAAAGCTTCTGTCTCTGGACTCGTAGATGAGTTGTTTCGGTCGTATATAAAAGGGATATCCTCAAAATCGTGTTAAATCAGAGACCTTGATGTGGATCTCATTTTTGTATGCAACGGTTTTCGAAGGAAGGTTTGGAAACTACTTAGCGTCTAAACTAGGTATCTTTATCGGACGAAAAATTATCGAAATGAGAATTTGAAGAAATTCATTTCTCACCAAAAATAAAATAAATAGAGGAAAATAAGAATTTGGGAAAAAAAGGTAATACACAATTAGCTTCCATGGGTAGTGTCGGCAATCTAACTTGTATATAACAATGATCTCGTTTTTAAGCTTAGTTTGGGGACTTGTGAAAAATCAGGGACGACGAATTTTATCCGTATGGTCACTTCTTTATAAGTCGTGTTTCCTGCTCGAAGACCCTAAAAATTTTCGATAGATAATGATTGTTAACAAAGCCGTCACTAGAATAATGAGAAAAATACAAAAATAGAATAAAAAGGAAAATCGGGGAGTTTTTAGAACTTAAGATTTCTTAATCTCTTTTGAAAATTTTGCTACTTCTCAAAGTTAGTAAAAAGAGATTGGAAATTTTCGGTTTCAAAAACGTGTTTTTATAACATTGCATGAGGACATTGCAATAGCTTAGTCTGAGGGATTTTGGTATGTGCTAAAACACATACCTTTTATTTACCAAATTAAGACCAAAACGACCAAAAACTAACCAAAATGCCAAAAGATATTGTGTTTTTGTGTTTTTATATGTGCAGGGACGGATATCGTGAAAAACGACAAAAGACACGGAAAACCCGAGAAAACGAGCACGGGATACGGAAAAGACTCAGAACTGAAGCCGGGAGAGACATTTTTGGTCAAAAGTCAAAATTAGCCCTAAGAGTCCACTAAATGACAAAAATCACCCTTAGATCAACTTTTGAGAAATAGCAATTTCAGTCCCTGAGAAATCAGAAATTACACAAATAGTCCTTATAAATTTAAACCCTTAAATCCCTTATTACACTCTACCCGGATCTACAAAACTAACCCACCCAATAGCTAAACCCAACCCACCTCAACTCTATCCCACCAGCCCATTATTAAACCCTTAACCCCAGCCCACACCTAAACCCAAAACCCGGATCCACCCACAAACCCCAACCCGATCAAAAGTTAAATAAAGGCTGGTCAAACAAAAATAAACAAACAAAATGCCGCGCCCCAATTTTCTTTTACCCAGAAAAAGAGTTACTGTGCTATAAACCCTAAATAACCCCGTACAACAATTACCGCAATTAAGGGTAATTGCGTCCAATCATTGGCTTCCATAGTGTGTCAGATGTCAGAACTAGCACAAATTCTCACAAATGGGACACATGGCACACTGCTATTGGCTGGGACACCTCAGGAGAATTGATCTAACGGCTATTGATGAGTGGGAAATGATCTAAGGGTGAAATGGAGCTCAGGAAGCTCACGGATTGCCAGGGTGGACAACCTAGAAGGGTTCATGATCGGCTATAAATAGAGAGTTCTCCTCGTATGCTAGGGTTGTCCAATTTTCATGTCTTAGAAAATTTAGGCCAGTGTATTTTAATTTCATTTTAAAAGCTTTCGTAGTGTAATCTTTATATTTCAGTTGTAATTTGATTTCCAGAATTGTAGTTTCAACTTTTTAATGTAATCAAGTTTTCTCTTAATTTCCTTGTTTAAATCTGTTTTTAAGCTTTCATTCCTGTTCAATAAGCTTGTATAAGCTTACTTTAGCTTTAAAAAAGGTTCACTTGTTTCAATTCTGTTTTAGTCTCAATTTTCAAAACAGTCAACAAAAGTCAACTGTTGGGGTGAAATTAAGCTGTGGTGATAAGCTGGATGGATAAGCTGGTTCTGGGTAAATTATTGGCCTATTAAGATAAGCCTGTGTTCATATTGATTCTGAGTTCATTGTTTTACAGCTGGAATACTTGTAAGTTCAATTTAGTGTCATGCATAGCCTATTTAGAGTGAACTGTTTAATAGTGCTTATTTAGGATTAGAGTTTGCTTATTTATGTTTGATTAAGTTAGTTATGCACTAGTATATCAGTAGTTTAGATTATATTCTCAGTTTGTAGTTTAAAAGTTCCTAAATCAGTTTTTAAGGAGTCTTTGGTTTATAACTTTTGCCTAGTAGTTAGAACTTGTTACTGTTCAATTGTTATTGATTGAGTTTTGTCTGAGCTTGTTGAGGATTTTAGAATCTGTTTCCATCAGAATTTAAGCATTGTGGAATGATTTGAGGTAGTTGAGTCAAAAGGTGAAATAATAGAAGTTAAACTGCTCATTTAAGTCTCCATTAAGCAGAAGCTTATTTGACTCACTTTCTTGGCAATAATAGGTGAAATATAGTTGCTTAAGTAAGTTCACAAGATTGGGTTCTATTCCATTGAGATTTGTAAGTTTTTGAGGCAATTTTGTACCACTGCTGATGCAGACCTGCAACCCTAAAGTCTGCTGATCTGTGCCTTTTATCTGCTTATCCATGTGTGCTTATTTCCTGAAAATGGGATTCTGAATAGCTTATAGTATAGGTTTGTAGTTTCTGAACCTGGAATCCACTTTTTAGCTTATTTAATAGCTTGAAACAGTCTGCAAAGAAGCCCTCCAAAATTGCTTTTTAGGCCTGCACATGTTAAGTTTCCAACTCAATCTGTTCTAGGCCTCAATTAGAGTAGCAATAGTGGTCAACTTTTGGGCATATTTGGTTTTTCAATAGTTTGACATATGAACTTTCAGTTTATGATCTGGGATTTCCCAATCAAGCTTATGCTTAGCTTAAAATTCAGCTGCAAGTCTGCTGATTCACCACTGTTCTGCCTTAAACTTGCAGCTGCATTAAGTGCTTTTTTGGAATAATCTGATAGCTTTTCTGGTGTTTTTAAGTTGTTTCTAGTTTCTAGTAGTGTTACTTATCATTCCATGAGCTTCTGTAAATTTTTGGCCCTTATTTGCTTATTTTTAGCTTATTTACAACTGCTTATTTACTGTTACAGCTTATTTAAGCTGAATTACTTTCTGAATTTATTTTTCCTAGATTAGTCATTTAATTTTAGAATTAATCAAAATTTTCCAGATTTTTCTCACTTGTTTTAATATTTTTAAATCATTTAAATAGTTTAAATTGGTTTTTAATTCATAAAAAATAATTAAAAAGTCAAAAAAATGTTTTTCTTTTTCTCAAAATTTTATTTTATTATCTAGAATATAGGAAAATTATTTTCATAATTTTAGGGCTTAGAATTTAGAAATTCACTTTTATCTACGTTTTTAAATTCGTCGCGTAACGTTTTAATTTCAAATTTTCGTTTTTAGACTTATATCCTTAGTTTACTTGCACCCTTAGCATAATTAGTTGTTTTCATTTAATATTTCATTGTTCGTAGTGTAAAATCACCAATCATCACTCTTTTCACACAATTCACCACACATATTCGACACCGAAACGAAAACTCGAATTCAACCTTCGTTGGGACTACGACCCGGGGAAAATACATCCGTTGTGTTTTCTTTGGAATAAAAACGATAAATCAATATGGTTACTACATTTGATTTGTCTGGGCTCATGGTGGATTACTATCCTATCCTATTCCTTATACTTTCTCATTGTTATACCTTATGATATTTACCCATTGCACCATATCTTATTTCTGTTTCGTTATCATTACTTTGTTTATGTATCTGTTCACTGAGCTCTCGTAGCTCAGCCGCATTTCTTTTCCTGCGACAGGTTTTAGTAGGAAGCTGGGAATGAGTGGAGAATACCTTGGACTTAGAAGACCTTGATAGTCATCTGGATTAGAGTTGATTAGAAGTTATTATGTTTTAGAATTAGTATTTATCGAAAGTTTCATTTGTAACCTTGTAATTTCAGTATTTCATTCATAACCTTTGATATTTCTTGTATTACTATAGATGTATGCTTTGTTTTGATCCGATATGAAACCATTATCGTGACATCTTAACCCTTGCCGGGTTGGGGTGTTACAAAAACTATGTATGCTTTACTAGTTTGTGAATATCCTAGAAATACACCTTCATACGACTTTGGGTCGAATTTGGTGAGATAGTCCTTTGTGTTTAAAATGAAGCACTTGCTTCCAAAAACTCTAAAATACCCTAAAGTAGGCTTTTTGCCTCTATGTAACTCATATGGAGTTTTTCCCAAGAATGGTCTAATTAGAACTCGATTTAGAATATATGTAGATGTATCTACTGCGTGACACCAAAACTTTTGAGGTATGTTTTGTTCATTTAACATAGTTCTACTCATTTCTTGAATTGTCCTATTTTTCCGTTCTACTACACCGTTAGATTGTGGAGTTCGAGGAGCCGAGAAATTATGTGTTATTCCATTATTATCACAAAAAGTTCCGAATTGGATTTCGTTGTCAAATTCTCGACCATGGTCAGTTCTAATAGATACTATGTTACTTCCTATTTGATTTTGAATTTTCTTGCTTAGAATTTCAAATTTATCAAAGGCCTCATTTTTGGTTTTCAAAAATTTAGTCCACGTATATCTAGAGTAATCATCTACTATAACTAATGTGTAAAAATTTCCTCCATAACTTTGTATAGCCGACGGGCCCAAAAAATCCGTATGCAACAATTCTAGACACCTAGATGTAGATACCATGTTTTTAGCCTTATGGCTATTATGCACTTGTTTCCCAATTTTGAAAGCATCACAAAAGTGTTGGTCATATTTCAACTTGGGTAGGTTCCTAACGAGTTCCTTAGATGATAAGGATTGAATTAGCCTCATATTGGCATGACCTAAACGTCGATGCCATAGAGTTGAGTTTTCGTCCAAAGAGGTAAGACAAAGCTTGTCTTTAGGTGTTTTATCTAATTTCATACCATATACGTTATTCTTTAAAACACCTTTTCCTACGGTTATGCCATCTTTAAGTATTTTACTTCCATTTTCACTGAAAAGGACGTTATACTTTTTGCAACATAATTGACTTATACTAAGCAAGTTAAATCTTAAATTATCTACATGAGCAACATCATCAATAGAGAGAGAGTCATGAGAGATCGTACCTTTTCCAATGATTTTACTTTTAAGTTTGCTACCGAATGTGACATTACCTCCGTCGTACACTTGGTAAGTTGAGAAAAGGCTTTTGTTTCCCGTCATATGTCTTGAACACCCACTATCTTTGATCCACTCATCAGGTTCTAGTTCAACTTTTAAGCATACCTAAGTTCAAGAAAGACTCAAGCGTTTGGTCCCCAATATCTCATGGGTCCGTTTGGGTTAAACATAACATTATCATGGTTTATGTAAGCAAATGGAGGATAGTTGTTCCATGGCATGTAATTGGGACCTTGGAAGTTTCTAGGCATATTTTGGTTCCAATTATTTTGATAATGATGTTGTAAGTTAACATTACTCTTAGGAAAGGGGTGTTTGGGAAACCTAGTTTGAGGTCTCTGTTGAGTTGTTTTAACTCTATACTCATTCCTAGCTTGACCTCTTCCTACAGAAACAACTGGTTTTAGCTTGTTGTTAGTTATACTAGTACTAGGTTTTCTAGTGACCTTAACGAATTCAGTACGGTTCATTTTAAGATCCTTCTGTTCAACTTCTATACCCGCGGATCCCTTGGGTACAACTGGCGGATCCAAAACTTTGGATCCGTCAGATCCGTGGGCTTCTGACTTGGTTGAAACAGTTTCTTTTTCATTCACAGTTTGTTTCTTAAAGTCACCTAAGGTTCCTAGTTTCATAAAACCTAGTCCGGTTTTATCATGAGGAGGTTTTTGCATCTTCATTATCTCATCTGCACAACTTATGTTTTTATCAAACTTTTTAAACTTAGAGTTTTGCTTAATGAGATCTTCCTGTGCGGTTTTTAGTGCATCTAATTCTAATTTTAGTTCTTGACAAGAGACACATGTATCTTTACTATTTTTGCCTTTTTTCATTCGTATCTCTTTTTCTTTAAGCCAATACACTTCATTTTCTAAAAGTGTTGTTTTAGTTTTCAAGAATTTGTTTTTGTTGATGATATTTAATGTTATATCGCATAGTTTGTTATATTCTACTTCTAAGGTTTCATCATCTATAGAGGAGTATGAGTCAGAATGTACCTCTTCTGTGTCATGAGCCATAAGGGCAACTTCGTTGTTCTTATGCTCATCATCATCTCCTTCACTGTCACTCCAAGCTCTACTAACAAATGCTTTTTGAGACTTGTTCTTTGGAGGCTTTGGACAATCACCTATAAAGTTACCAGAATCTCCACACCTATAACACTTCCTTTCTAACTTGCCTTTTCTATCATCGCGGTCTTTATGGAGGGATTTCTTTTCTTCACGAGGTGGTCTTACGAACTTTCCTCGTCTCCTGAAGAATTTCTTGAAATCTTTTACGGCCATGGCATATTCTTCGTCGTCGCTACTAGAACAAGACTCTTCATCATCACTTGACTCAGCTCTAGCTTTCAAAGCAATGGACTTCATTTTCTCCTTCTTGCCTTTAACTATTTCTGAATCTTTTTCCATCACCATTTCGTGAACTTTGAGATTTCCTATGAGCTCATCTAGTGTCATGCTTGAAAGATCCTTAGATTCTTCAATGGCTGTCACTTTTGCTCTCCACTTTGGGTGGAGTGCTCTTAGAAATTTTCTGACAAAATTCTTACTAGAAAAAGATTCGTCAAGTGCTCTATGTGATGTAATAATAGTATTAAACCTAGCAAACGCACTATCAATGGTCTCATCTTCAGAGATAGCAAATTGTTCGTATTGTTGAACAAGAAGATCAATTTTGTTATCTTTGACTTGTGAGTTTCCTTGATGAGTGACAATTAGAGATTGCCAAATATCTTTAGCCGTTTTACACATAAAAACTCTTTCATATTCTTTCTTAGGTAAAGCATTGTAAAGCATCATTTTGGCTTCATTATTTTTGGCAATCAACTTCTTTTGCTCATCACTGTGACGAGTAAGAGAAGTTTCTACATCCCAACCACCCGAAATATCATTACTTATGGCCTTGTAATCACCCTCAACAATTATAAACCATAGATCTATATCTTTTGACTTCACATAAGTCTCAAAGCGATTTTCCCAATAAATAAAACAATTAGGTTCAAATAGAGGTGGTCTTTGCATAGATTGCCCTTCTTTAAAGTTTTCAAAATCCATGGATCGTTTTAAGTTTTAAAATACAATATATTTTAAAAATCTTAAGTAACGTAGCTCTTGATGCCAATTGTAGAAAACTAGAAGGGGGGGGTTGAATAGTTTTACCGTTTAAAATTTAATTCGCTTTGTTACTCTATGTTATTTTAAAGGAAACAAGTACAAACAAATATTCACACAATATATATATGAAAAGTAAAGAGAGGAAAGATCAAACAACACAACACGAATGTTTATAGTGGTTCGGCTACAAGGACTCTCTTCCTTGCCCTACTCCACTCCTCGAGGATCTAACTCGAGAGTTATCCTTCACTAAGAAACAAACTCTCTTTTAGGTGGAGAAAACCTTTACACGTCGCTTACTTCTTTTTCCAGTACTAAGCTAAACACCGAGTTCTATTTCAAGGTAGAACCAACCTAACGTCGCATATACAATTACCGACACTAAGCTAGATGTCGAGTTCTTTACAAGGGTACAACCACTCCCGTTTGGTTCTTTCACAAGGGTACAACCACTCCCTACACTCTTTGTGTTTTGAGGACTAAAACACTAACCACACTCATTGAGATAAATGATACAAATAATGATGTGTGAACTACAACTATATCACACAGTAACTTATGCTAAAGGTTTTACACGTCTGTGTTGAACCTTGATGCTTAATCTCCTTTGCTACAAAAGGAAAGATCAATGAAATGAATGAATGATAAATGTTAGATGATATGTAAATGAATGAGTATGAATGTTAGGCTATATGAGTGATGGTGTGTCCAAATGATCAGCTTGCTATTTATAGGCAAGCTGGTGAACAGCCCGCGGATCCCATAAAAGGGATCCGTCTTTGATGTCGTTTGGTTCCGCCAAACATGACAGCTAAGAGTTTATGGATATCTTTCCAAATCCAGCTGTATCCTTCACATCTTTGTTATGTCACATCAAAATCTTCCAAAGTCAACTATCTTGCTTGAAGATCTAGCCAAGATATTACATAATCTATGTATGATGCATGCCATGATGTCATTGTATCATTTTAAAAATAAAGTTTCCTTTTAAGGAAATAAACTAGTAGATGTGTAAAATGTAATTCTAAGTAATCTTGTGAAATGTAAAATATGTTTTAAAGTGACTTTAGCTAGTATTTATAATTTGCTAAAAGATATGCTTTGTAATTGTCATTCACAAAACTAAGTAAAGATCGTAAAATATAAATAACGTTTTTAGGACGATATTTGTATTAACAACTTTTATTTGTGTTATATAATACTTGATGCAAAATATATGAATGGATTGGGTTTCAAATGTATTTTCATTGCTATAATTTTCATAAAGTATTATATAACACCAATAAATATATTTAAGGTCAAAGTTGGACAAAAAAGACTCGGAAACGTCAAACCTGACACTTATTTTGGGATGAAGGGAGTATATTGTATAATAAGATTCTTCATTGTTGTTGTGTTAACTTGTTATAAAATACGGTTTTTAAAGGTGGGGTTTTGCTTAAATCTATAGTATATATAATAGAAAAATCAACTATTCTTAAAAGTGAAAAGTGAAAACTTGATCTATTTAAGTAAACAAATTAATACACGGCTGGAAACTTAATTATATACCTATTAGCGGAAACTATTCAATCATTAAAATCTCGGAAAGTATTCAGTCATATAATGTACACGGCTGGAAACTTATGTCGCGATAAAATTCCGTTGTTGTGCACGGGTATTCGTCTAGTTGTATTAAAATTACCCGATATTACATCACTATCTCCTTAAAGATGATTATGTCCTCGAAATCAATGAAAAATAAGTCTTTTACTTTTATGGGTTATTATGATATAGTCACATTAATAAAAGAGATTTCATCATCGATATAATATTGGTCTTAGTATAATTACTAGATGAGTACCCGTGCATAGCAACAAGATTTTATAGCGGTAGATAATTATAGTGATATTTTGGTTACACAAAAGACTTAACCAAAATATCATTTGTGTAACCAAAATATCATCTAGTATTGAAGAACGAAGATGGTTTGTTTGTGGAGGTGCTAGATTTAAGTGGTGGAGGCGGGTAGGAGATGGGAAGGCCGAAGAATAAATGAGTGAAGAAGAAATGAGTGGAGTGGAGTTAGGAGTTTGAATAAAAAAGGAATTATGAGATTAAAAAGAGAAAGCGTGGAAACATAGAGGGGGTTGAATACGTTCCCTTTTAAAAATTTAAATCTCTCGTATCAAATAACTGATCAAGTGTGATATAATATGATAAATGACAATAACAATTATACAACAATAATGATAATAGAGAGCATGAAATAAGACATATCAACACAAAGCAATTATAAACACAATGCAAATATAAATACTAAACAATAGGTAATAGAGAGATCAAACCGGACACGATTATTTACAGTGGTTCAACATGAAGCTCCTCTTCGGCCTTCTCCACTCCCATAGTTTTCGACTCGAAAGTTACTTCACTAAGTTAACAAGCTCCCTTCTCGGCGGAGAAAACCTTACAACGTCGCTTAAAATGTTTACCGATACTAAGTTAGATATTGAGTTCTTCTTCGGGTACAACCAAACCCGTTATGTTTTATGGCCCAAACAACAAACCTATTACCCTTGTGTTTTAAGGCCTAAAAACACATAACCTATTTCCCTTGTGTTTTAAACCCTAAACACATAACTCTAACATCTAATTTGTAGTATAATAGGTGATACAAGGCGTTGTATGGTGGTGATATATGGTGTTGTATAATAAGGATCCAAGACATGGTTATATAATGGATATTAATGACTAATCTAAACATCAAGAACTTTAAGCTTGATATGGCTGATCTTCTCTTGATAAAAAGCCTTCAATGTATGAAGATGACAAGAGCTCTAATCTTGTTGTGGTGGATCTTCATATGCAAGTGTGCTTTTAGTGGATGAGAATGACAAGTACTCGATCTAGGCTTGTTTTGATGGATCTTCATGTAAGAATGTGCTTTCAACAAATGAGTGTTAGAAACATTATGATCAATAGTTAAAGAGGGTTTTGAAGATTAGAGAATGTGTTTTGTTACATTGCAAAAGCTTACTTTGAGTGTGGACTAAGTAGTGGCTTACATAGGCAAAATGGGACAAGTCACAACTTACCAGGATCCAAAGATACCACAAATTCTCTGAGGGATTCGTCCTCCAAAAAGGATCCGTCGGGGTGTTACTAGTCGTTTTAATGTTGGTTTATTCACATGTTTCCATTCTTTTCGCAAATGTTCACTTGTTTAAAAGACTCCTAAAAATGTGTTTTTGACTAACTAATAATGTTTGAATTTGTAAGTGTTTATGAAAGTTTACTTAATACGAAAGGTAATTTGGTCAAATTACCAAAACATAACATGCCTTCCTTTAATGGGGGGTTTATGTAAACTAGGCGACTTCAAATTTGAATTTAATCCACAAATAGATTAAATGATTTTAGCCTTTGTTAACTTTACAAAGTGTGTTTAATTAGCAAACTTAGTCTGTCAAAAATGGATTATAAAAGGTTTAATGCAAAAACACATTTGAATTATTTTCTCTTTGGTCTTGGTTTATTATAATTATAGTTAATCCATCTTTTAATGTAAGATGAGATTGAATCCTTCTCAAAGTGGAAGATTCTTGCTAGTTGTCAAATTCATTTTTATAAATCATTTAAAAAGTTTTATAAAAATGGTGCAAGTGTTTAGTATGCAATTTATAAAATGATGCACGAGATTTTACAAGATGATGTAAGTGTTTTGATGCAATGTATATGAAATAAATGTAACTTTTATCATTAGGCTTGTTTGAAAAATCATGTCCATACCTTGTATGAAATGTAAAATGAGGTTCAAAAAGGTATGATTGAAATTGTAAATACTTAATGACTCTAATATATATTTTTAACATTCTCAATAGTTTGTTAGATGTTTTGATCATAATGCAATATAACAAACATATTCGAACGTGTGTTGAAGCATGAGAAGACTTGAGACGTCGAGATGTTGAGGAATATATGCTTTGACAATTTATGGTTACGAGTAACTTGCGCATTTTATTCCATTAGCATGGTGGACAATAGACCGGCTTTCACATTCACTCTATAGGAAAGGGACTATATATATTACAAGTTACATGTTTGTCATTATTAAAACATAAGAGTGCGTTTAGTTTAAATATCTTCATATTTACACTAACAGAATCGGTGAATGACATTTTTACCCTCACGTGTCTTGCACGTGTGGAAGATAACAAGATTATTCAATGAGTTAGTATTTTAGACTAACAATGAACGTTGGGGTGGTCTGTAGTAATTTCTCCCTAGTAGAGATAAACATGAAATTCGGTTAAACAACAGGGACTAGCGGTGTAATTTACTCTTGATAATACACATCATGTACTCATCGGCTTTGCATTAGCAACCGATTTATGATGAAGGCGTGAAGCAATGAAACCCCGACTTTTTTCAACAATCGTAAGAGCACGACTCTCTACCTTTTCAAAAATCATACATATATTCGGAAAAAGATTGCACAAAATTTAATGTTTGCAGTTAGTAAACAATAACCAAGGATGTTAAGTTGTATAATTAATGAAAATCAACCTCATACTTGATTGAGGAGTGTAGGAGCTGTATTTATAATAATGAATTACAAAGATCTCTCCCTTAATTTAGGAGAGTCAAATACAATTATATGGCAATACAATGAATACTAATAAATACATTAATTTACAAATTATTTCCGGTTATACCCCCCTTCAATCGAAACGGTGGCGGTCCAAGGCGAAGCATTTTGCGAAAGACTTCAAACTGAGCACGCGGAAGACTCTTCGTGAATATGTCAGCCACTTGAAGATTGGTTGGAACGAACTTGGTATAAAGTTTGCCTGAGTTGACTAGCTCCCGAATGAAATGATAATCCAAGTCGATATGTTTAGCACGTTTATGAGATACCGGATTTTGAGTCATGAACAGAGCACTCTTGTTGTCACATAACAGCGTAGGTCGATCGGGTGGAAGAGCATGTAACTCTCGTAGGAGATGAGTTATCCAGACAAGCTCTGCAGCAGTGTTTGCCATGGCACGATATTCCGACTCACAACTGGACCTAGAAACAGTAGGCTGCTTTTTAGCACTCCAAGAGATCAGATTACCACCCAAAAAAATGGAATAACCGTACGTGGAGCATCGCGTATCCAGACAACGCGCCCAATCAGCATCTGAATAACCTATAACACCGGGTGTGTTTGAGCGGCTATAGGTTAGGCCAAAGGAAAGTGTTCCTTTGACATAACGTAATAGTCGTTTGACAGCTTGAAAATGATCACTGGTGGGACTTTGAAGAAACTGAGAAAGTTGATTTACCGCATAGGATAAATCGGGTCTGGTGATGGTTAAGTATTGCAGTGCCCCGACTAATGAACGATAAAAAGTTGGATCCGAGTGTGGTACCCCATTAATAGTAAACGACTCGTGAGGAGCAAGGGGAGTGCCTACGGGTTTAGCATCATATAAGTTTGCCCGGTATCTTTTGCATATTTTGCCTGTGTAAGAAACAGACCAGTGTCAGTGTAGACAACTTCTAGACCCAAAAAATAACTTAAGCCGCCAAGGTCTTTGATGGCAAACTCGCGATGCAAGTGATCAATAAAGTGATGAATAATGACTTCATTGTTTCCGGTTAAAATGAGATCGTCAACATAAACGAGAAGATACATAATGTGAGAATCTTTGCGGAGAACAAAGAGAGAAGTATCGGCACGACTACAAGTAAACCCGTAGGATAGAAGAAACGTGCTCAGACGTTGAAACCAGGCACGAGGAGCCTGCTTCAGTCCATAGAGTGCCTTAGAGAGTTTGCAAACATGATCTGGATAGATAGAGTTTACAAATCCAGGGGGTTGCTCCATAAAAACCGTTTCATTCAAATTACCATTTAGAAAAGCGTTCTTAACATCGAGCTGATGCAATTTCCAATGGTTTAGCACCGCAAGAGATAACACAATGCGCACCGTGGAAGCTTTCACCACGGGACTAAATGTATGAGAATAGTCTAAGCCCGGGATTTGCGTAAATCCTTGAGCTACCAGACGCGCCTTATAACGCTCAATAGTCCCATCAGAATGATATTTAACCCGAAAAACCCATTTTGATCCCACAATATTCGTAGAAGTGGGACGAGGTACTAATGTCCATGTGTTGTTTTGATGAAGTGCCTTAATCTCATCCTCCATGGCTGCCATCCAGTTAGGATCTTTGGACGCCGACTTGAAACCTCGTGGTTCGACAGTAGAAGATAAAGCAGCATGCAAAGCATATGAGTTGAGGGCAGCGAAGTCTGCCTGATATTTTGGTTTGAAGATCCCTGCCTTCGCTCGAGTTTGCATAGGGTGAGTATTGGAGTTTGAGGTGTTGGGTGCAATGGTAGGTTCAGGTCCGGTAGGTGTTGGTTCTGTATTTGGGATGGAGGTTTCAAGCGCAATTGTAGGGTCAGGTTCAGGTTCAATGGTAGTGGCAGGTTCGGTTGTTTCAGGTATGGGTTCGGAGGTGGTAGCAGGTGAAGAATGGTTAAAGGCTTGAGGTGTGGTAGATGGATTGAATGGATGATTTGGGCTGGGTGGTGATGGTAGGTTTGAGGGAGATGGAGTTGGGTTGGCTGTAGATGGGCTGGAGGGTTGGGGACAAAGCGGACAAGTTTGTGAGGAGTGTTCGGGTATAGGTGCATTAATGGTTTGAGAGTGATTTGAACAAGGTGTTAGTGGGCTGGTTGGAGATGTGTTATTAGATGATATTGGGCCAGGAGGTGTTTAGTGTTGAATGTGTGGGTCTTCACAGAAAGTTGAAAGAACTAGATTTTGATGATTCAAAGAGTCACTAGTACCTTGAAAAGGGAATAAAGATTCATTAAAACGAGCATGGCGAGAGATAAAAACACGGTTTGTGGCTGGATCTAAACACCGAAAACCCTTGTGAGAAGAACTGTAACCAATGAAAACACATGGGAGACTTCTTGGTTCAAGTTTATGTTTAGCATAATCACGTAAGTAAGGAAACACTTGGCACCCATAAACCCGAAAATTAGAATAACACGGCATCTGATGGAATAATAATTGAAAAGGCGACTTGCTCTCTAGAAGAGGAGTTGGCACTCGATTAATAATATAGGTAGCTGAAATAAAAGCATCCACCCAATATTGAGCCGGAACATGTGCATTGAACAACATGGCGAGACCTGTTTCAACAATGTGACGGTGTTTTCGTTCAGCACGCCCATTTTGTTGAGGCGTGTATGGACAAGAAAATCTATGAAAAGTCCCATTATCTTCAAAGATTTTGCGAACTATATGGTTCACAAACTCAGATCCACCATCGCTTTGGAAGACTTTAATTTTTCTGGAAAATTGTGTTTGCACAAGTTTAATAAAGGCGGGTAAGACCGCCTAAAATCCGGTTTTCGTTTTAAGTGGATAAAACCACGTAAACCTGGAGTAATCATCAATAAAAATAACATAATAACGATGGCCATCTGTAGACGTAATAGGAGAAGGGCCCCATAAATCACAATGCACCAAATCTAAAGGAAAAGAAGCACGTTTTTCATTAGAAATAAAAGGTAAACGATGTCCTTTGGCAAGTTGGCACGAAGTGCAAATTCCAGGT
This sequence comes from Artemisia tridentata subsp. tridentata, assembly GCA_021014915.2. NCBI lineage: Eukaryota > Viridiplantae > Streptophyta > Magnoliopsida > Asterales > Asteraceae > Artemisia > Artemisia tridentata. The sequence goes on along the minus strand of CP139505.1, from coordinate 124,704,221 downwards.
TTAGGTAATAAAGAAGTAACCTTCAAAGCTCCACATTTGTTTAAACCAGAAATAATATCAAAAGAAATATGGCCTAAACGAGCATGCCACAACTCATAAGAGGCCTTATTGGAAACATCAGCAATAAAAGCTTGTGGTCCATCCTTAAGCACATAAAGCCCATCAATGCATGTCCCTCGAGCAAGTACCTGTCTTGTTTTCCGATCCTGAATATGAAAATAATGCTGAGAAAATAATACATCAACGGGGTGATCGGAAGTCAATTTGCTTATAGATAATAATTTCTTTGTGAGATGTGGAACGACAAGCACATTACGTAGATTAATATCATTGCAAAGTTTATAAGATCCCGTATGAGTAATCGGGAGTTGCTTACCATTACCAAAAATAACTGTATTGTTACCTTTGTATGGAATGGAATGGTGAAGGCATTCTTGGTTTGGTGCCATATGATCGGTGGCTCCAGAATCACCGGTCCAGTCAGGAGTGTCATTAGTAACATGACACTGAGCATGGAACGCCTTCGCTAAAGAATCATCCAAGGCAGGGGCTTAAGAAGCAAAAGTATGAAGATTGGGACAAGCAGAGGCGTAATGACCATTGGTTCGGCATAACTGACAGTGAGGTGGTCGACGGGTACCACGCCCTTTAACAGCACTACCCCGAGAATAATTACCTCTGGATGAAGAACCACGACCCCGGCCCGTTGAAGATTCACGACGGTGTTGGGCTTGAAACGCGGCCGGAGGGGTGACAGAACCGTGAAGGGACTGAAGAAACATCTCGTGACTCTCTGCCTGAGCAACGAGATCACGAAATAACGGTGCAGGTTTAGTAGCCCGAAGAGCAGTGGAGAAAACTTCGTAAGAAGGCCCAAGGCAACAGAGGAACCAGTGGAGTTTATCTATTTCGGCCACTGGATGCCCTATGGCCGCCAACTGGTCACATAAATTTCGGAACCGACGAGAAAAGTCTGTAACAGAGGACGTGCCTTTGGAAAGCTGCCGGAGGGCGTCACGGAGAGACTGAACCCGTTCAACAGACGCGTTACTGTACGCGTGTTCAAGTGCCGTCCAGATCTGTCTGGCGGTGGTTAAGCCAAGGACCTCTGCTGCGGCTTCTTCGGTTAAGGAGGAAAGAATAAGAAGCGCTGCTTTCTGATCAGAGGTGGACCAAGTCTGAAAATCCGGGTTCGAAACCGTCTTGCTGTCCGTGGTGATGGTCTCAGGCGGAGGAGATAAAGATCTATCGATGTGACCGGACAGCTTGTGGAGAGCAACAAGAAGGCTCATGTGGTTTCGCCATACCAAATAGTTGGAGGCGGTTAATTTGATAGGTGAGAGGTGAGGCACAGCAGCCATGGTGGGAAGGATATCGGCTGAAGAGGCCATTGAAGAAAAGGAAAGAGAGAGGTCACAGGAAAGGTGAAAAGGGGGAAAAGAAAAAATTAGGTGAGAGGTATTTCTTAGGCTGATACCATATAATTAATGAAAATCAACCTCATACTTGATTGAGGAGTGTAGGAGCTGTATTTATAATAATGAATTACAAAGATCTCTCCCTTAATTTAGGAGAGTCAAATACAATTATATGGCAATACAATGAATACTAATAAATACATTAATTTACAAATTATTTCCGGTTATAAAAAAACCTGCCTTGAGAGTTGTACTTGATATAATGATATCTAGACTATAACATATACGAATACTGAATATATACCACATATACTTTCTTACAAGTAAAAGTTATACAAAGATCATTGCGACTTTGTAAAATGTCTATTTTGAAAGGAACATTTCAACAATCAAATTCAAATTCGAGTTATCGGATTACATGAACAAAAACTTGGAACGTTATGTAACGTTTCTAATTGGAGTAACTTCTAACGTATAAAATAAAAACTGTAACTGAAAAAATCCCATGTTTATCGGTATGAAATGAAACAATGCTTGACATTCGAAAGGAAATTACGTGTTATTCATAAAGAAATTAGGTAGTAAAGCAATATTAGCTAGTGGTGTTTCATCTGCCCAACATAAGTATACCTATTCTTTTTTATAAGTTGATCAACACGACAAGCAAGATTCATAGTTGTTCCAAAATATGGAAATGTATGTTAATAGAATTTCAGGTTCGAATTAGTAATGAGACGTGTCAGTAAAGTTGAAACATAGTTTAGTAACTTGCTGATGTATTGAATTTTCTATATATATAAGTTGATCAACACGTCAAACTCTTTTTATGGAAATTGTTACTTTTGTCTTGGAATTTTGGTTTGTTTAATACAAGACATTCATTCTGCAACAAAAAAAAAATAAAAATAAAAAAAATACAAGACATTCATTACCCTTTTATTTCCATTCTTAAAACCATTATATATATATATATACATATCTTTACTACATATAATGGAGAAATGGTCAAAGTGAAAAAGTGAAAAAGTGAAATGTTGAAATTTTGGTCAATCCCAATTTTACCCCTGCACATGTGAAACGAAAATTAATAGCGGGGCTGAATTAATAGATGGAAACTATGGAAATGTCAAAACTCTCTCATCCTCCTCATTCTCACACTCGTTCTCTCTCTCTCTAAAAAAAACACACAACCCTCCACCACCGACACCCTTCACACTCGGCTGCTGGAACATCACCACCACTACAACGAGACCCCACCACCACAAGACGCCATCTCCAGTGCTTGCCGCCGCTGTATACCACTACCACCGACAGCCTAACCACCATAGAACACCACCACAGAGTCTTAAGACCACCAAGAAGATTTTTTTAGTTTTGAGGTTTTTTGATAGATCTATCTATATTAATGAAGCTTTGAATTTTTTTGTTATAGATCTATAGTTTTTTTGTATAGATCTATAGGTTTTTTGAATAAATCTATCTATATTAACATTTTTATTAATTTTTTTGTTATAGCTACCGGTTTCCGCCGCTTATCGCCACTACTATCGCCGGAAAAAGGATCCACAACTTCTATCGCCGTAAAGTGTGCCGCCGCCTGGAACGTTTCTGCCGCCGCCGGAATTGTTACCACCATTGCCGGTACTTAAAGTTGTTAATTTTGTTCTAAAATTTATTATGTAAATTTTATTATAAAGTTAATATTTGACGACATTCGAAGAAAATGGTCACTGATTCTTTTGAGGCTGTTTGCAACTCTTTTTTTTGCCTAACCTTCAAATGCTTCATATGGTGTTTAATAATCTGATGAAGCATAGATTGTAGATTGTGTTACGGATGGAGTATTTGATTATGTGGTTGATGGTTTGCATAATCATAGTAAATGGTGAACTAGACGATCGTAATAAATTGACTGTTACGGACTAGCCTTGAAACCAGTTAGATAAGATGAAGTTGCTGTAGAAACGTTAGGATACAAATCAAAGTTTGTTTTTCGTTGATTTGTAATGCATTCTGAGGTTTATATCTATCTTGTATGTACAATTTCCGCATACTAACGTATGATTGTAGATACACAATTGCAGAAGATGCCTAAAAGGAAAACTGACAAAGCCTATGTTTTGGATAAGAAGAAGCATCTTACAAGGTTAAACATAACCGAAGCAGGGAAAATTCTACTAAAGCGGTAAGGATTTTATACTTATTTTGTATTCAGAAACATATTTGCTCTATGTACATTAGACAATCTCATGTGTACTTTTCGAGGACGAGTATGCTTTTTTGTAACAACTGAGACATTTTTTTGTAGGGGTGGGGGAAGTTAGAGAATTAGTTTCGCATGAACTGTATTGGTTGTGGACTCTTTGTTATCTACCGCTCTGAAGAAGACTTGGATTCTGCCTCATTCATATATGTTGTTGATGGTGCACTGAGTATGATTGCTGCGGAAACTAACCCTCAGGTACTTTTTACAAACTGTTGTAGTCTTTCATTTATACATGGTTTGTGCAATTCGTGAGACTTCCACTGATTGTGTTGATGTGAATTAGTAACGGTAATAAGTGTTTTACTGGTAATAGAAATTTATTGTTGTGCTCATACGATTGCCGCTGATGCTTTGCTATGGACATCATTTCTGTACTGGTTTAATATCTCTTTCCAGTTCTGTAAATGATGACTATAAGGAAAGTTGGACTTGCTGAAAATCTTAATTAAAGCCTATCCGTATGCATGTGAACGGGTATATAAGTTTTGTTTGGTTTTGTGCTACAGGATGCTCCTGTACCACCATGTATTTCACAGTTGGAAGGAGGACTCGTCCAAGTAGCGATTGAAGTGGAAGATTGAGCACAGCGTTCAGCGATTATAAGTAAATCTTTTTCATTTGCTACCTTTGCTCGTCTTTCGTGATGTCTCCAAACTTACATGTGTGATTATTACAATCATCTAATTGATTAATAAGGACTATAAAATGTCGATTGTGAGGATTAAAAATAACTAGAGCCACCAGAACAAATTTTCTTTTTGCAATTATTTAGTATGTAACATGTTTTCTTTGTAGGTTACGCATTGATTCTAACCTTTTTAAGCATCTACGAATAAAACATGACATTTATCAGTTTATTTTTTCTATTAGGAGTGACGTACAAGAGTTATTTGAGAATCGCAATAATAACACGTTTTGGTGTTATCTCATTAACGTGTTTAAGACTATTTGGTTTTCTTTTTCAGGCTTAATCCCTTGAAAAAAATGCTTATTGTCGCAAGCAACTAAAGTTCAAACAAAGGCATTAAATTTAACATCATTGAGGAGGTATGCGCTAAACACATAGATCACTTTTTTCTTTTCTTTTTTTTCCTTTTTTTTTTGTGTGTGTTTTCAAATTGTGTATGATCAAACTGAATGATAGAGAGGTCAAGCATGAATTTAAATGAAGGAGACTTAGCTATTTTTACACAGTAAGTTCCTCTCCTTAATTTAGTTCAGCCACTTATTTTTGTACTTTACTCTCATTGTTTCGTTTATTGAATATTTGATCTTGTTCCAAGCAGCTTAATGATGCATAAAATTTGTATTATAGGACATCTGAAGATTTGGAATTGTCTTGGTGGCTGAAGTATAGTGGTGCTGCTCAGTTGACTTTTATTCATGTGTTCCGCCCAACCTAACTATGGAAAGTATTCAATCAAAATGTGTATTTATGGCAAGGGTCTTTTCCTAATTGGCAACACATATTTGTACACGGCCAGGCATTCATTTGAAATACAAAGTTGAATTGCCTTAATCTATCTATGGCAAGGGTATTTTCTTAATTTGTGAGACATTTGAAAGATCATTTTCTTGCGTAAAAAATTTGGAAACGATTTAAATAGAGGCAAGCGTTATTAAAGGGATTTTGTCAACTTAAATTTGTAAATGATTTCACTTGGTCAACTAGACAACTGGAGTACAAGTTTATGGAAAGCATTTCAAATAATCTTGACATTTAAACCAAATCATCACACCAATTCTTTACTTGATACTTCAAAATAACTTCTATTAATAAATGTTGGCTATGTTCTTTCAGTCTAACTTATGTAAGGCACTATGGTATATTAATCAAAAAATATCGTACACTCGTAACATATCATTCTACACCCGAAAAGGACTTTTCACGTTTTATTTTAAGCGTTACACGAAACGCTTACCATAATATCACATATCGTTAATTGTCTGTCGCCAAGAATTTCCGTTGCTATGCACGGGTACTCGCCTAGTAATATATATATATATATATATATATATATATATATATATATATATATATATATATATATATATATATATATATATATATATATATTTTTTGGGAGGCGACTTTCAATTTTTGGTTTAGAGAGTCGTACCCGCCACAAAGGCAGGCCCTCATCCACCACATACCCAGATTTTGTCTTTAAGGTCCTCCGTCACAAAATAATTGTCCCCCGATAAAAAACACACAGTTTCAGAAAACATAATCATTATTGCATTATCTCTCTTACTTTTTTGCAAAATGACAGTTTTACCCTTATGCAATTAATTAAATCTTTGAATAATGTTTGTAATTTTTAGTATAATTATGTGCAATATGATAAACTTGCTACATTATTCACAACTATATTTTAAAAGTGATAATAATTTTGAGACAACCCAAAATGAGATTTTTAATTTGAAACTCAGGGTATAATTTTGAAGTGATATGTCTTTTCGTACATTATCGTACTAATTACTCACTTTATCTACAAACCCATTGTACAGAGGAGTAGTGCATAAGTGCATCGAAGTTTTTTAGTAATATATTTGGGTAAAAAAAAACTGCTGATCAGCCAATTAGATTAATGACATAGATACTTTCTATTTTTTGATGAAACAATTTGAAATTTTTGTTTCACATATGTAGATGAGAGAAATCTCTTAAGCTTATATACCATAGTGCATATGAATTGTTTGTCTTGATTATGAAGTGTATACGCTGTTGGAATTAAATAACATAAATTTAAACACATTTAACATCAAAGTAATGCGGAAGCGTAAGGAACATATAACATATAATTAATTAACCGAATAATAAAAGTATGCGTACCTTTTAGCAATTCTTCAATAAGAAACTTTATGAACCCTAATTAGGGTTTATGTGGATTAACGAATTGTCCATTACCATTTTACAATTCAATCCAAGATACTAACAATAGTGTGTTAGTACCACGTTCTTGTACACACGTACTAATACCAAGTTAACGTTAATGTTAGTTAATAAAACACAAATTAAAACCAAACTATTTGTTTTGTGAATAAAAGTCGACCGACCCCTAAGGAGGGTGTTTGTTCGATCGGCTAGCACAAATGAAAAGAGGAAAACAATTTTAGGGTATTACTATGTGTACAAGAGATAACAAATAATGACTCTAAGCTTTGTTTATATACTAAGAGAAATGGGTTTGGTTTTCCCCTTGACCCATTCGACCGGCCATACAACCCAAAAGGGTTTTCGAAACCTTCTTGACTTCCAATTTTCACTCTAGTGCTTTCCTTTTATTATTTAACGGTCGTTAGTCAATTATCATTAATTACTTAACGGTCGTTACATGTTTTGTGTATTTAATAATTAAATATAACCTTTTATATTAAATTATTAATCATTAACTTTTCATACGTAAAGTGAGCAATCCCGTGATCTCGAGTTCGATCCTAACATACATCTATTAATTTATGTCCATAAACTGTAACACCCCCTAATTTATGAGATAACAGCGGAAGACTAATTAGGGTGTTACGGTGAGGATCGAAGTCATAATTATAGAAAATGGCTCGAAAGAGACGTTTTGAAAGTTGTTTGTCATTCAAATAATACTTTTGTTCAAAAGTGAAATATCAGTGTAATAAAATCCCATGAAAGGGTATGATAATTTGAAAAGAATGACATATTTGATTTTTACACCATGTAATTTATCAGAGTTAAAATGCCCTCTCCGCGTCTTGTCCGGCTCCGTTAATTACCTGAGATAAACATGCTTAAAAGTGTCAACACAAAGGTTGGTGAGTTCATAGAGTTTAATAGAAAACAATTTATTTCAATGAATTCAAGAGTGTACAGTGATATTTGGTATATGTACAAGTACGAGTAAACAATTGTTTTCAATAATCTGGGTGTGAAATGACATTTGAAATAATTGCTAATATTGATAAAGCAAGTAATGAGTTGCACTGGGTAAAAACCACAAGTGAGTCATATATGAGATCAGTTAAATTCAAATATAGGATCATAATCCTATCATGGAATGAAAACAATGATGTTATGCCTGGAATCTACAAATGTGGTGAAATATTAATACAGCTGTATCTAAATATATATGGAAACATATATATTCATATAAATATATTGCTCTAAGCCTCATGACACGAAAAACGTTAACAAAGTACCGTAAAATGGAGGTGATCACATCAAATCAATGATGGATTTATGGCCCTCGAGTAATAGGTGATTTGTCGATTCCTATTTTTCTCAAATATAGTGCATTACGACTAATAAGACTAGCCACAAAGGCATTCCGTCAGAGTATTAGTGGGATAGGTCGTCAGCCTCTAATAGATTTCGAAGCTGTCCACTATATTCGCGTTCACTTACTAGTGATTAATGGCTCATGATAGAGGGACTTTATGGCAATACAGTAACTTAGGCAATATCAAGTTAATGGGGTACATAAAATATGCGTACTTTAATTCTGGCGAATATTTCCATTGGAGTTTGGAATTAACTTATAACAGTGGGATGTACATTCATAATGTTACGTGAAGATGCATAGTGAAAACAAGTATCATGTTACAGTAAGCAATTTGAAAATGCTATCATCTGAGTTCAGTGTTTAAGCTAAGCAAGCAATTTACAAGTAAAACGAGCATATATCTCTCCCAAAGAGTAAATCAACGCATGTAGGTAAGAATTATAATTCTGAGTAAATCATGTGAGTTTTCAGAGTATGAAAGTAAACGTAAACAGTTGAGCATGTATCTCCCCCAAAGAGTATAAAACTTGTAAACAATAAAAATAGGGCTACGACTCACCTTGAGCGTATCTGACAAGGTGGAATTATGAAATCAAGTAAGATTATGGGAACGATTACGGAAATGTCTTCAACACGTGACCTGAATATAAGGGAAGTCTGAGTATTTGACTTTTTACGAATAACGAGTGTGAAAACTAGAAATCGTATAACGATTTGATCGGTGATGTGAGTGTGATATGCTTAAAATGCCTAAAGTTTAAAAATAATATTACTTATAATATTATCTTGTTTTTATGTCTTTGAAATCCAATAATATCGTTTCCTCAAAAGTGGTGAAACGAAACGGGAAGTTAAATCGTTTAAACTCGTTATATAGAAATATAACGAACGTTAAATATTAAGAAAACAAAATATATAAAAATGCACGTGACGTGACAGAAATTCGTAAAATAAAATATGGAAATGAAAATATCAATCATGTTCTGTTGGTCCTTGTAATTTTACTGTTTTTACACTTTACACCCTAACGGCGTTAGTGTTGCACCGTTAGTCCTTAATTATGTATAAATTACATTTATAGCCCACTACATGTCCAAAATAACTTTCTGAGCTTGGAATATCAAATAATATCAATTTCTATCCTAAACATTCTGTTTTGACAGTTTCAGTCCAAGTCTTAAAGGTTTGGCAGTTTTAGTCCTTCTAAGTGTAACTAGTTTGCATTTTTAGTCCAAACGTACAAAAATTATGGGGAAAATTATTCCGAATTTTTCTGGAGCTTATTGAAGCTTATTAAAACTTATTTCAACAGCTTATTAGCAAAAATAGCTTATTTTTCACCTAATGGGCTTTTAACGAGCTAATTAAAGGCCCGTTAACGTTTAACGATCCGTGAGCTTTGAGACGAGTTGGGCTTATCCCTAGGCTCATTTTTAATGTCCTATTTTCATATGAAAAGAGCTTTTAGGTCCAGTTTATACGGTGTGCTTATTTTTAGCTTATTGGGCTTTTCAGCCTATTTAAAGTTTTATAACTAGTTTCGAAATATGTGTGTGTCGATTTACTTTGGAAATTTTTAAGGGGTTAAACGTTCTTATCATTACAAAGTATAAATACGAAACTTGTAGCTTGTAGCAAGGAGAAATAGGTTGTGCAAAAATATTGGGTGGTTGTTAAGTCGGATTTTGTTCTAAGGGTTCATCTATGTCGCGACTTGGAGAACTTTTCTGGTTGAAAAAGACTTAGAAAAATTTCAGGTTTTGTGTTTCATACGTGTGTATTGATTTAAATTGGCCAATTTAGAAGGTTCAAATGAGCTTATCATTACACGCTATATTTATGAAACTTGTAGCTCGTAGCATGGTCTATTAGGTTACGTAAAAATATTGGGTGGTCTTTAAGTTAAATTTTGTTTTACAAGGCCATATTATGTGCAACTTGAGACAGCTTCTATAAGAAAAACACTTAGGGGCCGCTTGGTTGGGGGGATAGTGGGGGTGGGTAATGGGTATATAATCATTAATGATGGTTGGTTTAAGGGAATGCAATGGCCCATTACCCACTAGTGGGTAATGGGGCATTACCCAACAATTTGGGGGGTAAGGGAATGCATTGCATTGCATTCCCTTTGCATTCCTCACCCTTTGAACCAAGCGGCTTCTATAAGAAAAACCCTTAGTAAATTTTTGTATGTTTTCTGATTTTTATACGTGTAAGGTAGGATCAACATGAGGTTCGAATGAATATGTACACATGATATAAACGTGAAGTGAGTGTTTTTAGTGATTCCTAGGCCTTCCACAAGGGAGGCAAATCACGATTCGAGCTCTATATCCTAACGTTGTATGCAAAAATAATCACAAAATATATACGTTCGACTAATGCTAATATGGGATGCATGGCGATATATAAACGTGATATATGAACTCAAAGTGATATAAAGTGACTTACAACACCTCTAGGGTGGGTAGTGGACTCGCAGAGATGACTAGAACACAAGAAACGATTCACAACTTGCTAAAATTGATATATACGACTGATGCGTGGTTTTGCGACCTTACAACAGGTTTTACCTCTCGAGGGATCTCAAGAGGCTTGCAATCCCCACCAGGCAGTGTACCTGACCGATGTAGTATAGTGAAGTGGCAAGTACCGGGGGATTGATCGTTCTCTAGGGGAATAGTGTCGTTAGGATTGAAAAACTACTCTAATAGGTCTAAGAGTGAGGGAAGATTCTTTTTGTATTTTTATAATTTTATGAAAGCAAGTAAAATCTCGGGTTTGAAAGAGTGGGCGGAATTAGTTGCTAGTCAACTAACCCAAATAACTACAAATGCAAATAAAATAAAATAACTGAAAATGAAAAGGTTGTGAAACTTATGTGGAGAGAAATGTGTTTACTTAGATTTCCTTACTCCCTAACTATCTTTTACCGGTTGATTAGTGTGTATTAATTGCGTGGATGACGGGTGTATTCCTTAATACCAATCGTGGGGTGGCGTACGTACTTCCCCAACTCTACAAGCTCCTACTTCACTCCTATGTCGAGCCGGCTAGGAAGCTCCTAACATGGGATCACTATAATTCGCTCATGCATTAAATACAACCATAAAAACCTTAGTACGCATTGGTTCATGTTTCTTAAGACGTTCAAGCAAGTTACCGAATAGGAAGTTAGCCAGTTTTCTTAAGCCTAACATCGATAAACAATCATCCAATACAATAAATAACACACTAACAACCAATAATCAATAGTTAGGTTTCATTATATCTAAGCAAACATAAGATAAATCTAGCCTAGCATGTTAATTAAAAGACAAGAACAAGATATAATCAAACAACACATAGACATATTGATTGATTAAGTGATTACTTATCTTCAATTAAACATGGGAGATCCAAGGGTATGAAAACCCTTAAAAATGGCAGAAATTCGTCTTAGGGTTTCTCCTCACAAAGTTGCACACTAATGACAAAAAAATGCAAAACTATATATAGAACTTAGTGGCTGACGGCGTCACGTTGTAGATCTTGACGCCGTCACCTCGCCGTGTCTAGGGTTCCCGGATGGCCTTCTTGACGCCGTCCCTCTTTAGTGCTCCAAAATCCGCTCTGGCTTATCAAAGGTTGACGCCGTCAGAAATGGGCTTGACGCCGTCTCTCTTTAACTTAAACCGTGATGGCCTTGATCACCTTAAAGGGTGACGCCGTCAGACTTCCTTTGTAAAATTCCCTGTCTTATCATGTGTATTTTTCATATCCACCTCTTTTGCCAAGCCATGACACCGTCAGGAGCAATCCTTGACGCCGTCAAAGGTACTTTTCCAGCCGATTTTGAGACTTTGTCGTTTTCTTCACTTTTATGCTCCAAAAACGTCCAAAATGCTTCCTTTTCCAGATTTCTTCTCCAAAGTACCTAAAATGACAAAAGGAATGATTTAGGGCAATATTTGATCAAATAAATACGATTTAGGGCTTAAATGACCCCCTAAAAGCGGTACACTTTTCGCTTCATCAACGACGTATATATACAAACCCATATTTTTCGAATGAGCTAGGAACGGAGCAGGGGGATTGTTTCTGGTTCTTTGTGAGTTCTCTACTGATCAAAGAGATTTAGAAATAGTATCTACGAGTTGAGGACGAGAGGAGGTGAATGTGAATTGAGTTGTACGTATAATATGTATACGTATAAGTCCTTATATTGCATTTTATTCATTCTCAACTTGTTCCTACTATTTCAATGTCAGGGAATGTTGGATTTAGATAGATCTACTGACATTACAAAGACTTTAGAGCCATGTGAGGGTGAGGGGAAACTATGGATGTTGACACACACACACACACACATACACACACACATATATATATATATATATATACACATATATATATATATATATATATATATGTCGACTAGGTTGTTTTTGTGTACAAGAATTGGAATTAATGTGAAATCTTGACATCCTTGACGATAAATACTTCCTTTAACTCATAAATGATCAATCAATAATGTTAGAATGGGTGGAAACAAGCTCGGGTCAAAACGGTTGGTTTTGTGAAAAAAGTATATATGTCGATTTGGTGTTAAATGGCCAAACACTTTGGTCTTTAAAAACGTATCAAACGTTCGTCCTAGAAGCTAAAACTTGGCACTTTATTTCTTTGGTGGGAGGACAAATAGGAGGTTCAATAATATATATAAGTCGCGTTTAAAAATCAAAAGAAACCAAGGCGTTTTGGAGGGTGTCTAGGTCGACTGAAATGGAAATGAAATGGGATGTTGGGCCTGGTGAACAGTAGACGCAAAAGGAAGTTGGGCTGAAACTTTTCTTGGCCCATGTGATGTTTATTAAGTATATTTTGATTCCGTGGTTCGCCCGTGAGCTCGTCCCGTTATTTTGTAAATTATGTGATAACGTTTTCGTGTTAAATTAATATAATAAAGAAAAATTTAAATTTTCCCGCAAAAATGGTGATTAAAAATAATGACGAAGATTATTATATAATTAAACGTCGCTAATTAAAGGAATTTTTGCAGTTTGCTACATAAACTAACAGCTCCTACTTGTACATATTTTAATAGTGTAATCACATCGGTTAGCGTCTAGCAACACGCCGATACCTCTAGTACAACTCGAGTAATGTCTCCTGTAAAAACCTTTTAATGATTCATCATTATTATTATCCTTGTAACACCCCAACCCGACAAGGGTAGAAGTGCCACATTATGGTGACATATCAAAGCAAACACAAGCATACATCTTTAGTAATACAAAGGAATCTCAAAGGTTACAAAGGAAATACAAAGTTACAAAAGAGAACAAAGAGATAAATACTAAGTTTGAAAATGCAAATCCTTCTAGTCATCTCTATTTCAAAATAGCTATCAAAGTGTAGTCTTCTAAGTCCAACGGTACTCTCCACTCATAACCCAGCTTCTTACAAAAACCTGCCGCAGGAAAAGAAATGCGGCTGAGCTTAAAAAGCCCAGTGAACAGATATAGAGGTAACAAGCAGTAATAATGGAATAGTGAAGTAAGGGAAACTATGCAAGGTATAATAAGAGTTAGGGAAAAAGTAAAAGATTATAAGGTAAAGAAAACAGTAATCCACCACGAGCCCAAGTCAAGTCAAGTAAGTATCAAGTCAAGTATCAAGTAACCAAGTAGCCATGTATCCGGAGGGGTGACCTCGGGATACCAAGTATAATGTGAAGAGATGCCTCAAAGGTTGGAGTAGCTAACTCCCTAGCTGTGAAAGACGTGTATCGCACACACCATCAGTCACCAAGTAAATAACAAGTAATATCATGATAAATCCATCGAAACAAGTAACAAATCTAGGATGCATCCATACGCCCCAGTAGGCCAAGTACTTCCTCTACGTAACAAGTCAAGTCAGGGACGGGATAGGTCATCACTCTCCTACCCTAGAGTCATGCCATCGGTGCATCAATGACAAGGACATGAAACCCTCATGCCTAGTATACAAGTGGTGGCTCGTAGTCTCAAACTGTGGATCAAGGGTCAAATATGGTATCAAGTGACCAAGTTCAAGTTTCATATCAAGTGGTTCAAGTCAAGTTTCCATTTCAAGTATATCATATCAAGGTTTATATCAAGGTTCAAGTCAAGGTTAAAATCAAGAATCATAGCATAGGGTTTATAGCAAAGGTTCAAATCAAAGTTCAAATAGATCATATCAAAGGTTCATAATCAAATGATTCGTAGGTTCATAGTAAAGATTTAATTCAAAGGTTTCATATCAAACGCGTATTTAGAAGTAATCTTTCAATAAGTGACTTTCATAAAATGATATTTAGTAAAGTCTTTCATAAAGATAGTCTTTAAAAGTAGTTTTCATAAAACTTTTAGTAAAATTTTATTTAAAAGTGGTATCGCATCGTGCTCAACAACATCGTTTTAAAATAGCTTTTCTCAAAACATTTTCATATATAATTAAGAAAGGTTTTCGCATCCAGTTATAATATCAAATGAACCTTCAAGGTATCCAAGGATTTGAATATTCATGTCACAGGGTGACGAACGAATTATATCAAGTATCAAGGGAACATAGCAAGGTTCAATTTATCAAAGGGAGCATAGCAAGGTTCACAAATCAAGGGGAGCATAGCAAGGTTCACAAATCAAGGGGAGCATAGCAAGGTTCAAGGGAGTAAGATAGACAAGAGAGAGAGAGAGTTCGTGAGAAACCTGTGAGAAGGTCAGAATATCTGTACCTTATTCGGAACGCAAACAAACACAAGATAGCAAACACTGAAAAGAATCAGATCACTCCTTCTTCACACCTAAAGGAGTAGAAGACAGAATTACAAGTGGTTCCTATAACTCAGATTACTAATTTTAGTTTATCTTTCCATTTTAGGTAACTTTCCAAATTTAGCAACTTTCCATATTTAGTAAGTTTCCACTTTAAGTAAGTTTACTCGTCTTAAGTAACTTTCTATTTTTAGCAGGTTTCCAAGATTAGTGAGTTTCCATCTTTAGAAAGTTTCCTTATTTAGTAAGTTTCCAAAAATAGCAAATTTCCATAATTAGATAAATTCCATAAAGTAATTAGGTTAAGTCATTTATTAAATATTATTATGGGAATAGGGTTCATTTTAACAAGTTATAATAGTTTAGGGTTAAATATGACAACTTTCTATATTTTAGGGTTTTAAATGCAATTATGCCAAAGATAAAGGTCTAAAGTGCAAGTATTACAAGTTATTCATTTTAACCCTTAAGTTTCCCATATTACAATTCCAATCCTTTAATTTTAACAATTTTACAAATTAAACCCTTTAATTAATTGAATTACAAATTAAACCTTTTAATTAATTAAAATACAAATTAATCCTTAATTATTCATATTTACACATTAAGCCTTTCATTATCCAAAATTACACATTACACCCCTTACATTAATATTTATACGAAACATCCTCCATTTTACATAATTTACAAAACAAGTCCCTCTATTTTATAAATTTTCAAATCGGATTAATTAATTAAACAAATTACCATATAAATCTTTTAGTTACAAATTTTACATATAACACCCCCATATAATAATTTATACAATTCACCCTAGTCCAAAGTCACTTACAAAAATAATCCACAAGTTTATAAAATTACAAGACACACCTTTTTCTTTTTAAAACCCTAATCGGCTACTTCTAAAAACAACCAAACCAAGCCCTAATTTTTCCAAAGCCTACACACCATCATTACATCATTATTACAAGCATTTATTTCCTGGAAAATTCTTTACAAACCCTAACCCTAATCGTATAACCTTTTTCCTTTTTATTTACCTTTCTTTTTAATTCAGCCGATTACAAATTAATTCCCAAACATGAATCTAAGCCTTGACAATTATGTTACTGATTTTTCTAATTTTATCTAGTACGAATAGGACCTGAGAAAAATAGGCTTGAAGGACACAAAATTGGTAATAGCCGATTCACAATTTATTTGGTTTTTAGGGTTTTAGATCGTATTTTAATTCAAACGATCATATAACTTTGCATGATTAAATTTTATAAATTTTTCATGAATCATAGTGATATTAGGGATACTAGAAAAATACCAAATCGAATAATGGACAGAGGATGAGTCCGATCGAATTAACCCTTCTCGGCTGGAAAAATACGACCCAAACAATATTCCCTCGATCACACGAACGACCCTGCAACCTTGGAACTATTTTTATCACTTCTCTTGAACTTGTAAGAACCCAGGAAAAATAGGTGGAAGCCCTCAAAAATTCGTGTATAGCCTTGGTGGTTTTTAGTTTTGATTTTAGGGTTTTAAGAGATATAAAAGGGAAAACAATTAGAAACCGTGTATAAGGATGAGGGGAGGGCATGGATTTCGGCCCAAGGAGTACAAGGAGATCAATATTCTGATTTGCAAAGATTTCCTCTCAATTTGTAATGCTTATCTTTTATTTAGTTGATTTTAATTATTTAACAAGAAAAATAAATATATATATACAAGTATTTTCGGCCCATATAATTTTTTTATGATGTGACAAGTATTTTTAGGACATTTAGAATATTAAAATGTTCATGTAAAAATTATCATACTTCATATGTTGCTAGTTTCCAAGAGTTTAGGATTTATTTGATGTTTTATTTAAGTATTAATTGAAATTTTAAGTTACAAGGGTATTTTGGTAATTTTGCATGTTTGGAAATTTTGGGTTTTACAACTTCTTCCCCTCTAAAAGAAAATTTTCGTCCTCGAAATTTGAAGT
The DNA here is from genome assembly GCA_021014915.2 of Artemisia tridentata subsp. tridentata. Lineage (NCBI taxonomy): Eukaryota > Viridiplantae > Streptophyta > Magnoliopsida > Asterales > Asteraceae > Artemisia > Artemisia tridentata. The sequence continues at coordinate 124,687,515 of CP139505.1, read as the reverse complement.
CGCAAAGTTAGACGAAGTCGTAGCAAATCGCAAAAGATCGTCACAAACATTCTCACGCCCGGGAGGTTCTTCCAAAAAGGATCTTCAAACCAAATAGTTTCTCATGACTCAATCAAAACAAGGTGGGTTCAAATTCCTCAGAAGGAGACAAATTAGGTTGATTCTGATCAAAAGGCCCATGCAACATAAAATGGATGATAGGTGAATCTTCTGGAAAACTCATATGGAATACGAACAAAATTTCAAATCAAATTAACTGTATCAACAGTAGAGAGGGCTACAAAGATTTTAAGATTTATAACTGAGGTCAACTGAATGCAAAACGAGAGTCCAAACTCATCCAGATATTTAATGAACAAAGGCAGAGTATACGCATAGGTAGAATGAACCTAAAGTCTTACTAATCACGGATAATCCAACGGAGATCAAATTCTAAACTACTTAGGTACTCCCCAAGATGTCCTATGGCCACAATGAGTGCACGTTATATGGTGTAAGTATTATCACGTTGATCAGGCGTCATAATACTAGCACCACATAAATATGCCTTCATGATGATCATACTTTATCTCGAGTCGTGAGCAAAACAACCTATCTTAATCCACCTAGTACTTCTACAGTCTCAGAGGTCAACAAAATCAAATGTCATAGTCAAGAGGGAAAACAAAACTACTCGCAAGAGTATCGGAATCCCAGATTTCCTAGCAGAAGTAAGGTACGCCATCCACAAGCATCATATCTTCCACAATTCGCCAAAATTCCCCAAAACAAAGCCATCATCGAACATACGAAAAATAAACACGAAACTAAAATGCTTCTAGGGAACTTAAATCATTAGAGGATCTTATTACTATATAACGAAGCTTAAGTGAGTCAACGGAAGTGGAAATTAGTCGTCAATAACTTCGGCCTTCACAGAATCAATTCTTCCAAACATAAAAGGTCTGTTTCAAAAATCCGTTCATTCAAAACATCCAATCTCTTCAAGTCCGGTTAATCTGTCTTCGTTTGTCCATCAATCTGGAAGTGAAACAAAATCGTGAACTTGTGTCTGGCTCATCAAGCCTCCTGCAGTTCTTCTTGGAATGTGATGGAGTAATGTGAATTTTTGGCACGATCTTTAAATCCCTTCATCATCCAGTCTGCTTCCGTTCTAAATTCATCTTAGTACAACCAAGATGAATAGGGAAGTGAGACTGCATGTCTTCATCAGCTCCAGGTTCGCCATCTTGACTAGATTTTTTTTTCTTCTGCATCGCCAACACTTCTGCCTTGTAAGGAATGTCTTCACTCTTCAGGGTAGCCACCACTGTTGTCAACTCCAGGTCAGGCAGTGAAGTAATTCTTCTGATATGTTTCTAGTTGTCTTGATGCATGCGCAAAACCTTCTGTGCTGCAAGGGAGTATAACCGAGTCTCTTTCTGAAATGTCCCAAAATTTGTTCCGCCTGAAGGTATGGAAGCTAATTTCTATTTCAGCTTTTCCAAAACTCCATTCTCACTCAAACTAAACTGTTTCTCTCTGTTCACGAAATTTATCAATGGTAACGCAAGTTGTAAACATCTTCCAGAATTCTTCTGCAAAGTTCAAAAGATTTCAGTTCTCCACTCTGTTATCGGTCTTGACCACTTGGTGATAGTTTCAAAACTTGCGGGATTTAAAGAGATATCCTCAATTAAGAACACCATTGTCTCAACAAATATCAACCTCCCAGAATGCACAAATGATCGTCAAATTTCTAACAAAGTGCAAAAATGATTTTCATGCTCTTCCTCGTCTCCGAATGTACTATTAAGTCATTCAATGACCATTTGCCCAAGTACTCACGAGAAAACATCATTTATCAAATTCACAAAACAGTCAGAGCTTTAGCTAATACTATTAGCGTCACTAACCGTCATAGCAGTCGTTACGAATACGGAAGGCGATTCCAAGAATAACCTCAATTCATACTTCCATCTGAAGGAAACTTCGCGCTCTGAAATTGAACAGATACATAGTCTTTTCAGGGTGGAGAATTAATGGTTCCTAACAGCAATACGGTTCAGCTTCCAGTAATCAATACATATCCCCTGTCACCATCCTTCTTGATGAACTCAAATAAGTACATTTTATTATCATCATTTATCCTATTTATTTGACTTGTTTTATTATATTATATATGAGAATTGATACGTTAATGTTTACTTTTGTAATTCTCAGGTAAAAACAAGTATTATGTGAAACTTGGCGATTTTGGACTAATAATGGAGCAAAACAAGCAAGATGTTAAGAGTCTACTGAAATGTACAAGATCAAGATCATTCTGCTCCAGATACGCCGCAACGTACTTCTTACATAAGGCGCATCACTATCAAGATTTCACAAGTTACAATCCAAGACGGCAAAGGACATGCGCCGCATAGAGAAATGGAGTTACGCCGCATCTTAAGGCGGTGTATGAATATTCCTGAATATATTAATCTTGGACCCCACGCGAAGTTAAGTCGATGCGCCGCATCTACTTATCCTATGCGCCGCATCCAACCCTCAGACATAAACTATAAATACCCTAAGGCCAGACGAATTTCGAGATCTTTTGGAGACTATCCTTTAGACACCGAGCACAGTGCAAGATACCAGAGCCGAATTCAGACGTGTTAGCAACACAAGACACACCCTAAACGAAGATACAAGAGCTGTAAGAAGGTCCTGCATGTATTTAATTCATTAAGTAGTTTTGTTTTATTGTATTAGTACACTTTAATTCATCAGGATTGATGGGCCGATTCCATGTGACTACGGAAAACCATGGGCACCCCTTAAAATTGCTTTCCCATTAATTAAAGTTTATATGTTGATGTCTTTGGTGACTTTTATTAGTGCATTGATAACCTCTGTGTCTAGCTGAGCATTGGTTGGGTCGCCATGCCCCTTCCTCGCCTATCTATTCTAGCGTATACGAAACGTGGGCATCACAAGTGCTCAATATTCTAGGATAGTGGGATAGACATAAGTGATCATTAAGGGTTTACTCGCCGATAAGATTAGAGCCAACGAGAAAGGGTTAATTACATACACTTCATATAAAACTAGCAATAAAACAAGTGACAAGCTACTTAATTATCAGGACAGGTCTTCTTATTGTCTCAATTATCTATCTGTGTACGTGTGTGCTAATCGCTGATTCGTGCTCATTAGTTTAGTTTATATTTAATCATAACCAAACCGTGCCAGTCTCTCAGGCTGAACCCCCTTACGTTAGATTAGGTTGTATAGCTAACCTAAGATATTAAAATACTGATTAGAATAACTAGATAATACGTTCCACTCTTAGTGATCGACACTCTACTTACCATTATATTCATACTGACCGGGTACACTGCTCGTTAAAGTGTGTGTTTTATTGATAAGTCGGCTAAATATAAATTTAAAACTTGAGTAGGCATTAATACTGCTAAAACCACAACGACATCACGCGCACACCAAGTCTTTGGGCCGCTGCCGTGGATATAAAAGAATTAGAGCAATACACACGCACATCAAGTTTTTGGCGCCGCTGCCGGGGAGTGAATTGTTATTATCTGTTAATTTGATTAGTATTTTAATTAGTTTTTTCTTTTTAATTTTTAATTTTTAGATTCTAACCGCTAACCCTGTTATATATTAGATAAATTGCATTCATTGTATTATTTGCATATTTTCTGATTTTGTGTGTTTTTATTTTCTTTAATTTTTGTTTATTTTTATTTTAGTTTTTTTTTGTTTTTCTATTTTTCTGCATTCTGCTATCGTTGTACTGTGCTGATACAAACGATACGGCGCATCTGTTTTCACAGATACGGCGTATTGCGTTTAATTTTTATAAAATACAACGCGTTTAATAAATTCAAGTACGACGCATCTTTTCCCCAAGATACGGCGTATTCTGTTTTTAATATGAAATTTTTCTAAACCCTCACGCCATACGACGCATCTGTTTTAACAGATACGGCGTATTGTCGATTTAAATTAAAAACAGTTTTCGAATTATTAAACAGATACAACGCATCGATTTTTACCGATACGGCGCATCTGCTGAATCAAAAATCTTGTATTTTGAAACGTAACGAAAATACGGCGCATTAACTTTTGTTAATACGACGCATTTAATTTTAATAAATATAATCGATTTTTGATAATTAAAACTGATACGGCGCATTCTAATTCTAAGCGGCGTATCTATTTTCTGAATAAAAGTCTGTTTAAATTTTAACGATTATAAGATACGGTGTATCCAACTTTTTGGATACGGCGCATCATCTGCAGATATCAGCAACTTTTATTTTTCTTATTCCCGAACGGAAAATATTCTAACCCTTACACTTGGAAGTTTTTACTTTGAAATCTACCTGTCTTTAATTTTCAGGAACAATGTTCGATATTTTCCCCAACTGGTTCGGAAGACCCCAAAGAAACCTTACCATGGAGGAGTTTGCACTACAAATCACTCATGCAAATGAAAAAGAACATCATGAAGCAAGAAACTTTATTAATGAATTCAAAGGCAGTCATGAGCTGTTACTAAAGGAACAAAACAACATGATTAATGGATTGGCAATTGAAGTGCACCAATTGTCAACGGTGCTTAACAAGATTCTTTTGGTAAAACACGATTTGAAAGGGATTACAACTAGAGGCGGAAAGTCAACCTTTCAAATCGGCGAGACACCCGAGGATAACAGTACAAACAAGATTTCCCCTGAGTCTTTATCATCTGAGCAAGTGCAACCGAAAGAAACTAATCCAGAACCTGTGATTAGAGAAGAACCTTCTGTTGAACTTAAACGATCAACACTACCTTTTCCACATAGAGTAAGGAAGGAGAAAGAAGATGCCTATCAAAGGAAGTTCCTAGAAAATCTCAAGCAGCTGCAGCTAAGCATACCATTTATGGAAGCCCTAGTGCAAATGCCAAAATATGCTAAATATCTGAAGGGCTTACTTACAAACAAGTCCAAACTTGAAGAGGCTTGCACTGTAACAATGGGGGAAAGAAGCTCAGCAGCATTGCTCAACAAACTTCCATCTAAGGAAAAAGATCCAGGGAGTTTCACTATTCCTTGTCAAATTAAAAATTTACATATTGGAAATGCTTTAGCCGACCTAGGAGCTAGTATAAGTCTTATGCCCTCTTCTATGTATGAAAAATTAGGCTTGGGTGAACCAAAACCTACTAGGATGTGCTTAGAGCTAGCTGATAGGTCCATACAATACCCATTAGGAATAGCTGAAAATATATTAATAAAAGTTGATAAATTTGAATTACCTATTGACTTTGTTATCCTCGATATGCCCGAAAATTTTAGAACTCCTATAATATTAGGACGACCATTTTTAGCCACTGCTAGGGCCATGATTGATGTTTTTAATAAAAAGATAAATCTTACCATAGGAAAAGATGAGGTTGAATTTAATATGGAACAATCTATGAGTAAAACTAATTCTGAAGACGATGAATGCTATAATATCGATGTTTCTGATGACACGATTAATCAATTTACTCAGAAATTGTTAAAAGGTAATTTGCTTGATTCTTTTCTGCTTAAAAATTTAGAAAACACAATTTCTATAGAAGATCAAGTTGATGAAAATACTATTGATAATTATTTCGCTGTTGATTCTGCTGTTTGTAACGCCATACGGCGCATCGGAAATATCGATGCGGCGCATTTATCTGATGACAGCAACGAAATAATAAAAGAACAATTTTATTCCGCTAGTGCTAATGAAATTGATGATGTTAAATCTGTGCTTAAGGATCTCCCTTCTACTTTGGAATATGCCTATTTAAATGGGAACACTAATTCGCCCGTTATTATTGCATCTGACTTAACGCCAAAAGAAAAAGAATCCCTTTTGCAGGTACTATATAAACGAAGAGGAGCATTAGCGTGGAGTATGTCTGATATTAATGGAATTAGCCCATCATTTTGTACAAATAAAATCCTCATGGAAGATGAATTCAAACCAACTATCCAACCCCAAAGGCGTTTGAATCCAAAAGTCCAAGACGTGGTGAAAAATGAAATTGTGAAATTACTTGACTCCGGACTTATCTACCCAATTTTTGACAGCTCGTGGGTCAGTCCTATCCACGTTGTACCAAAAAAGGGAGGAATGACGGTAGTACTCAATGACGACAATGAGCTAATCCCTTCAAGAACTGTTACTGGATGGAGAGTTTGCATCGACTACCGCAAACTTAATGATGTTACACGAAAAGATCACTTCCCTCTTCCATTTATTGATCAAATGTTAGAAAGACTATCAGGACATGATTATTATTGTTTTTTAGATGGTTTTTCAGGGTTCTTCCAAATACCCATTGCCTCCGAGGATCAAGAGAAGACGACTTTCACCTGCCCTTATGGAACCTTCGCCTATAGGAGAATGCCGTTCGGACTAGGCAACGCCCCTGCTACTTTCCAACGTTGTATGACGGCTATCTTCCATGATATGGTAGAAGACTTTATGGAAGTCTTCATGGACGACTTCTCGGTGTTCGGTAACTCATTTAGTGATTGTCTCTTTAAACTTGATAAAATGGTTGCTAAGTGTGAAGAAACTAACCTTGTTCTTAATTGGGAAAAATGTCATTTTATGGTTAGAGAGGGAATTGTGTTAGGACATAAGATTTCTGGGAAAGGTATTGAAGTCGACAAAGCTAAAATTGATGTAATTGCCAAACTACCTTACCCCACTAATGTAAAAGGTGTTAGAAGTTTTTTAGGGCATGCTGGATTTTATCGTAGGTTCATAAAGGATTTTTCAATGATATCTAGACCTATGACCCAATTATTGCTAAAAGATGCGAAGTTTGATTTTTCTGAAGATTGCAAAAAGGAATTTAATATACTTAAAGAAAAACTAACTACTGCACCTATTATAATTTCGCCGGATTGGAATCTACCTTTTGAACTAATGTGTGATGCTAGTGATTACGCTGTTGGAGCTGTACTTGGCCAGAAGATAGAAAAGAAATTTAAGCCAATTTATTACGCTAGCAAAACATTAAATAATGCCCAAGAACATTACACCACCACGGAAAAAGAACTTTTAGCAGTAGTTTTTGCATTCGATAAATTTAGGTCATATCTTATATTGTCAAAAACTATGGTTTACACTGACCATTCTGCTTTGAAGTATTTGTTCAATAAACAGGATGCCAAGCCAAGGCTTATTAGGTGGGTTTTATTGCTCCAAGGATTCGATATTGAAATTAAAGATAAAAAGGGTGCCGAGAATCTAGCTGCTGACTACTTATCTAGACTTGAAAACCCTGATATGGAGGTGCTTGATGAAAGTGAAATCGCTGATGACTTTCCTGATGAACACCTTATGATGGTAAGAATTAAGAGCAATAATAATAGACCATGGTATGCCGACTATATAAACTTTATTGTCGCAAATGAAATTCCAAAAGGGCTAACATCCGACGAGAAAAGAAGGTTTCTAAATCGCGCTAGTGAGTATATTTGGGATGAACCTTACGCCTTTAAATTATGCCCTGACAATATTATACGAAGATGCGTAGATGGTGATGATATCCCAGCAATATTGGCACATTGCCATTCAGGGCCGACGGGAGGACATCACGGTGCAGTTATTACAAGAAGAAAAATCCTTGATGCAGGATTCTATTGGCCCACTATGTTGGATGATGCAAAAGATTATATAAAAGGATGTGATGCGTGTCAACGATCCGGAAATATAACATCAAGAAACGAAATGCCGCAAAACTATATCCATGTATGTGAAGTTTTCGACATATGGGGATTGGACTTCATGGGACCGTTTCCTGAATCTAAAGGTAATAAGTATATTTTGGTTGCTGTTGATTACGTATCAAAATGGGTCGAAGCGCAAGCGTCACCAACAAACGACAGCAAGGTAGTGCTTAAATTTTTGCGAAGTTTGTTCGCTAGGTTTGGAGTTCCTAAAGCATTGATTAGTGATAGGGGAACACACTTTTGTAATCACCATCTAGGAAGAGCTTTGGAACAATATGGAGTGTATCATAGGGTTTCCACCGCATACCATCCTCAATCCAATGGGCAAACTGAAGTAACCAATAGGGCTATAAAATGTATTTTAGAAAAAACGACTGGATATAATCTGAAAGGGTGGTCTGACAAGTTAAATGATGCTTTATGGGCATTTCATACAGCTTATAAGACACCGACGGGATGCACTCCATTTTGTCTCGTATACGGAAAAGCATGCCACCTACTGGTCGAAATAGAACAAAGTGCATATTGGGCTTTGATGAAATGTAACATGGATATGGAAGCTGCGACGAAGAACCGTTTCATGGAACTTAATGAACTCTACGAACTAAGAGATGAGGCCTACAGAAATACTAAGATCTACAAAGAAAGAACTAAAAGATGGCATGACTCGAGGTTACATGGGGATAAAACGTTTACTATTGGAGAGAAAGTGCTGCTGTTTAATTCTCGATTAAAAATGTATCCAGGTAAACTTAAATCAAGATGGACGGGTCCGTTCGTTGTCAAGAAAGTGTATCCATATGGGACTATTGAAATATGCGATAAAAATGGTTATATATTCAAGGTAAACGGGCAACGAGTACAGAAATACTTTGATAATAAAATTGAGGATACTGAGAACGAGGTGGTGGAGTTTGAACCCGAAGTATTGGAATAAGGAGCTGAACGTGAGTCTAACTTGAAGACTATGGAATAAAGAAAAGTGCTGACCGGGAGACAACCCAGAGAATTTTTACTTTTCTGTTCTGTGTCGAGTCTGTCAGACCTGCAGAGGATGCGGCGCATCTCAATCCTAAGATGCGACGCATCGCCTGCACTGGTCATATCTTATTTTTCTGCATTTTTATTTTTGACTTTAAAACTTTCTGTCAGTTTAAATAATGCGGCGCATCCCTGGTTAAGGATGCTACGCATCTTTTATTCTGATTCGTATTTATTCCAGGCTACGGCGTATCTTCTTCCATAAGATACGGCGTATCGACTGACCTGATGATTTTCAATTTAATTTTTTTTACGCTTTATTTTTACTAACTACTAATGTATTATGCAAGTTTGAACCCTCTTAATTCAGGTGTGTTAAAGTCTTAATGGTATTATAGATTCCTGCATTCTTGTGGATACATCATTTTTGAAGCTTAAACGTTCTCATCCACAAGAAAGTTGATTTTTGCTCTTATACAAATGGAGGATCATACCGAGCAAATCTCAGGGGAGTTTTTCTGTTCTAATTCTTTTATTTTCCAGTTTTTAACCTTTGTAACAAACAAAGAGGACGTTGTTTAACTTAAGTGGGGGGATTGGAGAATTAGAACACTTACTTGTCCTAAACTTTTTCATAATATGCTTAAAATGTGCTTAATATATCAAAATTTAAAATTTTTAGCATGTTTTTGTTTAAAGTCTAAATTACATAGCTGCACACATAACATTATTTTTAAAAATTGTGAACTTATCAAAATTCACAAATCTATGAGTGTGCCGGTGACTTGTAAACTTTAGAACTTGGCTTATATACTATTCGAGACCACCATAATAAGTATTATCTATATAATTGGAATGACTTGTCTAAATTGGTAAATTTCTAGGATTACACTCAAATAGCCTTTATATGTTATGTGATATTAACTAACTACATTGGTTAGTTAACCCCCGTATAAACCCCTTTGTTACTCTCACTTTTAGAGTAAGATACCCCTAGAAAAACACTCAGAGCCATTCCTTTCGTTTCTTACACCTTTGTTATAATGTTTCGTTACACCCTTACACCTTAGCCTACCCTGTAGATTAAAATCCGTGGTTGGTTAATTGCTTTAGGCAAAGTGTGTTTCCTTACATTACCTGTGTTCGCGTGCGTAATTCATTATCTTTGGTTGAGTCAGGAAATTGCACAATGCAATTGGTATGAAAGTAAATATTGTATATCTTTGAGTTTATTTTTCGTGTGTTTACTACTTTCGCTATTACAGTTATTTCTGAAAGTATGAAAAGTATGGAAAAATTATCCGGAAAGAAAGTGATAGAAAAGTTGTGAAATTACACATATATGTTGAAAAAAAAATCGAAAAAATAGAAAAGAAAAAGAAAAAGGAAAAGTTGGAAGTTTGTTTTAACCAACTTATGTAAAGTTTTGTATTAAGTGGGCGATATCACCACTATTTGTTGTATATTATATTTATGGATTGAATGGGAGTTGGCCGTTATGGGAACGCCAACTAAAGTTATTCTTTGATTGAGATCTTGTTGAGTATAATTCGTGTCTACCTAAAGCGTGTGTTTCAAGTGTTAAAGCGTGAGTTATTCAATGATATGAGTCTTATTCATGGGATGGTTGGGAAAGTAATTTACCACACTTAGGATTTTAATTTATCCGTTTTGTTTATTTTTCATTTTACACCAATTTATATCCCAAATATTATCCATACCCTATATCATTCTTCATCCAAACCTTTGATTTATTGAGATTAGGGATTTGAGCAATCTTAAGTATCGTAGTCGTGGATTCGGCTATGTATTTATGATTTTGTCTCCCTTTTTGATATAATATTATTGGTGAAGATTACTTGGTCCTATCTTTAGCCTATTCGAGTTAAGGATTTGAGCAATTGAAAGTATCGTGGTCGTGGATTCGATCATGTATTTGTGATTTTGTCGCCTTTTCTGGAATTTGAGATCGATAGAGATTAAAAAGAATGATTAACCCTTAACCAACAAACCCTTTTCACCGCTTTAGACTTGTTATTCCTTAGCTTTAGTGGGGGAGATGCGTATACTTGCCAAGCTTATGATAGAATATTCGTCACGACTGGACAGTTAAACGATTAGATTTGCTTTTATCAAAATATTTTATTTTATTTCTAATTCGTTAAGTGTTTGGTTGTGCAATTATGACAAAACGAATACATGCTTTAATATAAAAATAAATCCTAATATCTTTTACGATACATTTTCATAAAACTCATTCTAAGGTTTACTTGGGGACAAGTAAAGTTCAAGTGGGGGGATATTTGATGAACTCAAATAAGTACATTTTATTATCATCATTTATCCTATTTATTTAACTTGTTTTATTATATTATATATGAGAATTGATACGTTAATGTTTACTTTTGTAATTCTCAGGTAAAAACAAGTATTATGTGAAACTTGGCAATTTTGGACTAATAATGGATCAAAACAAGCAAGATGTTAAGAGTCTACTAAAATGTACAAGATCAAGATCATTCTGCTCCAGATACGCCGCAACGTACTTCTTACATACGGCGCATCACTATCAAGATTTCACAAGTTACAATCCAAGACGGCAAAGGACATGCGCCGCATAGAGAAATGGAGTTACGCCGCATCTTAAGGCGGTGTACGAATATTCCTGAATATATTAATCTTGGACCCTACGCGAAGTTAAGTCGATGCACCGCATCTACTTATCCTATGCGCCGCATCCAACCCTCAGACAGAAACTATAAATACCCCAAGGCCAGACGAATTTTGAGATCTTTTGGAGACTATCCTTTAGACACCGAGCACAGTGCAAGATACCAGAGCCGAATTCAGACGTGTTAGCAGCACAAGACACACCCTAAACGAAGATACAAGAGCTGTAAGAAGGTCCTGCATGTATTTAATTCATTAAGTAGTTTTGTTTTATTGTATTAGTACACTTTAATTCATCAGGATTGATGAGCCGATTCCATGTGACTACGGAAAACCATGGGCACCCCTTAAAATTGCTTTCCCATTAATTAAAGTTTATATGTTGATGTCTTTGGTGACTTTTATTAGTGTATTGATAACCTATGTGTCTAGCTGAGCATTGCTTGGGTCGCCATGCCCCTTCGTCGCCTATCTATTCTAGCGTATACGAAACGTGGGCATCACAAGTGCTCAATATTCTAGGATAGTGGGATAGACATAAGTGATCATTAAGGGTTTACTCGCCGATAAGATTAGAGCCAACGAGAAAGGGTTAATTACATACACTTCATATAAAACTAGCAATAAAACAAGTGACAAGCTACTTAATTATCAGGACAGGTCTTCTTATTGTCTCAAGTATCTATCTGTGTACGTGTGTGCTAATCGCTGATTCGTGCTCATTAGTTTAGTTTATATTTGATCATAACCAAACCGTGCCAGTCTCTCAGGCTGAACCCCCTTGCGTTAGATTAGGTTGTATAGCTAACCTAAGATATTAAAATACTGATTAGAATAACTAGATAATACGTTCCACTCTTAGTGATCGACACTCTACTTACCATTATATTCATACTGACCGGGTACACTGCTCGTTAAAGTGTGTGTTTTATTGATAAGTCGGCTAAATATAAATTTAAAACTTGAGTAGGCATTAATACTGCTAAATCTACAACGACATCACGCGCGCACCAAGTCTTTGGGCCGCTGCCGTGGATATAAAAGAATTAGAGCAATACACACGCACATCACCTGTCACCATCCTTCTTTATCGCGAACGAAACTGAAACACGCCCAGAAGATACACTTAAGCAAACTCACTTCTTGGTCTTCGGTTGCTGCTCTTCCTGGTTGCTCAAATCAACTGGTATGATCCCGGACACATCTGAAAGACGTCTTCGCTTGGTGACTAGACAATCTCTCGGTATCATGTCAAATCCTACTTCACACTCCGGTGGAAAACTTGGTGGTTCAACCAGGAATCATATTCAGAAAACTCAGGGTGCCAAATAATTCTCAAGATAAGGTTCATTCATTGGTGTAAGAAATGGGTTCTAGGAAAACTTCATAACCGCGAAAGTAACAGACGAGTCTCCAGAGTAATAGTGATAGCCAAAAGTTTAACAATCGGTAATCATGGTAGGGAGTTCAAAATTGTTTCAAGCGCCAAAGGTGAGACATAGGAGGATAGTTGTCAATATTTTGAATGCTCAATCAACCAATCCCTTATCAGAATAAAATCGAAGTTAACTATCCAAAGAAAGACAGATCAACATAGCAAATCTTATCGTTCAAAAGTGAGAGGGAAACATTCTTATACTCGTGGTTAAACACCACAAGACTTCTCATAGGGACATAGATGGGTAAGACGAAATCAAATAGCATCGGAAGATTCATAGATGCTTATCAAAAGCAAGAGACAAATCACAGAATGTATCAAGTACGTCATCGCCATGGAGATTCTCAGAATGCTCGAAGAGGCATCAAAATGATTAACAAAAGGATTAGAGGTCAGAGTCGGAATCTGAAGATAAGGATCAAATAGTGTCAGTCAATTACTATGCAATTCTCAATGCCTTCAAGATTTATTTAGGTTTCAAATCTTAGGTGGTGCAAAGCATAAGCTTTCAATCTCCAAAAGTGATCTTAACAGGCTTTAACCAAAAGCAAAGCACGAATCAGAGTGATGCGGAAGCAATGATACTTAAACAAATGCCTTATAGTCTACCCATTCCTCACTGGTCAAAACTTAAGTTCATATTAAGAAATCCTAAAGCAAGTTCTCAAGGTGTTCTCCTATGTTCTTACAGTGGAAGCCTAATGGTCCAATACTCACAGGTCCAGGTTTATGTACTACAAGTCGTCAGCTTGGTCTCTGATACCATAAGTTGTAACACCCCAACCCGACAAGGGTAGAAGTGCCACATTATGGTGACATATCAAAGCAAACACAAGCATACATCTTTAGTAATACAAAGGAATCTCAAAGGTTACAAAGGAAATACAAAGTTACAAAAGAGAACAAAGAGATAAATACTAAGTCTGAAAATGCAAATCCTTCTAGTCATCTCTATTTCAAAATAGCTATCAAAGTGTAGTCCTCTAAGTCCAACGGTACTCTCCACTCATAACCCAGTTTCTTACAAAAACCTGCCGCAGGAAAAGAAATGCGGCTGGGCTTAAAAAGCCCAGTGAAAAGATATAGAGGTAACAAGCAGTAATAATGGAATAGTGAAGTAAGGGAAACAATGCAAGGTATAATAAGAGTTAGGGAAAAAAGTAAAAGATTATAAGGTAAAGAAAACAGTAATCCACCACGAGCCCAAGTCAAGTCAAGTAAGTATCAAGTCAAGTATCAAGTAACCAAGTAGCCATGTATCCGGAGGGGTGACCTCGGAATACCAAGTATAATGTGAGGGGATGCCTCAAAGGTTGGAGTAGCTAACTCCCAAGCTGTGAAAGACGTGTATCGCACACACCATCAGTCACCAAGTATATAACACGTAATATCATGATAAATCCATCGAAACAAGTAACAAATCTAGGATGCATCCATACGCCCCAGTAGGCCAAGTACTTCCTCTACGTAACAAGTCAAGTCAGGGACGAGATAGGTCATCACTCTCCTACCCAAGAGTCATGCTATCGGTGCATCAATGACAAGGACATGAAACCCTCATGCCTAGTATACAAGTGGTGGCTCGTAGTCTCAAACTGTGGATCAAGGGTCAAATCAAGTATCAAGTGTCCAAGTTCAAGTTTCATATCAAGTGGTTCAAGTCAAGTTTCCATTTCAAATATATCATATCAAGGTTTATATCAAGGTTCAAGTCAAGGTTCAAATCAAGAATCATAGCATAGGGTTTATAGCAAAGGTTCAAATCAAAGTTCAAATAGATCATATCAAAGGTTCATAATCAAATGATTCGTAGGTTAATAGTAAAGATTTAATTCAAAGGTTTCATATCAAACGCGTATTTAGAAGTAATCTTTCAATAAGTGACTTTCATAAAATGATATTTAGTAAAGTCTTTCATAAAGATAGTCTTTAAAAGTAGTTTTCATAAAACTTTTAGTAAAATTTCATTTAAAAGTGGTATCGCATCGTGCTCAACAACATCGTTTTAAAATAGCTTTTCTCAAAACATTTTCATATATAATTAAGAAAGGTTTTCGCATCCAGTTATAATATCAAATGAACCTTCAAGGTATCCAAGGATTTGAATATTCATGTCACAGGGTGACGAACGAATTATATCAAGTATCAAGGGAACATAGCAAGGTTCAATTTATCAAGGGGAGCATAGCAAGGTTCACAAATCAAGGGGAGCATAGCAAGGTTCAAGGGAGTAAGATAGACAAGAGAGAGAGAGAGAGAGTTCATGAGAAACCTGTGAGAAGGTCAGAATATCTGTACCTTATTCGGAACGCAAACAAACACAAGATAGCAAACACTGAAAAGACTCAGATCACTCCTTCTTCATACCTAAAGGAGTAGAAGACAGAATTACAAGTGGTTCCTATAACTCAGATTACTAATTTTAGTTTATCTTTCCATTTTAGGTAACTTTCCAAATTTAGCAACTTTCCATATTTAGTAAGTTTCCACTTTAAGTAAGTTTACTCGTTTTAAGTAACTTTCTATTTTTAGCAGGTTTCCAAGATTAGTGAGTTTCCATCTTTAGAAAATTTCCTTATTTATTAAGTTTCCAAAAATAGCAAATTTCCATAATTAGATAAATTCCATAAAGTAATTAGGTTAAGTCATTTATTAAATATTATTATGGGAATAGGGTTCATTTTAACAAGTTATAATAGTTTAGGGCTAAATATGATAACTTTCTATATTTTAGGGTTTTAAATGCAATTATGCCAAAGATAAAGGTCTAAAGTGCAAGTATTACAAGTTATTCATTTTAACCCTTTAGTTTCCTATATTATAATTCCAATCCTTTAATTTTAACAATTTTACAAATTAAACCCTTTAATTAATTGAATTACAAATTAAACCTTTTAATTAATTAAAATACAAATTAATCCTTAATTATTCATATTTACACATTAAGCCTTTCATTATCCAAAATTACACATTACACCCCTTACATTAATATTTATATGAAACATCCTCCATTTTACATAATTTACAAAACAAGACCCTCTATTTTATAAATTTTCAAATTGGATTAATTAATTAAACAAATTACCATATAAATCTTTTAGTTACAAATTTTACATATAACACCCCCATATAATAATTTATACGATTCACCCTGGTCCAAAGTCACTTACAAAAATAATCCACAAGTTTATAAAATTACAAGACACACCCTTTTCTTTTTAAAACCCTAATCGGCTACTTCTAAAAACAACCAAACCAAGCCCTAATTTTTCCAAAGCCTACACACCATCATTACATCATTATTACAAGCATTTATTTCCAGGAAAATTCTTTACAAACCCTAACCCTAATCGTATAACCTTTTTCCTTTTTATTTACCTTTCTTTTTAATTCAGCTGATTACAAATTAATTCCCAAACACGAATATAAGCCTTGACAATTATGTTACTAATTTTGCTAGTGTTATCTATCATGAATAGGACCTGACAAAAATAGGCTTGAAGGACATAAAATTCGTAATAGCCGATTCACAATTTATTTGGTTTTTAGGGTTTTAGATCGTATTTTAATTCAAACGATCATATAACTTTGCATGATTAAATTTTATAAATTTTCCATGAATCATAGTGATATTAGGGACACTAGAAAAATACCAAATCGAATAATGGACAGAGGATGAGTCCGATCGAATTAACCCTTCTCGGCTGGAAGAATACGACCCAAACAATATTCCCTCGATCACACGAACGACCCTGCAACCTTGGAACTATTTTTATCACTTCTCTTGAACTTGTAAGAACCTAGGAAAAATAGGTGGAAGCCCTCAAAAATTCGTGTATAGCCTTGGTGGTTTTTAGTTTTGATTTTAGGGTTTTAAGAGATATAAAAGGGAAAACAATTAGAAACCGTGTATAAGGATGAGGGGAGGGCATGGATTTCGGCCCAAGGAGTACAAGGAGATCAATATTCTGATTTGCAAAGATTTTCTCTCAATTTGTAATGCTTATCTTTTATTTAGTTGATTTTAATTATTTAACAAGAAAAATAAATATATATATATACACAAGTATTTTCGGCCCATATAATTTTTTTATGATGTGACAAGTATTTTTAGGATATTTAGAATATTAAAATGTTCATGCAAAAATTATCATACTTCATATGTTGCTAGTTTCCAAGAGTTTAGGATTTATTTGATGTTTTAATTAAGTATTAATTGAAAATTTAAGTTACAAGGGTATTTTGGTAATTTTTCATGTTTGGAAATTTTGGGTTTTACAATCCTTTTGTTTCTAATACCATGTTAATATGAATATGGATATCAGTCATTCTATAATTAACTATTCTGTTTCTCATTGTTTATGATTGAGCAAGATTACCAAATCTTCTGAACGTATTCCAGATAGATCTTGGGCGTGCGCCCGCAAACATCTTGTCAACCCTACGAGGGGCCCAACAGTATTAAACTTCAAAACGAATTTGAAGGAACAAATTCTTTATTGACTACAAGCAAAAATCATGAACTTTGTAACACTTCTGAAAACAATCCTTATAACTACTAGTTACGTATAGCGTTAAATTGCTTCACAGAAATGCACTACATTCATGACAGTTCTCTGGTATCTCAAGTCTGAGGATAACTATTCATGATTACTTGATGACAAGATCTATAAGGTACAATCATGTAGTTTGAGATAAATCCTATATTCAATCCATTGAATATCATGTGAAATTGGTATGTCAACGCATCAATATACTTTCAAGTATATTTTTACCAAAACTCAGATTTGTCTTAATTTAATGATATTCCCATATCATTAATTGACAATGGACTATTTTGGATAACATAAGTTATTCATGGATTTAAACATGCAAATATAGGACACAATTTATTATTAATGAAAACAAACGTACAAAGTACTTTAAGTCATTATGAATAATAATTGTTTAATATCCCTTATCCAAATACTAAATAGATCAATATATGAAAATTCTAGTTGATGAATTATGTCTCAAGTTATGACAATCATACTTGTTGACAAGAAATAAATCAACCAACTTTGGTATATTAGAATTTTGAGAATACTTATTTCAAGAATTCAACTAGTGAAGTTCTTGTATATTTGCATTCAAATAATTTGATATTGCCACATAATATTTCATAAAGTGTGTGACAACCTCGACCACCAATTTATGATAATCAAACTTTCAAACATTTTTAAAGATTAAAGTATCCTAATTCTTTAATGTATCATGCAACTATGCTCTTAGTGAGCACAACTAGTTTACATAGCAAAGGATAAAATCCTACCATGACTAGTATTGAGTGTCATCTCAATTAAACCAACATCATTGTATACAAACAACAATATGCTCATTAAAACTTCGTAAACTTAATATAAAGTAAAGTAAAGTAAAGTAACTCCCAATACCATCTTCCACGGGTTATGGGTCCCAATACCGTCTTTCACGGTGTATGGGGGAGGTTGAGACGTAGACAGCCTTACTCCTACCTAAGGTAGAGAGGCTGCTTCCGGTTCTAACAAAGGTAGAAAAGGACCTCTGGCCTTGCAAGGGGTGAGGGTCGAACCCTTAACCTCTGTCTCCAGAGGCAAGGGTGTTAACCACTTGATCCAACCTTGCTCTTTTTCGTAAACTTAATATCTATTGTGTAATGTTTGATGCCTTCCAAACTTTCAATTTTGATGGCTATGACAATTTGCACAACAATTGACATATTGTTCATCCATAGAATCTGGGAGCAACTCCAAGAAATGCAATTCTAAATCCAAACATATTATATTTTATTACACTAGTTATCTAATAACTTTCAATTAGATATCAATGTTGTCAAATCATCTTGTATTCAAGCATGATATAACAATAACATGATGTACATGAAAAATCCTTAGATTTCATTCATGTTCTATATATCCATTGAGACTTTCTAAATGATATTTCATGTTCTATTATATTCATTTACCGCACATTTTTAATCATAATAAAAATTTGTTCCTAGGTTGTATGTCTTATTTTCTAAATCTTTCAACTGAAGTTTCATTCCAAACCAAGAATTAGCATTTTACTTATATGGAATGTTACTTCCTATATGTTATATAACATATATGATTTAGGAAATTAACATAATACTCCCACTAGCTTTCAGGAATATTTAGGAATTATCTTATTTCAATTACAAATCAAAACTTGGATTTGTTAGTTAAACATAAGTTTTATCTCCTAGATGCATACATTAATCCATTCATGAATTATTTCACTTTGTACACTTTCAAAGATGATTTGAATTCACAAACTTCTTTTGATTACTTACCGTCCTCGCACAAGTAATCACTCAAGAAAAAGTTTTGATATTCCATTGTCATTTTCCATATTAATGAAAATAGGTATGACAATTATCATCTTAATATGTTTAATGTGCCTATGAAAGAATATTCAATCATAGTTAATTACTTAAGTGTGATTAATAATCTTGTCACAAGACATATATGTGTACAAAATTGTCCATATGATTTCTGCACAAAGATTTAAACCACTAGGGTTTTCCATCTCTTTGAAGAAACTCATCTTTATTCTATAGTCTAACCATAGATTTCAAGATAAACCAAGTTTCCAAAATTGATTATCTTTATGGACATCATCTTAACATTCATAGTGTGAGTAATTTGCCAAATTCAATATTTGCAATCCATCATGATTAACAAGTTTACAATAATCCTGTAACTTATATTCCTCAACATATTAATCAAATATCTGAGATATCCTTGCGGATCTATGAATGAGAATTTCATCATCTTAAGGTCTAACACTTACATGTCTAGCCTCATCATGATATTCACTAGTGCATTTTAGAAGATTATGTATCTTATAATTTTATCTTTTCAAGATAAAAACTCCCACTTGCCTTTTGTATGGCTTAATTAAAAAACACAACAAGTTAACGTCTTACTTTATTATAAGTCTTGTAACAGTTAAAAGACTTTATGTTTGTGATTTTACAATAAAACGTAAACATATTTAACTAAAGTATTTATGAACACCACCAATTTGGTTTCAATAGTAATTTCTAGTAAATTATATTACTTCATTTATTTATGTCATTCCAAGAATACATAACTATACAAATTGAAGTAGTATTAGATTACTTCATTTATTCATGTCATTCCAAGAATACATAAATAATTTATTCATGTCTTTCCATGAATATATAAATATTAGAATTGAAGTAGTCTATGTTATTATCTTGACACATGTTATAAATAGTTGTCGAATTTAGAAACAGTAATTTATCCATGTACGGTCTCACGTAATCATGGAGATTTATCTTGTTGTTGCAATATAGCTAAGTTCTCACATAACATATGTAGCAACTGGCATTTTTGGGCAATACTTATTTATAAAACTCGAAACCAGTTGCGGCAGACGATGATTTTTCCAAACTTATTTTAGTAATAAGTTTCATTTATTATTGCATGTTATACATTTTTTAACTTATGGACATCATTTGAATTGAAAATGTGAGAATTTCTTGTGAAACGTGAAAGTAGAGCACAACGTGAGTCGGCACGAGTCTAAACCTAATAATACGTGAAATATCGAATTTAGATGCGTTAAACGAACATGAGCGTATTTATAGTCATTTTTAATGGAAAAACAAATTTAGAAATATTGGCGCAACTTAGAACGTCATACGAGCACTTTTAGTACACTAAACGAGCCCGACAAACACTTTTATTGGAAGTTTAACAAAATATTCAGTTTTGGTCCTTGTGGGTCATTAGGGTTTTCACCAATAGTCCTAGGGGCTATAAAAACCCCACCCCTCCTCATTTGAAACCCTAAACCTAAAATATATCTATCCCTCTCCTCTCTCCCTAGCTTATCCAGCCGCCACCTTCCTCTTCTGCCGCCATCACCACCACGCCACACCGCTATCACCAACCTCAAAACAATCCCAAACCTACCCTTATATCACCCCTGTGAGTACATTTGTTACCCTCACGCACCAAAAAATGCCACCACACGCGCCACCGCCGTTCCATTTTGATTGATTTGTCGTGTTTTGGTAAGTAAGGTAACGGATCTAGCCAGAAGAGTAAGATTCCCATCGATTCACAACCCCTTTGTGAATCGGTGAGGGATAAAAACCAAGTAAAACAATCAAAAACAATTAAAAACTTGTTAAAATCATGGTATCATCGAGATTGTGTTGTCTTTCGTGTTTATTTTTGTGTTTATGTTGAGTTGGATGTATGGTACCGAAAAGAAAAGCTCACTCAAGCTTAGTTGTGCTGATTTGCTGGATCAAATAAGCTCCCAACGAGCTTAACATTTAGCTCTTAAGCTTGTTTAGTTTATTTTGCGGCGAGTTTGGTTTTGGTCATGGTTCGAAGTGGTCACGAGTACACCACACTTGTAGGTTTTGAAGTGAGTTTTGAGTAGGACTAGTTCTAGGTATGTTGGGAGTGGTATTCTTGTCCTTTTGGTTGTGTGTTTCACGACATGGCTCAAAGCCGAGACCTCATGGTCTCGGCGAGGTAAGTGAAAGGCGGTCCAAATGAGTTGTTACTTGTG
This sequence comes from Artemisia tridentata subsp. tridentata, assembly GCA_021014915.2. Taxonomy (NCBI): domain Eukaryota; kingdom Viridiplantae; phylum Streptophyta; class Magnoliopsida; order Asterales; family Asteraceae; genus Artemisia; species Artemisia tridentata. Next base: position 124,666,083 of record CP139505.1, on the reverse strand, counting down.
GTTGATATTTGAACTTGAACTCGAGCCGTAGGATTAGTCGTGGCCGATTGGTTTGACTTGTGATGTTATAGCTTAAACTTGGGTTTGATTTTGTGATGTTTCGGCCTCGTCGTGGTTAGCCAAGAACTCGTGGACTCGGTGTGACCATGATAGCCTAAAGATGGACTATTGATGCTATAGTTGGACATGTAGACTTAATATTTGACCCAGATTATAGCCGCGAGATTAATTTGAAATGTGACTCGATACGCTAGTAACCTTCGTAATGTGTTATAAAAACAACAATGAAATAAATAAATAAAAAGGAGTAAGTAAATAACAATTAACTTTGTTATTTAACATATATAAATGAAAAGGAAATACAAAGTGTTAAATATTTGATTTGGATAATAACGGAAAAACACGAGGTTATAGGACGTTTCGAGGCGCATTTGCACTAGTACATTATTATTGTTATCATGGGAATTATTTGTTGGATTATTTAGTTGATTGGTTGTTGATTGGTAGTCGGTATACTTGGGATTTTTGCAACACCGGAACTTGAAACATATATTGGGATTTGGACTATTATTAGAAACGAATATAATACATTAGACTCATAATGGAGTTAATGTATTCGATTCGCAACTTGAAAACAATGGAAATAATGTATAATGAACAATAATATTTATAATCCTTGTTAACTAAACGTATTTAGAAACTAATAAAGTCACTCGACTTGGAACGTTCTTCGAATGAATAAGTCATGACGAATTTTTGTTTAAATATGCAAAATATGTATGTTTTATAAAATTTAATGGGATTATAACCGACGACTACCAATCTTTTCAACTATTTGATGTGTTTATTATGTCTGATTTCTTTGAGTTATCTGCATCATTTTTTCATGACTTTTCGTCATCCGTTCCGCGACGATCCCGTTATTGTAACTCTTTTGGCGTGTGTACACTTGAGTCAGCGTCTTTTCACCGCTACACAAACGATGATACCAAACTCTAATAAACGGATAAAAAAAGATTATTTCAGAAATGGAAATAGTTAACTTTTGGAAACTTTTACGTTTTGGGAATATACGTTAAGACAAGTTTATATTAATAGGTCGTGTCGAGTCCATTGTGTCGTGGCATTGTGCTATACTACTCTTGATCTGTTGTGTTGTGCATTGCTTGACTAAGGTGAGTTCTCATAGCCCCACTTTTAACGTGTTTTCTTTGGGGGAAAATGGTTCTCAAATGACATTTTAACTGTTTTTCATGCTGTGATACACTGTTTTCATGTTTTTGGACAATATGTGCGTTTTGATTGCATTATGTGCGTTTTGATTTCACCTTTCTCTGATATTTGTTTATCATAAAAAACACTAAATCTTTATAACAACTCCTAACTTAATTTCATGACAGTTCTTGTTTGATGAGTTGTGAAATTAAGTTAGATCTAAGTTGTTACATAGTTTAATGTTTGGATGATTGATATTATATTACTAGGAGGTGGATCCTTGTTGTGTGACTATATTGTGTGGACACTATCTGTGTGGTTATCATTGTGTGGACACAATCTGTGTGGTTATCATTGTGTAGACTCATTTGGTTGTTTATCACTTAAAACATTAAGTCATTTAACAACTCCTAACTTAATTTCATGACAGTTCTTGTTTGATGAGTTGCGAAATTAAGTTAGATCCAAGTTGTTTCCTAGCTTAATGTTTTGGATGATGGAAACTATATTACTAGAAAGTGGATTCTTACTGTGCGATTTATATTGTGTGGATTCAATTTGTGTGATTGTTACTGTGAGGTTGCACGAGGTTAGGATTGTACTGGTAGTACCATTTGGGAAGTAGCACCCGGTACTATTTGGGTTGACACTCACACCCCCGTGAAAGGGTGAATACGCTCCGCGCAAGTTTTGGGAAGTGGCACCCAGTATAACTTTTGGGAAGTGGCACCCAGTATAACTTTTGGGAAGAAGCACCCAGTGTACGCTGATCTTTCATGTGTGATTCAAACATGAGGTTCAGTTGTTGCAAGTTTGTGGTTTCATTAAGTGTGTACATGTTCATATCATGCTCGCTACTGTCCTACATTATATTATTCATAGCTTCGTAGTTTAACTTTCAAACCTACGAGCTCACCAACATTATGTTGACGTTTTCTAGTACCATTTTCAAGTGATCATTGTTAAAGTATTTGAAGGCACGTTTATTGGAGTCAGGCCATTTGATAATATGATACCATGTTTTCAAGACGATAAGATTTCAAAAGAGACATATTTCACAAGGAATGTTTTGTAAATTAATGTTGTAATAAATGTAAGGTATGAATCTATGGTGTTATGCAATGTGCCTTTCTCAGTTACATCCCGTGTTTCCACCTTTGACGGGGTGAGACAGAATGGTATCAGAACCAGGTTATAGAGAATGCCGGTTTTTCTAAAATAAAAACCTCAACTATAACCAAACTAAAGTTTTTATAAAACCCCAAACATGGTACGAGTCGATTAGCCTGAGTATTTCATCATTTTTCCTAAATTACGAATAGCCTGATCAACTATGCTTAATTCAGGAGCGATCATGGGATAGTGGGGGTAGTTACCTTAGATCGTGTTTGGTTGGAGTCGGAGTCTAGATCACCTGAAAATGCATTGGTTTATGTGTGTGCATCTGCCTTACGTGTTATGTGTATCTGTGGTTATGCTGTTTTGCCTTCTGTGTGCTGAAGCTTTTAGCTTCTAGGACAATATATGAGCTTCCAATGGCGTACCTAAGTGCTTTGATTTGATTTGATATTGTGTGACGTGATCCGATATGTTATGATGTGTTTTGAGTTGAGTTGATATGACACGGTTTGATTTGGTTGAGCTAGAGTATTTCTTGTACTATTCCCCATACTTGTGCGCTTGATGTTAGTTATCCTTATACGCATATAAAACTCATACTATATATTTTGCTAAATATATAGCGATACGTTATTTTGAAAACGTTACCTTGGGTAGACTATATACGCTGTACAATTTTGAATACTATTTTGAAAGGTCAACATTGGTTTCGCTATTTTGAAAACGCGTTATATTGATATGCTATTTTGAGAACTATTTTGGGACATATTATTTTGGGAACACTATTTTGAGAATTTGTTTATTATCAAAGACGTTAAACCTTTTAACGAAACTTAACTTAATTTCATGACAGTTCTTGTTTGATGAGTTGTGAAATTAAGTTAAGTTTAAATCGTTACTCGGTTTAATGTTATAGATGGTTGATAATTTGGTACTATCTGAAAATGATTTTGGATAAAAGATTTTCTGGTATTGCCCTATGCCGTTATGTCTCACGCCTTGTCTTACCATACTACTCCTCTTATTAGCAAGTCTGAACACACCACATTATAAGCCGATGAGTCGGTTAACACCATTAGTTGCCTTAGGAAGCAACCCACTAATCAAATTGGGCACATTCATGGTTTAGTCGTATGATTAGGACCTTGGAGACTACAAGTGGGATAATAAGACTCATGAGAAGCAGTGATCTTGTTAGTTGAGTTGGTTGTGTTGACCATGATAGCGATGTTCGTCTTAGTGTTCGTGTTCCAGAGATGGTACTGATTTAGATAATTCGAATTCTGTTTGTCAAAATTTTTTGTGCAAATGAAAGAGTTTCTTGCGAACGTTATAAATAAGGACGAACTGGTAATCTTTGTTAATTGGACCGGGTTATGATGTTTCTTGTAAACAAAATTTGGTTGATAGTCAAAACTGTTTTAGAATGTTTTGAAATAAATTTGTGATTTCAAACGATTGGATTGTTTTAGTATAAAAATCATTTCAAATTGTTTGTCCAAACGTCAATTTTCTTGAAAATCAAAAATGTAAACCATATATGAAAAATCGTTATTTTTCAAATTACAAATGTTGCAAACATATCTTTTCACATGACTATAACCATCGAAAAATTTCAGACAAGGTTGCTCCAAACTACATTCATGGTTATAATTTTATAATGTCTTACTTAAATAAATGCTGCTAACAGTTTTAAAAACCATGTCTCCAAGAGGGGACACGCACCATTCATGAACAAACCTCGAGAACAATCATAATGCCTACTCACTATTCAACCTTAGAAGTGAATCAAAACCCTTACCTGAGACTGACTATATTGTTATGCCATACCTTGATAGTAACCTTTCAAAGTGCAACCTCCACTCAATCTGTAGGATAAGGTTCTCGCGTTGGATAGAAATGCGCTGAGTTAAAGAATCGATGTTTAATTACGCAAGAGACGTGCCTTTTTGGAGTTCTAGACAACTTAGTCACATTGGACGTGGTTTCACTTTTATATTGGGATATCTAGGAATTGCATCTGGCCATAAGGAATTTAGCTTTCGTTGTAGATAAGTTAAACATCGTTCAACATGGTACCCCATATCTTTTCACAAATCTCACAATCTAGGCTATAGATACCTATTCGTTCATTTTTGAGCAAACCCAAACTCTTACAAAAAAAAATAATAAATAAAATAAAATAAAATAAATAAATAAAAAAGAAAAAGAAAAAAAAAACAACCGTTAAGATTTTTAACAACCCTTAACTTAATTTCATGTCAGTTCTTGTTTAATGAGATATGCGGTTAAGTTTAGAGTTGCTAATTAGCTTAAGATTTATTTTTTTAATTATTGCTCAAGAACGGACAAGTCACTTCATAAAACCTAAACATCTGATAGTTACCTTTGACTGTCTGTCTCATTTCATTTAGAAGTACGAATTTGGACTAAGACAACATAGGTTACAACTTTTAGTAGTATTTACCTTTGTCACATAAGTTACGACCGCGACATTGGGTCCCTGATTCAAATTCTAGTGCTCTTGTCATAACTTTGACCTTCGTTAGGTTCTACGTACATGCGCTAGCCTATTTCAGTGAGAGTAGGCAGAATCGTTGATTCTAATATAGGTGGCTAGATCGTTTACATCAGACTTGCAGTTTCGTTAACAGATATCGGTCATATGGATTTACGAGCAACCCATGAATTTTAGTGATTAACGTGTGAGGAACCATAAGTAAGGCCTAACTGGTGACCAACCAGTTATCATTCCATAAGATGTCAGCTTAGTGATCTATTTCGTGTTGTGAAAGAGCCAACCAGAACCCTCGATAGAGAAGTGAGCAATTTAGACGAGACAAGATTCTAATTATAAGTCGTTAGAACTTAAAACTGTGGACATGAGTTACTGGGCGTAAGGACCAGGTGAGAATTGAGTACCCACTCTTTTTGGCAGTGGTACTAGCTGAATTTTGGGGACAAAATTCCTATAACGGGGATGTACTGTAGCAACCGGCATTTTTGGGCAATACTTATTTATAAAACTCGAAACCAGTTGCGGTAGATGATGATTTTTCCAAACTTATTTTAATAATAAGTTTCATTTATTATTGCCTGTTATACATTTTTTTAGCTTTTGGATATCATTTGAACTGAATATGTGAGAATTTCTTGTGAAATGTGAAAGTAGAGCACAACGCGAGTCGGCACGAGTCTAAACCTAATAATACGTGAAATATCGGATTTAGACGCGTTAAACGAACATGAGCGTATTTATAGTCATTTTCCATGAAAAAACAAATTTAGAAATATTGGCGCAACTTAGAACGTCATACGAGCACTTTTAGTACAGTAAACGAGCCCGAGAAACACTTTTATTGGAAGTTTAACAAAATATTCAGTTTTGGTCCTTGTGGGTCATTAGGGTTTTCACCAATAGTCCTAGGAGCTATAAAAACCCCACCCCTCCTCATTTAAAACCCTAAACCAAAAATATATCTATCCCTCTCCTTTCTCCTTGGCTTATCCAGCTACCACCCTCCTCTTCTGCCGCCGTCACCACCACGCCACACCGCCATCACCAACCACAAAACAATCCCAAACCCACACTTATATCACCCCTGTGAGTACATTTATTACCCTCACGCGCCGAAGAACGCCACCACACACGTGGTATGTACTTAAACACATACCTTTTCTTGACCAAATTAAGACCAAAACGACCAAAAACTAACCAAGGGCTGAGGATTAAAGATTGGTCATCAAGGCTTGATCAAGGGCTGAGATTGGACTTCGGGATGCTTCTCCAAACCCTAAAGGCTCCTCTTTCAGGCTATAAATAGCCCCTTGCTGTCACAGTTTTTGATGCTAGAGTTTTTTGTGTTAGATTGTTAGGGTTAGAATTTTAGGGCTATAATTTAGGAGTAGTGTAATTTAGGGTAGCTTTTAGTGTAGTTTCAGCTTAATGTTCAGCTTATTTGTAATTTCCTTTCCAGTTCTCAAATTTTGTACTCAATTCTAGTTTTCCTTAAAAGTCAATCTAAGTCAACACTGCTTATTTCTGCTTATCTTAATGCTAATTTGGTTATCTTCTGCTTATTTGAGCTTTTGTTAGTTAAGAATTTCTATCTTGTTTGTTGATGCTTTGTTGTCTTGTTTTTACTTTAATAATTCCAAAATTTCAATAATAAGCCATTTCTAGCATCAGCTTATTCCAGTGCTTAATTCAGTTAGTTTTTGCTTTTCAGTCCTTAGTATAACCTAATCCATCTCTGTCTTTCATAGCTTGAGCTTAAAACTTACACTTCATAGCTTAATAGTATAACAGCCTGCACAAGGGGGTATTTGGATTATGGGTTAAAGTAGGTCAATATAAGGTTTACTGTTCATTTGCCATCTAGGATAGATTAATCTAGTCAAAAAATCAGTAATATGAGTTGTTTGTGGTGAGATTTTAGCTAAATTGATGCATTTGGAGGTTTTGAGTGGAAAGTGCAATTTTAAGATTAGTTACTGCCCATATAAGCTTCTAATAAGCCAGAACTTATTTGGTTCTTGTTTTTGGCAAATTTAAGTGCACATCAGTGGTTAAAGTGAGAGTTTAAAATTTGGTAGCATTTCATTAAGTTTTGAGGGCATTAAGGTTAAAAAGCCCCAACTGTTACATCAATAGCATCAGCAGCCCTAGTTGATTTTTCACTTTTATTTTTGATTTTTAGTTTCTTAAATATAAGTCCTTATAAGCTCTAATTTGGTACAGATAAAGTTGGCCTGCTCATCTAGTTAATCCCATTTTTCTTTGAATTTTAGAATTAGCTTTTAATAGCTTTTGATGAGCTTGAAAACCACCCTTTTTCCCCTGCTACATCAGTTCCTCAACAGCATAAGTTGGTTTTTGGCTTATGTTTTTGATTTTTAGTTTCTTCAATAGAAGTCCTAATAAGCTGAAACTTGGTATGGATAATATTTAGTTGCTCTTTTAATTGTTCCCCATTTTTAGAATTTTTTTAGATTAGCTGCTTAGTAGCTTTTTCCAGCTGAAAAAGCACCTCAGTAGCACTTTGTGCCCTGTGCACAACAGCAGACTCTGGTACTCTTTTTTTTTTTTTTATTCTGAGCTTATTGATTATTTGTGGCTTATTCTGCTTTTCATATTTTCTTATTCTGAGATTGCTTTTTTATTTGATTTAGTTTCATCTAGTTCCTTTTTGCTTAAGATTAGCCTATTAGTCCCTTAAGCTTAATACTTTTATTTGTTTTCCTTTATTAAGCAACTGTTCTAATCTCCCTCAGCTTATTGAGCTTATTTTAAAATTGGAAAAATAAATCTTTCTATAAAAGTTGCTTATTATTTAGTACTTAACAGGTTTTTTAAAAAGGAAAAAAAAAATAGTTTAAGCAAAAAAAAACCAAGACCAGGTTCGAACCCTGGTCTCAGCCTTCCCACACCTCACACACAACACACAAACCCAACTGCCCTAGGGACTTTTTTCAGTAGTAGCTTGCATATTTTTTTATTTAACCCTTATTTTCTCTTTTGCTTAATTAGCTTATCTAGCTTACTAACTGCTTATCTGAATAAGCAGTTAGGACCATTTTAATTTTCTTTTATTCTCTTTAATATTAAGTATATTTAGAAAAAGTTTCAGAATTATTTTTCAACATTTACTATTTTTAATCATTTAATTAGATTAAATTAGCTTTTGATTCATAGAAAATTAAATAATATATATATATATATATATATATATATATATATATATATATATATATATATATATATATATATATATATATATATATATATATATAATTCTTTTTTCTAAAATTATTTTTGATTAATTTGGAGTTTCTAGGATTAGAATTTTACTATTTTGACGTTTTAGGTTCGGGTTTTCCCGGTATTAGCGCGTTTTTAATTTTCTTTTGCGTTTTTGGTTATTAGGTCTTTGCCTATTTATTTCTATTGCCTTATTTATTATTTTTAGTTAATATTTCACTATTTTTAGTTTAAATCCATTATCCCACTTTTATTTTCCATTCACAACACGTTTCACGATCCCGAAATCACATATTCCATTCATCCTTCATCGGGACAACGAACCGGGGTTTTTACATACTTCCTAGTGTGTAATCTCTTCCTTTTTCTTGGATCTAAATTGTTAAATCAATTTTTTGCGCCGCTGCCAGGGTAGGTTGAAGTGAATTCGTGATTTTCGTTTATCGAATCATGTTTTGAAGACCCTTCTCCCGAGAAGTTATCGTTTTCTTTGTGAATATTTTTCTAAAAACCCAAAAAGATTTTCCTTTCAAAAAATTTATTTTCCTTTTTCTTTTATGTTTCTCAATTATAAAAATTCAAAAATATTCTTCTTATTTCTCTTATTCGTTTGATTCTTTATCTCTTACCCTCTATCCGTTTAATTCTATCTCCTTATCTCTCCTTAATGTTTAACTCTTATGTCGTCACTCGACTATCACTGTTTTCACTGTAAAAGTCCGGTGGGTGATGATCTTCGTTGTTCCAAGTGTTCGTGTGAGCGGTGTGGAAATAATGCACCAAACGGATCTTGTTATTGGTGTGAATTATCCGCTAAATCAAATCCTAATTCCGTCGATAATTCTCAAGATTGTTCCTACTACCCTCCACAAACACCTGAATTTTTCCACCAACCCCCACAACATCATATGGAGACATACTTGTGTGAATTTTGTGGAGATTGTCCTCATCCGGAATTTGATTGTCGAACGGGAGACATGCTTGTCTATGAGCAGAACCCTTATAACAATCAGACATCATCCAGATTTGACACATCTTCATATTATACACCAAGTTTGCCACAACAGTATTACTGTTGTGAGTATTGTGGAGGTCCACACCCAAGTTTTGATTGTCAAGCAAGGAATACATTTGTCTATGAGCAAGTTCCATGTAATCAAAACTTCGGGTATGACCATTATCCATACAATTCACCGAATCAGTCACATCAATCATATTGTTGTAAGTACTGTGGAGGTCCTCACTATAACTCCGATTGTCAAACGAGGAACCCGCTTGTCAATGAGCGTGGCCCTTGTAACAATTATGACTATTCTTATCATGACCAACCTCCACAGTACCAAATGAACCAAACACCACCTCAGCCACTTCCTCAAGAAATTCTCTATGATTTTCTTGAGATAACAAAAGATTTTAAGGCTTTGGTTATTAAACTTACCCAAGAAGATCCTCATCAGAAAACTTATGGAGAACTTCTAGCAGAAGAACAAGCAGCTAGAGTAAGTTCCCAATATTTTCAAACTTTCGTTTACAATGACGATGATGATGAGGAATCTATTCAACTTAGGAAGTTTTATAATACTTCATCAGCTGCTATCACAACCGCCGAAAAGCAGGAAGATAAAAGAAGTATGGAAGAATTATTAGCAGAAGAGCGGATGCAAGTTATAAGAGCTTTATATGCTAAACATAAGGTCGACGACGATTATGACGAGGAGTGTGCACCTGAAGATCTTGAAATTTTAGACAATCCTCTGAGTGGCAGTCCCAGTCCGTCTTCAGATCCTATCCTTTCCGACTCTTCTCCTTCCCTCACTCCGGTTGAGGGAGGTGATCCTATCTTGGAAGAGATCGATGCTTGCCTCAAAGATGATTCAATTTCTCCGGATATTGATGATTCTTATCTAGATTCGGAGGGAGACATTCATTTTCTTGAGAAACTATTAAACGATGAACCATCACTTTCTCTCCCTCCGAAGGAAGTTGAAATCAATCCTTCAAAAGAATTTGATGAGCTTGTTTCCGAAACATTCAAAACGATTATCACCAATCCTCTATTTGATTTCGGATATGATTTTACTTTCATTTCAGATAACCCGCTATTTGATAGTCAGATGGAGGAGAGTGATGAGTCAGTAACGGAATCTGAGCTCACAGATTTACATCATACGATTGATTCTCTTCACGAGGAGTTCTCCGGTGAACTCGCTCATATCATACCTCCTCCGGAGTATGATTACTTTCATTTTGAGGAAGATCATGACCCGGGGGGAGATGTACTCTATCTTAAGAGTTTGCTTATCGATGATATCAGCCCGACCCTCCCTTCTGAGGTTTTTGAATCAAAGAGCTTTAATGATGAATATTGGATTCTCATTGTGATAAAGATCTTTCTCCATTTCTTCACCTATCCGGTGACTTCTCCTCTCCTTCACTCCGTTAGGAGTGAGGATACAATCTTTGACCCCGGTATCACCATTTATGGTTATTCTTTCTTAATACCGTGGGTGTCTCATCGGAGTGGAACTTTCATTTGTTTCAATGTTTATCCAAACCTCTTGAACGAAAGTCCGATGGAGATTTTCTTTTTCACATGCTCCCCCAAGAACAATTAAATTCGGGGCGAGTCAAGCTATACGACTCGATAAAAAACAAGCGCTTCGTGGGAGGCACCCCATGCTTATCTTCTATCTTCTTTCTATTTTTCTAATAAGTGACGTGAGGAGGGTTACCTCTTCCATTTGTCGTGTTTCGTGGTTGTTTGTGTAGGTCCAGGATTTCCCCAAATAATGAAGACTCTCGTGCTCGTGGTTGTGTCTTCCCTCCACTCGAGTTTCATCATTCGTTGCTCATCCGATATCCTTAATCTTATCATCTAACGTTTATCTTTGGCATAATTAATAAACGGCCTTAGATTTATGTAGGAGAACCCTTACCTTTAAGACATTGAGGACAATGTCTCGTTTTAGTCTGGGGGGTGATCTTTCGATCTGATTTTTGCCTTGCATTTTTTGCCGTTAACTCATGCAACCCCGTTTTTTTTCCTCCAAAATTGAAAAAAAATTGAAAAAAATCCAAAAAACGAGAAAATTTAAAAAATTTTGCAAAAATATAATATGTGTTTTGACACTTTATTGACTTTCCGCTGGTGAGAGTAGGAATAAAATTCTGACTTGACCGGGCGTGTTGAGCCCTAGCTTGTCTCCTTAACCTTAATAATCTTTAAGCTTGTGCTAGTCTCTTATACAAGGAGCTAGAAAACACGAATTCTTTTTAAGAGTTTGCAAGTTCCCATAATTGACTTTATATATGCATGGCTTGATTATTTGGCTAAGCATTCTCGGATCTTATTATTTAAGATTTTAAATTTGCGAAGAACGAGAAATGATAGAGTTGTTTATAAGTTAGATTGCTAAACGTGGAGTAGTTGGTTCACTTTAGAGCTCATCGAAGTTATTTGTGGCTTTTCGTTCCCATAAGCTTGTTTCACCCAATAATAGTAATCTAGGAATAATTAAAGGTATTTTGGTTTTGGCAAAAATTAGTTTTTATTTCTTCCTTAGAAAATTCTTGCTTATAAAAGTTAGGTACACATCAAGGTTACTACAAGTGTCGTGTGACATAAGCAACGGTTCATAAAGCGGCCCTTGAATATCTAATTCAGTAATGTATGAGGTCTTGGTCTAACAACCTTGGATCCTCATTTCAGGAATGTCTAGAGTCTTGGAATTCTCCGTAAAGTTCCGTTTAGTTTATGATACACGAGATTTGGAGTGGTGGCACTAAAATTAAGCATAAATAAATAAATCTTAAATTTATGTGCTATAAGTTGTGGATTCGAGATCGGTCCTTGGATTCTTATTTCCAGAAGGTATTTAGGTCTTGGCTACCCTCTTACACCGGCCCTTGGACCCTTGATTCAGAAAGGCGTTAAGGTCTTGGAACTCTCCGTTGTAACGGCCCTTGGATCCTTTATTCCGGAAGGTGTAAGGTCTTGGAATTTCCCCGTGAAGATCCATAGTTTATGGTACACAACTTCAATGAAAATTGAGGTTGTTAAAAAAAAAATAAAATAAAAAATAAAAAATAATAAAAATAAAAATAATAATAAGCCCCATTTTAAATCACCTTGATGTGGACCTCATTTTTATGGCAACAGTTTTCGGAGGAAGATTAGAAACTAGTTAGCGTCTAAACTAAGTATCTTTATCGGACTAAAACTTATCGAAACGAGAATTTGAAGAAATTCATTTCTCACCAAAAAATAAATAAATAGAGGGAAATAGGAATTTGGGAACAAGAAGTAATACACAATTAGCTTTCATGAGTAGTGATAGCAATCTAACTTGTAAATAACAAGGAACGACGAATTTAAGCTTAGTTTGGGGACTTGTGAAAAATCAAGAAATGACGAATTTTATCCGTATGGTCACTTCTTTATGAGTCGTGTTTCCTACTCCGTGATTCTAAAAGTTATCGGGAGATAATGAAAGTCAACAAACCGTCACATGAAAATGAAAAATATAAAAATAGAATAAAGTGCGAATAAATGGAAAAGCGGGGAGTTTTTAAAACTTTGGATTTCTTAATCTCTTTTGAAAATTTTGCTACTTTTCAAAGTTAGTAAAAAGAGATTGGAAATTTTTGGTTTTAAAAACGTGTTTTTATAACATTGTGTGAGGACACGGCAATACCTTAGTCTGGGGGATTTTGGTATGTGCTTAAACACATACCTTTTCTTGACCAAATTAAGACCAAAACGACCAAAAACTAACCAAAATGCCAAAGATATTTGTGTTTTTGTGTTTTTTAATATGCAGGTACGGATATCATGAAATATGGACAAAAATCAAGCAAAATCCGAAAAACACGAGCACGAGATTTGGAAGATTATATTTAAAGCCGAAGCCGGGAAAGAAATCATCAAAGGAAAAATATATTTGAAGAATAGCCCTTCGATCATCATCATATCACAAAAACAGTCCTTGGTGATACTTTCAGAAATTGGCAGAAATAGTCCCTATGAGTTAATCCCATTTTATCCTAAATCCTAAAACTAAATCCTTAACACCCTTTTAACTATAAAAACCCAATCCCAAAAAAATAAATCCAACCCACTAACCTTCTAGCCCACCAATCCCCTTAAACCCAACCCCCAATCCGGATCCTATCCAAACCCGTACATCAAACCCATATTAAATACCCGGTCAAAAAAAAAAATCCCCAATTACCTAACCCGCCAAAATCAATTTACTGTTCACTTCCTTATTCAATCTTTTACCCTGCTATCCAAAATTAACCCACCTCACTAAGCATCTAGAAGCTTTCTGACAACAAGGACAGAGAATGATACGTGGAAGCTTTCTATTGGAGAAGACACCTCAGTATTTCGATCCAAGGGCTGAGGATTAAAGATTGGTCATCAAGGCTTGATCAAGGGCTGAGATTGGACTTCGGGATGCTTCTCCAAACCCTAAAGGCTCCTCTTTCAGGCTATAAATAGCCCCTTGCTGTCACAGTTTTTGATGCTAGAGTTTTTTGTGTTAGATTGTTAGGGTTAGAATTTTAGGGCTATAATTTAGGAGTAGTGTAATTTAGGGTAGCTTTTAGTGTAGTTTCAGCTTATTTGTAATTTCCTTTCCAGTTCTCAAATTTTGTACTCAATTCTAGTTTTCCTTAAAAGTCAATCTAAGTCGACACTGCTTTTTCTGCTTATCTTAATGCTAATTTGGTTACCTTCTGCTTGTTTGAGCTTTTGTTAGTTAAGAATTTCTATCTTGTTTGTTGATGCTTTTTTGTCTAGTTTTTACTTTAATAATTCCAAAATTTCAATAATAAGCCATTTCTAGCATCTGCTTATTCCAGTGCTTAATTCAGTTAGTTTTTGCTTTTCAGTCCTTAGTATAACCTAATCCATCTCTGTCTTTCATAGCTTGAGCTTAAAACTTACACTTCATAGCTTAATAGTATAACAGCCTGCACAAGGGGGTATTTGGATTATGGGTTAAAGTAGGTCAATATAAGGTTTACTGTTCATTTGCCATCTAGGATAGATTAATCTAGTCAAAAAATCAGTAATATGAGTTGTTTGTGGTGATATTTTAGCTAAATTGATGCATTTGGAGGTTTTGAGTGGAAAGTGCAATTTTAAGATTAGTTACTGCCCATATAAGCTTCTAATAAGCCAGAACTTATTTGGTTCTTGTTTTTGGCAAATTTAAGTGCACATCAGTGGTTAAAGTGAGAGTTTAAAATTTGGTAGCATTTCATTAAGTTTTGAGGGCATTAAGGTTAAAAAGCCCCAACTGTTACATCAATAGCATCAGCAGCCCTAGTTGATTTTTCACTTTTATTTTTGATTTTTAGTTTCTTAAATATAAGTCCTTATAAGCTCTAATTTGGTACAGATAAAGTTGGCCTGCTCATCTAGTTAATCCCATTTTTCTTTGAATTTTAGAATTAGCTTTTAATAGCTTTTGATGAGCTTGAAAACCACCCTTTTTCCCCTGCTACATCAGTTCCTCAACAGCATAAGTTGGTTTTTGGCTTATGTTTTTGATTTTTAGCTTCTTCAATAGAGGTCCTAATAAGCTGAAACTTGGTATGGATAATATTTAGTTGCTCTTTTAATTGTTCCCCATTTTTAGAATTTTTTTATATTAGCTGCTTAGTAGCTTTTTCCAGCTGAAAAAGCACCTCAGTAGCACTTTGTGCCCTGTGCACAACAGCAGACTCTGGTACTCTTTTTTTTTATTCTGAGCTTATTGATTATTTGTGGCTTATTCTGCTTTTCATATTTGCTTATTCTGAGATTGCTTCTTTATTTGATTTAGTTTCATCTAGTTACTTTTAGCTTAAGATTAGCCTATTAGTCCCTTAAGCTTAATACTTTTATTTGTTTTCCCCTATTAAGCAACTGTTCTAATCTCCCTCAGCTTATTGAGCTTATTTTAAGATTGGAAAAATAAATCTTTTTATAACAGTTGCTTATTATTTAGTACTTAACAGGTTTTTTAAAAAAGGAAAATAAAAATAAAAATAAAAAAAAATAGTTTAAGCAAAAAAAAAACCAAGACCAGGTTCGAACCCTGGTCTCAGCCTTCCCACACCTCACACACAACACACAAACCCAACTGCCCTAGGGACTTTTTTCAGTAGTAGCTTGCATAGTTTTTTATTTAACCCTTATTTTCTCTTTTGCTTAATTAGCTTATCTAGCTTACTAACTGCTTATCTGAATAAGCAGTTAGGACCATTTTAATTTTTCTTTATTCTCTTTAATATTAAGTATATTTAGAAAAAGTTTCAGAATTATTTTTCAACATTTACTATTTTTAATCATTTAATTAGATTAAATTAGCTTTTAATTCATAGAAAATCAAATAAAAAAAATATAATTCTTTTTTCTAAAATTATTTTTGATTAATTAGAACTTAGGAAAATTAATTTGGAGTTTCTAGGATTAGAATTTCACTATTTTGACGTTTTAGGTTCGGGTTTTCCCGGTATTAGCGGTTTTTAATTTTCTTTTGCGTTTTTGGTTATTAGGTCTTTGCCTATTTATTTCTATTGCCTTATTTATTATTTTTTGTTAATATTTCACTATTTTTAGTTTAAATCCATTATCCCACTTTTATTTTCCATTCACAACACGTTTCACGATCCCGAAATCACATATTCCATTCATCCTTCATCGGGACAACGAACCGGCGTTTTTACATACTTCCTAGTGTGTAATCTCTTCCTTTTTCTTGGATCTAAATTGTTAAATCTACACACCACCGCCATTCCGTGTGTAATCCCGAAATCACATATTCCATTCATCCCACTTTTTTTTAAATCAACACACCACCGCCATTCCATTTTGATTGATTTGTCGTGTTTTGGTAAGTAAGGTAACGGATCTAGCCATAAGAGTAAGATTCCCACCGATTCACAACCCCTTTGTGAATCGGTGAGGGATAAAAACGAAGTAAAACAATCAAAAACAATTAAAAACTTGTTAAAATCGTGGTATCATCGAGATTGTGTTGTCTTTCGTGTTTATTTTTGTGTTTGTGTCGAGTTGGATGCATGGTACCTAGAAGAAAAGTTCACTCGAGCTTAGTTGTGTTGATTTGCTGGATCGAATAAGCTCCCAACGAGCTTAACATTTAGCTCTTAAGCTTGTTTAGTTTATTTTGCGGCGAGTTTGGTTTTGATCTTGGTTCGAAGTGGTCACTAGTACACCACACTTATGGGTTTTGATGTAAGTTTTGACTAGGACTAGTTCTGGGTATGTTGGGAGTGGTATTCTTGTCCGTTTGGTTGTGTGTTTCACGTCATGGCTCGAAGCCGAGACCTCATGGTCTCGGCGAGGTAAGTGAAATGCGGTCCGAATGAGTTGTTACTTGTGGTTGATATTTGAACTTGAACTCGAGCCGTAGGATTAGTCATGGTCGAGTGGTTTAACTTGTGATGTTATAGCTTAAACTTGGGTTTGCTTTTGTGATGTTTCGGCCTCGTCGTGGTTAGCCGAGAACTCGTGGACTCGGTGTGACCACGATAGCCTAAAGATGGACTATTGATGCTATAGTTGGACATGTAAACTTAATATTTGACCCGGCTTATAACCGCGAGATTAATTTGAAATGTGACTCGATACGCTAGTAACCTTCGTAACGTGTTATAAAAACAACAATGAAATAAATAAATAAAAAAGAGTAAGTAAATAACAATTAACTTTGTTATTTAACATATATGAACGAAAAGGAAATACAAAGTGTTAAATATTTGATTTGGATAATAACGGAAAAACACGAGGTTACGGGATGTTTCGAGGCGCATTTGCACCAGTTTCAACAACATTATTATTGTTATCATGGGAATTATTTGTTGGATTATTTAGTTGATTGGTAGTCGGTATACTTGGGATTTTTGCAACACCGGAACTTGAAACATATATTGGGATTTGGACTATTATTAGACTTTGGACATTTAGACCATTGGACACGAAACGAATATAATACATTAGACTCGTAATGGAGTTAATGTATTCGATTCGCAACTTGAAAACAATGAAAATAATGCATAACGAACCATAATATTTATAATCCTCTTTAACTAAACGTATTTAGAAACTAATAAAGTCACTCGAATTGGAACGTTCTTTGAATGAATAAGTCATGAAGAATTTTTGTTTAAATATGCAAAATATGTATGTTTTATAAAATTTAATGGGATTATAACCGACGACTACCAATCTTTTCAACTATTTGATGTGTTTATTATGTCTGATTTCTTTGAGTTATCTCCGTCGTCTTTTCTTGACTTCTCGTCATCCGTTCCGCGATGATCCCGTTATTGTAACTCTTTTGGCGTGTGTACACTTGAGTCAGCGTCTTTTCACCGCTACACAAACGATGATACCAAACTCTAATAAACGGATAATACAAGATTATTTTGGAAATGGAAATAGTTAACTTTTGGAAACTTTTACATTTTGGGAATATACGTTAAGACAAGTTTATATTATTAGGACATGCCAAGTCCGTTGTGCCATGGCGTTCTAGCTGCCGTTGTGCTATGCTACTCTTGATCTGTTGTGTTGTACATTGCTTGACTAAGGTGAGTTCTCGTAGCCCCACTTTTAACGTGTTTTCCATGGGGAAAAATGGTACTTAAATGACATTTTAACTATTTTTCATGCTGTGATACACTATTTTCATGTTTTTGGACAATATGTGCGTTTTGATTTCACCTTTCTATGATATTGTTTTATCATCAAAAACACTAAATCTTTGTAACAACTCCTAACTTAATTTCATGATAGTTCTTGTTTGATGAGTTATGAAATTAAGTTAGATCTAAGCTGTTACATAGGTTAATGTTTGGATGATTGATATTATATTACTAGGAGGTGGATCCTTGTTGTGTGACTATATTGTGTGGACACTATCTGTGTGGTTATCATTGTGTGGATACTATCTGTGTGGTTATCATTGTGTGGACTCATTTGGTTGTTTATCACTTAAAACACTAAGTCATTTAACAACTCCCAACTTAATTTCATGACAATACTCGTTTGATAAGTTACGAAATTAAGTTAGATCAAAGTTGTTGCGTAGCTTAATGTTTTAAATGATGGAAACAATATTACTAAGAAGTGGATTCTTACCGTGCGATTTATATTGGGTGGATTCAATTTGTGTGATTGTTACTGTGAGGTTGCACGAGGTTAGGATTTTATTGGTAGTACCATTTGGGAAGTAGCACCCGGTACTATTTGGGTTGACACTCACACCCCTGTAAAAGGGTGAATACTCTTCGCGCAAGTTTTGGGAAGTGGCACCCAGTATAACTTTTGGGAAGTGACACCCAGTATAACTTTTGGGAAGTAGCACCCAGTGTACGTGGATCTTTTATGTGTGATTCAAACATGAGGTTTAGTTGTTGCAAGTTTGTGGTTTCATTAAGTGTGTACATGTTCATATCATGCTCACTATTGTTCTACATTATATTATTCACAGCTTCGTGGTTTAACTTTCAAACCTACGAGCTCACTAACATGATGTTGACGTTTTCTAGTACCATTTTCAGGTGATCATTGTTAAAGTATTTGAAGGCACGTTTATTGGAGTCAGGCCATTTGATAATATGATACCATGTTTTCAAGACGATAAGATTTCAAAAGAGACATATTTCACGAGGAATGTTTTGTAAACTAATGTTGTAATAAATGTAAGGTATGAATCTATGATGTTATGCAATGTGCCTTTCTTAGTTACATCCCGTGTTTCCGCCTTTGACGGGGTGTGACAACATAAATTGCAACACCAAGTGTTTCTTGGATTAGATGTGTTAGAACGTTAGTCTCTTAACTTACTGTCAAGAGAATCCTTTAAATCATATTCCTATGTGTTGTACCTTGCATACAATAAAGATTTCTCCCACTTGTGCATGGAACAATATCATGTAGCAGATAAACAACACGACACACGTTTGTTTATGTGATCAATATGATTGTGTCATAAATATTAGCATAATTAGTAGATATAGAACTACTTAATTAACAAGGAAACGCACATGACTATCCTTGAAAATATGAGTGTCTATAAAAGGAAAGTAATTATCATTCTAGAAATAATGTAGATTACTCCCAAGATGACAAAACTTGTAGCTCCCACTGAATTAGAGATCATTACAATAATTCCTTATTCAGTAATAAAAACACAATGCTCCCACTGGATTTGACAACATTGTATGTGTTTCATTAACCAGTGAAAGAAAATGGTGTGCTGTTTACTTTCCTACATCTTTGAGAAAACCCATACGTAACAATTACTTAGGTACTAAAAGAGTGTATTCTACTATATAGATGATGGACTATCCATCAATGCTATTAACTTGAAAAATTGGGCATGCAATTTCTTCCATTACCATCCCCACATAGGTATGTAGTACCTCTAAATGGTCAAAGCAAAACAACTAGATAAATATACTAGTTTGTCTTTTACCATTTTGTGGTAATTAGTCTAGCTTCTAATTTTAATAACTCATAAAGTGTCATACATATTTCCTTGTTAAACAAATATCATATTTGTTACAAAAGATTTTAATCACCGAATGACGATGATGAAATCTCTATGGAAAATGTGCAATTTTTTTAACTATTAAAGTTTGCTATGAGTTATATATTAGAATTTAGACAATTCTAATGTTCCTATCATTCCTTCCTCATTCATGAAAAGGAATAGGATTATATCTCACTCTTCTGTAACACCCCCAAATCGGATCAGCGAAAGCATACAAGTGTTGGGGTGCTACTCGATTGTTATCACGACACAAGGTACAAAGAATGGTTTTGCTTCAACCGTTTTAGAAGAAATTTCATATTTAAAAACATTTAATTTACATCATAAAAAAAATAGTGCGAAAAATATAGGTGCATGAAAGGATTTAAAGCGGTCCCAAATAGTTTTTGGAGTCATCTATGACCATGCCATGCCCTTCTTCAAGCTCCTCTAAAAGTAAGTTATGCAGCGGAAAAGATCTAACACCTGAGATAAAACATGCTAAAAGTCAACACAAAGGTTGAGTAAATTCATAGGTTTAAAAGTAAAATAGTTGATCACAATATTTCAAGTTTAAGAGAAAGTAGGCTACGTTGTTATACGCCCGTAAGTTCGGTAAACACCATTGCACTAAGCTCATGACACGCAAAATGTTTACCGGAACCAATAACCTTGGCGTAAGTCGACAGTAACCGCGGAATTATAATAATAGCTGCCCTCAAGTAGGTATCTTGCCAAACACCTAGGTAACTCGAATATAGCACATCACATGTTGACCGGACCTAGTCAACATGGCGGGTTGGTCAATTCCTATAGGCCTATAAACTATATTCGCGTTCACTCGCAAGTGATTAATGCTTCATGATCGATGGACTTGCTTTTGGCAATGGTGGTACTTAGTGCATTATCACATGTTCAGCAAAGTTTTCAGTTCAAAGAACAGTTTTCAAATAATTGTGATCATAGTAAAAACGGTAGCATGTATCTCACCCCAAGTAGTTTACAAAACAGTTAAGATAAATAAGAGTGGGGCTATGAACTCACCTCAGTATGCAGCAATGCAAGATACCACAACTAGCATCAAGTAGTATGCACAACATTATCAATAAGTAGAGCACAACGGTACGAGATCGGCACAACCTAATAAGTATATAGTTATCTCAGAATAACTTTCATAAAGATTTTGGAAGATAAGGTATTTTAGTCTTCGTAGAATACTCGTGTTGTATTTGTAAAAAGTTTAATTTCAATATCGTAAGAAAGTTTAGTATTTATGTCTTGTGTGGTGGTAAGAATGTATAGACTCAAACATAACTCACGTTCAAACAAACAGAAGTCGAAAACGTAACAGAAAGACAAAGAGAAAATAATAAAAGAATCGAATAAAGAGTTAAAAAAAGAAATGGTCAATGAATGGTTTCGGTGGTTACCCCATAATCCCAAATAGTTGGTTAAGTCATTTTAGTTTTGAAAGGGAGTTAAATGTTTTAGAGGGAAAAGTTATGTAGGTTTTATAAGAAACCATAATGTGGTTTACAAGTTTAGAAATCCAAAAGTTTAGTTACTCGTCGGGTTTTATAAAATAATGTACTTTTAATAAAAGAAGTTTGGAACGTTTTATAAATTTCGGCGTGACTCATCCATTTATACTACGTTCCCGATATCAAGATTCAAGTTGTTTCAAATTTTGGCTTATTGAATAACTTGTAATTAATAAGTTTTGGGTTTCGTTATCATTCGCGTGAATATTAGCTTTTGGCTTATTGAATATTTTGTGTCCGATCCGTGTCTAATATATTAAATTCTTATCGAGTCCAATATATTATAACGTCTTGTCCCAAAATGTCCAATAATTTCCATCGTCCAATACCGTAAATCCAATAACAATCAAGAATCCATACATCCAAGCATAGGTTTTATTACAATATCCAAGTCCAAATCTATATCAATCCCAAGTATATCCCAATAAGTATACAAAACATATCAATGATCCATGACAAAACAGATAAATCAAGTTAGTCCGATATCCGATAAAATAATATGGCATGCAAAATCATTCACACCGACCACAATAAATGACCTCATTTTAACATAATGGAACATACCTGTACCAAAAATATATTTAACGACGAAATACTAATATATTTTAACCCAAAGGCACATGAGCTTCGGCCCAAGGTCAAATCCATACTCACCCTTAATGGGCTTCGGCCCTTTAACAAATTTAAAAGTGAAAGTTTATTAACCATGAGTAGCACATTATTTTAAAATGTCAAATTTGTAGAATAACCGTTTGTCAAGTGAGTGATTAGTAGAAAAATCTGTATAAAAATATTCTTATTAAAATGAGTTCTAATACTCACGTTTGAGTCAAAAGAAGTGAAAATGAGTTAATCCATGACTAACCGAGACCAAACAGATTTTCTTTGTTAACTGAGATAGACAAACACAAAATGAGCTATCAAGCTTCGTATAATCCGACAACAAAATCTAGGCTCATGAAACTTTTAGAATAACCAAAACAAGTGACGTGACCAAAATGGCCACGACCAATACCCTATACGGGTTAGCTCATTCCCACGACAACTACGACAAGCACATACTCCCTCCGTCCCTAAATAAATGTCCACTTGGACTTTTTGCGGTCTTTATTATTCAACTTTGACCTTAAATATTTTTGTTTGTGTTATATAATACTTGATGCAAAATATATGAATGGATTAGGTTCTAAAAGTATTTTTCATTGGTATAAATTTCATCAAGTATTATATAACACAAACAAAATTATTTAAAGTCAAAGTTGAACAAGAAAGACTGTAAAAAGTCAAAGTGGACATTTATTTAGGGACGGAGGGAGTATTTCAAATTAACACAAGTACCTAATCAAGGGGTACAAAGCCGTAACCAAAGACTAAACAAGGACAAAATAAGCAGAACACGGAATAAGCAAATTCGATACTAGACCAAAGGCCAAGACAAGAAGAAAAGCAATATTAAGCTAACCCGTGACCCATAACATCTCAAGTGAGTTTAACCCTAAGCCATAATCACATCAGTCAAAACATAAACTGAAAATACACACCCCTAAGCAGGTTATATTGCACCTAAAGTAAAATAAATTAAATTAGCTCAGATAAGCACACAGAATACGCAACAATCCTAACTCAAGCTGAGACCAAAACCAAATCAAATAATCACAACAATAATAAATAGATAGCGAGAAACCCAATGAGGTCAACTCAACTCGACTGAGTTGACTCAGCTGAGTTGACTCAGCTCATCCGAGTTGAGTTGACTCGGTTTAGAATATCAAACAAACACCCTTTTAATCTATTTCCACCACATGAATCTTGTATTAAAACATTTTTAAGATTGTTTTTAATCCATGAAAATTTAGGTAACGATTTATATTTAATTTTACCGATTAGGGTTTTAATAAAAGGAAGGAAATAAAGAGATTAACGGTGCGTGAGGCTTACCCAACGAGAGAGAGAGGTGGTGAGAGTGGTGGTTCATGGCGGTGAGCGACGGCGTGAGGTGGTGTGCGACGGTGGTCTTCAAAACACGAATAAACTAACTCCTCTTGGTCTCAAACGCTCCAGAAATGTCCCTTAGGTCTTGATCTACACGTAGGTAACAAAAAGGAGGTGGCCAGAATTTTGGCCGGAGGTGGGTGACGGCGCCGGAGTTATAATTTCCAGTGAAGGGGTGTTACTAATGAGGGGAAACCCTAAATTCAGGCTTATATACCCCATGAGGGGCTAAACATGTGCAAACAAAAAGATAGGGGGCAGTGGTGTAATATTAGAGAAGGGTGGATTGTGTAATTTTAGCAATCTTTTGTAAATAATCCTTGTGGGCCCCGTTTGACATAGTAAACGTACGTTTAAAAATATAGGACTTTCGCCATTGAGCCCGGAATAATTTTTCCAATAAAAACGAGTATTCACACTACTATTTTCTTGAAGTTAATTTATTTCATAAATTGAATTGTTTCGTGTATTTTAGGTTGTGCCGGCTTGATTGATGAATAACGTTCACGTTTTACGAGATATCCTCTGTTTTTCAAACTCAAACAGGTTCCGAGAAGTTTAAAAGCTAAGGGATTTCAAAAATAAACATTTTGGCTAGTAAAATAAGTTTAGGAAATTTACCGGGTGTTACAGCACATACCCCTAAAAAGGAATTGCGTCATCACGATTTAGTTCAAGTTATCTGTTGGAATGGTGTTGGTGAAGAGGTGATGGTATTAGTAGTAGATTTGAGTCTCACTAGGCTGTTTTAAGAGTTTCTCCTTGCCTATGGGAGGGTACTTAGGTGGTCTGCCATAAGTTGTCTCCCCTTTGATGACTTGGTGAGGTACAATGATTCCGGGAGTAAGCTTAATCGGGGGAAACAGTTTAAGCCTTAACTACACGATGTTTCACAACTTTGTTAGCGTGGTCTCATCTAAATTCTCACGGTCTTATCCCAATATATGGTTTATATCCTATTGACACAAAATTTCAATCCGATACATGTAAGGTGGTAAAAATGGCGGGGTGACTGATCTTCAAGATTTGTTTCAAAATTGTGTGTTTTCCTTCTCAGGGGAATGGATAAAATTTTGTTTGAAAATTTTATTTAGGTAGGTGTTTACACGAGTTTGGCCAAAATAACTTTCCAAGTATTCCAAATTTCTTTGTTTGGAGTTTACAATTACGTAAGATGACACAGTTTCAAAAGATTTTAAAATTTTGTAAAACGGGTTTTCTATCATGGTATGGATAAGATAATTTTCACAAAAGTTTACGTTTGACATTTCGCAACAAAAGTTTGACAAAGTTTAACCAGAAGAATTTAATCCTCAAAATAGATATTTCAGAAAAATATCACTATGAGTTTCAAGGTTGATATAAAAACATGTTTAAGAAAGGTCCTTAAAAGTAAGAACAACAAAGAAGAAGGGTAGTCGAGCAGGTACATCTACCTATGTTTCTAAATATCCAAAGAAAAGGTTCTAGTTGCCAATTCTGAGTGAGGTTTAATATTTAATATCGGCGAAGCTCATAGATGCAAGTATCCAACTTGTTTAAACATTACTAAAAGATATCCTGACAGAAATTTTTGTACTGGCGGTCTGAAAGAGATAACTCAGTGCTAAGAGGTATCATGACTTAGATGGTTGCACTAGTGACCTGAGAGGTCTGAATTGGCTCGACACTATGTTGAGAAAACTCCTTCTTGTTTACAAGTTGAGATCGAGTATCAATAGCCGTTAGGTAAGCTAAGATCTCTTGGCATCCTGGTATTGAAGTTGGGTTACATAAAAGAAATGGGTTTTGAGTCTGTGTTGTCTAGACTCCTAGAGGGTATAATATCTTAAGAGCGATGATATATTGACAACCTAGTTCAACGCATGCACTAAAAATCAGGGAATCTAGTCGCATGGAACGAATGAGGTAATTTATTCAGTGATGAGGCACGGGTGTGGGATCCACTTCTAAGGTTTGGTTTATTTTTAAAAGGGAAAAATATTGGTTATTCTGTTTATGAAGTAATAATATAAAAACATTTTTCATGGTGGTAAATGGTTCACATGGTGATTGTAAAATATTTTATAAAATAGTTTGTAGAACAGTTTATAGAGTGATAGATAACGATTTATTATTTATAAGATAATGACAAATCCATAGTTAAATTTGTGATATGTTAGAAGGACAACAACTTGGTTTATACAATAACTTGTAAGATGATTTTGTAAAACAGTTCATAGAGTAATAAAAGAATCATTTGTTATTTGTAAAATGTTAGCAAAGCTGTAATTTACTTATTGATGTAGTAGTAAAAACGGTTCATCGGGTGACAGTAGAATAGTTTTTGGAAAGTAATGGCGAAATAATTTGTAAGTTAATAGTAACACAGTTTTATTGTTTTAATTCAAACAGTGGCTAACTCAGCTCACAAGAGAGTAAAATGGTCCATCAGGCTGTAGTAAATCTTGTAAGGTAATTATAACATAAATTTTTTGTGAAATTGTTCATTGATTTATGAAATAGTAGTAAAGGGGCGAATCGGCTTATTACTTAACAATAGGGTAGCCTGTACAATGAGTTGTAAAATAATTTATAGGGCAGTAGTAAAATAATTTGTTATTTATAAAATAGCAATAAAATCGCTGTTTGTGATATATTAGTAATTCAGTAATTTGGTTTATAAAATGACTGGTGGAATGATGTTAAGAAGTCAATTCATTGTTTATAAAATAGTGGTAAGGTCAAAATTTTTGTTTTTAAGAAGTAGTAAAATATTTTGTAGGATGACCGCCAAATGGTCGGTAAAATAATTGAAAACAGTTTGTGTGTTAAATAGCGACACAGTCCTATATGGACTCGATATGTGATTACTGAATGTTCAAAAATTAGTGAAAGTATAGAACACAACTGAAGTATGATGGTGTGCAAAAGTTGAAATAGAATGATATTGATTAAGTGCGTAAATAACTAAAATGAGACGAGTCAAAATAGGAGAGTAAGAATGCGGTAAGTTAAGAATGTAAGTGAGAATGAGATGAGTATGTATAAAGTTAAGGTAATGATTTGAAACTATTTATATCACGGCCAATGTGCCCCGTTAGCGGTGACCATTAAAACGAAAGTGTTTGAAAAATAAAACATGTTTAAGATGTGTAAAAAGAGTAACGAATGCTAATGAGTGTGCTATAGTGGAAGACCCGTTTAGAGTTTAAATGTGGAAGAAGTTGAGTAGACAAAAAGGGGTAAAAGTAAAGTGTTGAAAATAGTTAACGAGGATTAATGAATGGAGTTATAGTGAAAAGTGTAAACACATAGAAAATGTGTAAATATAATAAGTAGATTTCATATACCCTATGACGCTTGCTTTAACTAAATAAAAATAGATGTAGTAGAGTGGGAGTAAAAAGGTAATTAGCTTGGATCCATGGTAAAAGTGTAAAGGTGTGGAATGATTAATGATCCTTCGGGGTAATTAGTTAATGATCCATGGTTTGTACAAAATCCTGACCAACAAAATTCGAACTATCTAAATTAGTATCAGCTTCGGAACACGAACACTAGGGCGAACCTCTATCAATGCTTCCTCATGAGTACTATTATCTCATTTACAGTCTCCAAGGTCCAATTCATACGACTAAACCATTAATGTGTCTATTTTAATTGACGAGTTACTTCCTAAGGCAACTAATGATGTCGTCCAACTCATTGGTTTATAATGCGGTGTATACAAGCTTCCTTACAAATTGAGAGGTATGAGAAAACAAGGCATGTGACCTAATGGCCTAGGGCAATACCAGAGAAATCATGTTTTCAAAATAGCCTTTGAATAGTATTCCAAAATAGTGTTTCCAAAATAATATGTCCAAAATAGTGCATTTCAAAATAGTGTGCTCACAATAGTGTATTCAAAACAGTTCTCAAAATAGTACATCAATATAATACTTCTTTAAAATAGTGAAACCAGTGTTGACAGTCCAAGATAGTATTTAAAATAGTGTGTCGAAATAGCGTACCCAAAATAACATATCCAAAAATAGTTTTCCCAAAATAACGTTTTCAAAATATCGTATCAATTTATATATATTCCGTAAAATAACATATCGCAGTTCGTAGTTTTATAAATGGAGTAGTAAGGTAGGCATCTTGTATTCCCAAGGAATAAGTGAAAGGTTAGGTATCTTTTTTTTTCCAAAATAGTGGCTCGGGTTGCTACATAAGTTCCTAAGACTTCTGCTGGGTTACAAATCAACCTATTGTATGTTTTCTAGACCTTACCAAACGTTCATTAATCCTTTTGTCGTTTACTTTTGTCAAGAGATCCTTCTTATAGGTACTATGGGAGGGTCGTTCCTAGACGACTAGTGATCTAACCCGGTTCATTCATTGAGTGTAAGGTTTGGGGTAGTGATGGCTGTAACATAACCGAAAACAAAACAAGGCTTAAAGAAACAATTTCAAACAAGACTCAAAATCGCGGAATCAAGCAATCCCAATTCAAATAAAGTCAAAATCAAACATTCCAATAAACTCAAATGTGCTTATTACAATATCAGATGAGTTAAAAAAATAAATAGCTTGACTTCAAAACGGTGACCGGTCGGTTCTAACCCGACCCGATACGTATATAATCAGACGGTGATGCACGAGTACTCCATATGCGCGGAGAGGTATAGCGATTCGAAGAGTATTACGATTCGTGAAGTGTTGCGATGTCGGTGCGTCTTGTGTAGGGGTAAACTTTCGTGATATTCGGTGCTCGTGTACATATGCAAAATCAAGTATAAAACCAATTTGAACATAATTCAATTATAACTACTCTCAGTATCGCAATATCATTGTCCTTGGTTGAATATAGGTGATCAGTCTACATCCAGCCGAGGTTCAATGAATTCTGAAATACTCAGCTTAGTTACACTAGTAGTATGTCCTTCACTTTTAAAGCCGTTTTGAAAAACCATAATGAGTGTCGAAACTCGAAATCAGATAATGTGTTACGCAAGGAAATAGTGTAACTCCGAGACAGGTTCGGTGTATCAGCGTAAGTATATGAAAATACTTATAGTGAATAGTGAAAATAAAGAAATATAAATCATCAAATAAAAAGGCACAGGTCTCATCGAATATATCATTAAATATCTCAACAAATATGTTACCCAAACAAAGTTACAAGTGAGGCATCGGCTTGGCAGGCAGGCACGTGACGGTCGTAGGGTTAAGTTTTCGTAAAAAATAGTTATAGTCTAGGTTTTGAAAATACTTAGTTCTATATAACCTGTAGCTCTGATACCATTCTGTATGTGGAAAACTAGAAGGAGGGTTGAATAGTTTTACCAGTTTTTAAGTTCTTTTAGTTCTTTTAAAACCGCTTAAAAACTTTACTATTGGAAACCTTTGATTCGATTCTTATGTGTAACCAATCAACACCAATATGAACACTACACTAAACTAACTAGTATAAGTAATAAAAGTAAGGAGTAGAGATGGAAAGATCAAACCGAGACAAAAGGATTTATAGTGGTTCGGCTACGAAGCTCTTCTTCGCCCTACTCCACTCCCCTAGTACCACACTCGAGAGTTTCAAGCACTATGTCAACAACCTCCCTTTAGGCGGAGAAAACCGTACACGTCGCTTAACTTATTTTCTGACACTAAGCTAGATGTCGAGTGCTAATCTTAGCTAGCACCAATCTACTACGATCTACCCGATCCTTTCAACTTCACACACTTAACACACAAGACTCAAGAGATCCCCAAGATCTCACAAGATCACAATGATCACTTCTCACTTGACTCAACCTATTCTATCAACACTTGATCAATCTTGATCAACACTCAAGCCCAATGGCTACTAGAGATATTCACTATCTGTATATGATCACAATGATCTTTCCTCACAAACTCTCAAAAGAAAAATAGTTTATATGTATGCTATAATACAATCAAGGGTGTAACAAATGTTACAAGTGCTTCTACCTACAACTATAACACTTTGTATCCTCTTGGATATCTTGTGTTCTTCTCTTGCACTTGAAGAGGAATGAAGAGGATCACTTGAATGGATGATTGGATCACTCTTGAACAAAAAAAAACATAACTAAATGATCAAGAAGAGAGGATGTGAAGAGAGTATTAAACTCAAAAAGTTTTGTGTTAGAAAGGATACCCAAAATCTGTGAAGTGGGCAGGTATTTATAGGCAGAGAAAATATGGCCGTTATAGGGACACGGTACCACTAAATTTAGTGGTACCGTGACAGACAAAAACGCTCCTCTTTTTGTCTTTTCTGGTGAAAAATTATTTGGGGAAGTTTGGAGCTGATTTTAGGGGGGAAAATAGCTGTTATGTATTTTAAACTTATTTTTCCATTAAAACATTTCTTAATTATTCAAAAATAGTTTGTAAAGTATATTTTTGAAAGAAATATTTTGTCACATAAAAATGTGATGTCTAAAACACAAAATCACTTCTTTGATCATTTGTCAAGTTGTAAACTTGTTCTAGAGTGATTTGCGTAGAAACGGGAACTTTCGATTAAAAACTTGTTTACGTTAATTTTAACGTAACGTGATTTCACATTTTGTCATCCTCAAAACGTGAAGTTATCGAAAGATAGAAATAACATTTTTAGAACATTATTTGCATTATTCCTAGTTACGACGACATTCTTAGGTTCTACGGTTGACATTCTTAGGTTCTACGGTTGATATAAAACAAAAGAAATTACTTTTGTTTTGAGCTTGTGACCTAAGGGTTCTTTGGTTAAGGTTTCCTATGACATTTTCAATAGGATGGTTATTGGATTCCTTAATGTTGACAACTTCATCAACTTCAACAATTTCATCCTTAATGTCATCTTCTAAGGGTTTCTTGCCATTGACCTTAATGGCTTCATCCTCATCTAAGTCATCATCCACCAAGGGTGATGTCTTAGTTGGTGGAGGACTTTCATCGAATGTCACGTTGAGTGACTCTTCGACTTTCATTGTTTCCTTATTTAAGACAATGTAGGCTTTACTATTTTGGGAGAATCTAGGAAAACACCTTCGTAATACTTTGGGTCAAACTTGGTGAGCTAGTCTTTAGTGTTAAGTATGAAGCACTTGCTTCCAAACACTCTAAAGTAATCAAGAGTAGGTTTTCTACCTTTCATGATTTCATATGGTGTTTTTCCTAAGATAGGTCTAATTAGAATCCTATTAAGTATGTAAGTTGAGGTGTCCACCGCATTACACCAAAACTTTTGCGGAATTGATTGTTCATTCAACATCGTTCTACTCATCTCTTGTAGAGTACGATTTTTCCGCTCAACCCCATTTGATTGTGGAGTGCGTGGAGCCGAGAAATTGTGTGTAATACCATTAGCATCATAATATACTCCAAATTGCACTTCATTATCAAATTCCTGACCATGATCCGTCCTAATAGAAACTATTGTACATCCTAGTTGATTTTGGACTTTCTTACTAAAGATTTCGAATTCCTCAAAAGCTTGTGTCTTATTCTTATGAAATCTAGTCCAAGTATACCTAGAATAGTCATCAACTATTACTAAGGTGTAGTAATTTCCTCCGTAGCTCCGTACGGCGGATGAACCAAATAAGTCCATGTGGAGGAGTTCTAGGCATCTAGAGGTCGAGACCATATTCTTAGCTTTATGACTAGAATGAGCTTGTTTTCCAACTTTACAAGCTTCACAAAAGTGTTTATCAAACTTAATCTTATGTAAGTTTCTAACTAGTTCCTTAGACTCCAATGATTGTATTAAATGCATATTGGCGTGACCTAGTCTTCTATGCCATAGAGTGGAATTATCATCTATGGTTGCTAAGCAAATCTTATCCTTAGGCTTATTTTCTATCTTCATAACAAATAAGCCATTTCTCCTAACTCCTTTGCCTATGGTTTTACCATTCTTAATGATCTCACTACCCTCTTCAGAGAATATAACTCTACACTTATTATCTACCATTTGACTAATGCTAAGCAAGTTAAATCCTAAGTTATCTACTTGCTCAACATCTTTAATAATGAGGGAGTTTTGAGTAATCGTACCTTTGCCTATGATGTTGCCCTTAAGTTTGCTACCGAAAGTGACATTACCTCCGTTGTATGCCTTGTATGATGAGAATAGACTCCAGTTACCCGTCATATGGTTAGTACATCCACTATCCTTGACCCATTCATCAGGCTCCAAGTCGATTCCAAAGCATATCTATGGAATAAGACAAACATTCAAACATTTGGTCCCCAATATCTCATGGGTCCAAAGTTGTTAGCATTAAACATCCCATTCATTAGTTGCATTTGGTTAGGATGTTGAAACGGAGGACAAATTTGTTAGCATTAAGTAACTTTGTAGTTGACAGTCATTCCAAGTTACGGGATAGTTACTTGGATAACTTTGTCTTCTAAAGTTACGTCTCGGTAGAGGAGTTCTTGACCAAGATTTAGGAACATTTGTTTTTCTTGGTGGAGGAGTCTTAGACCTAGTGACGGGTTTTACAAAGCCAGGCTTGGGGTTTGACACAGATTTGTAAAAGTTTTTGGCTTCCTTTATACTAGCAATAGATACTTTGGTACAATTTACAACTATGTGACTTGGTTTAGGACTTGAATTATTTTTCAAATTCGCCTCAGTTCTGTCTCCAGTAACACACGGTACCATTAACTTTAATGGTACCGTCTGTACATTTAGTGGCGTCATCTGTTGTTTTGACAGAACTTGTGGGTTTGACAGATTCTACCTGTTTCGTTTTACTTGTTGAGGCTTTATTTGGATTAAATCCTAAGCCCGCTTGGGTATATTGACCATGCTTAACGTTTTCAAGTATATCATTAAGTATCTTTGTTCCTTTTTCAAACTTAATGATCCTAAATTCATTTTCTTTGAGTTGTTCATTTTCTACTTGAAGACTTATGCATGACTTACATCCTACGTCTACTTCTTTATTTTTATCAAGTCTTTTGACTTGATCATTTAGTTCCAAAACTTGCATTTCGAGTTCATGCAATTTTAATTTTAGTGATTTGTTTCTACCTAAAATTTTATAACTAACTTCGCATAGTTTGTTATATTCATCATTTTGTGTGTTATCATCTATTGACGAATTATCATTACTATAATCTGGATAGTCGTAACGTACCTCATTATAAGTTTGAGACATTAAGCATGTTTCATCCTTGGGCTTCTTTTCTTCTTTTTCACCGCTATCACTCCAAGAGCCTCCTATGAAAGCTCGTTGGTTGTTGGATTTTGGTGGTTTGGGACACTCTCCTATGAGGTGATTAGGATCTCCGCATCTAAAGCATTTCCTATCACTTGTCCATTTCTTTTCAACTCGGTTCTTTTGTGATGTCTTCTTTTCATCACGAGGTTGCCTAACGAACCTACCTCTTCTCCTAAAGAACTTTTTAAAGTCCCTAACCGCTAACGTATATTCTTCATCTTCACTATCGGAACTCGAACATTCCCCATCACTAGACTCCATCTTGGCTTTCAATGCTAGAGATCTAACTCTCTCGCTTTTGCCTTTGACTATATCGGAGTCCTTCTTGATTATCATCTCGTGAACTTTCAAGTTTCCTATGAGTTCATCGAGTGATAATGTCGCCAAGTCCTATGACTCTTCAATGGCGGTGACCTTTGCTCTCCATTTAGGATGTAGAGCCCTAAGAAACTTCCTAACATAATTCTTGCTAGAGTAACCTTCATCAAGAGCTTTAAGACTAGTAATAATGGTATTAAATCTAGCAAAAGCATTATCTATTGACTCATCTTCCAAAATGGAAAATTGTTCATATTGTTGAACAAAAAGATCTATCTTGTTCTCTTTGACTTGATTATTACCTTGGTGAGTGACTAACAAAATTTTCCAAATATCTTTTGCCGTATTACACATAAAAATTCTTTCAAATTCTTTTTTAGGCAAAGC
This sequence comes from Artemisia tridentata subsp. tridentata, assembly GCA_021014915.2. NCBI lineage: Eukaryota > Viridiplantae > Streptophyta > Magnoliopsida > Asterales > Asteraceae > Artemisia > Artemisia tridentata. Next base: position 124,632,989 of record CP139505.1, on the reverse strand, counting down.
ATTGTAAATCATCATTTTAGCCTCATTATTTTTGGCTAGTTTTCTTCTAAGTTCATCACTTTGTTTATCATAAGAAACTATTTCATCCTTTTTAGTTTTTGGTTTCATTTGAATCGGTTGAAAGTCACCCTCGGTAATAATATGCCAAAGATCAATGTCATTTGATTTCACATACGTTTCGAATCTTGTTTTCCAATAAACAAAACAATCGGTTTCGAAAAGTGGTGGTCATTGCATAGATTGCCCTTCTGGATATATTTGTCCTAATCCATTATCGATTCAAGTTTTAAAATACAATATACTTTAAAATCTTGACTGACGTGGCTTCTGATACCAATTGTGGAAAACTAGAAGGAGGGGTTGAATAGTTTTACCGGTTTTTAAGTTCTTTTAAAACCTCTTAAAAACTTTACTATTGGAAACCTTTGATTCGATTCTAATGTGTAACCAATCAACACCAATATGAACACTACACTAAACTAACTAGTATAAGTAATAAAAGTAAAGAGTAGAGATGGAAAGATCAAACCGGGAAAAAAGGATTTATAGTGGTTCGGCTACGAAGCTTTTCTTCGCCCTACTCCACTCCCCGAGTACCACACTCGAGAGTTTCAAGCACTATGTCAACAACCTCCCTTTAAGCGGAGAAAACCGTACACGTCGCTTAACTTGTTTTTCGACACTAAGCTAGATGTCGAGTGCTAATCTTAGCTAGCACCAATCTACCATGATCTACCCGATCCTTTCAACTTCACACACTCAACACACAAGACTCAAGAGATCCCCAAGATCTCACAAGATCACAATGATCACTTCTCACTTGACTCAACCTATTCTATCAACACTTGATCAATCTTGAAAAACACTCAATCCCAATGGCTACTAGAGATACTCACTATCTCTATAAGATCACAATGATCTTTCCTCACAAACTCTCAAAAGAAAAATAGTTTTGATGTATGCCATAATAAAATCAAGAGTGTAACAAATGTTACAAGTGCTTCTACCTACAACTATAACACTTTGTATCCTCTTGGATATCTTGTGTTCTTCTCTTGCACTTAAAGAAGAATGAAGAGGATCACTTGAATGGATGATTGGATCACTCTTGAACAAAATAAAACCTAACTAAATGATCAAGAAGAGAGGATGTGAAGAGAGTATTAAAATCAGAAAGTTTTGTGTGAGAAAGGATGCCCAAAATCTATGAAGTGGGCTGGTATTTATAGGCAGAGAAAATATGACCGTTATAGGGACACGGTACCACTAAAGTTCACACGGTACCTGATGCATGGTTTTGCGACCTTACAACAGGTTTTACCTCTCGAGGGATCTCAAGAGGCTTGCAATCCCCACCAGGCAGTGTACCTGACCGATGTAGTATAGTGTAGTGGCAAGTACCGGGGGATTGATCGTTCTCTAGGGGAATAGTGTCGTTAGGATTGAAAAACTACTCTAATAGGTCTAAGGGTGAGGGATGATTCTTTTGGTATTTTTTTATATTTTTTTAAAAGCAAGTAAAATCTCGGGTTTGAAGGAGTGGGCGGAATTAGTTGCTAGTCAACTAACCCAAATAACTACAATTGCAAATAAAATAAAATAACTGAAAATAAAAAGTTGTGGAACTTATATGGAGAGAAATGTGTTTACTTAAATTTCCTTACTCCCTAACTATCTTTTACCGGTTGATTAGTGTGTATTAATTGCGTGGATGACGGGTGTATTCCTTAATACCAATCGTGGGGTGGCGTACGTACTTCCCCAACTCTACAAGCTCCTACTTCACTCCTATGTCGAGCCGGCTAAGAAGCTCCTAACATGGGATCACTAGAATTCGCTCATGCATTAAATACAACCATAAAAACCTTAGTACGCATTGGTTCATGTTTCTTAAGACGTTCAAGCAAGTTACCGTATAGGAGGTTAGCCAGTTTTATTAAGCCTAACATCGATAAACAATCATCCAATACAATTAATAACACACCAACAACCAATAATCAATAGTTAGGTTTCATTAGATCTAAGCAAACACAAGATAAATCTAGCCTAGCATGTTAATTAAAAGACAAGAACAAGATATAATCAAACAACACATAGACATATTGAATGATTAATTGATTACTTATCTTCAATTGAACATGGGAGATCCAAGGGTATAAAACCCTTAAAAATGGCAGAAAATTCGTCTTAGGGTTTCTCCTCACAAAGTTGCACACTAATGACTAAAAATTGCAAAACTATATATAGAATTTAGGGGCTGACGGCGTCACGTTGTAGGAGGTGACGCCGTCACCTCGCCGCAGCTAGGGTTCCCGGATGGTCTTCCTGACGCCGTCCCTCTTTAATCCTCCAAAATCCACTCTGGCGCGTCAAGGGTTGACGCCGTCAAAATTGTGCTTGACGCCGTCTCTCTTTAACTTAAACCGTGACAGCCTTGATCACCTTAAAGGGTGACGCCGTCAGACTTCCTTTGTAAAACTTTCTGGCGTGTCACATGTATTTGTCATATCCACCTCTTTTGTCAAGCCGTGACGCCGTCAGGAGCAATCCTTGACACCGTCATGTGTACTTTTCCAGCAGCTTTGGAGACTTTGTCGTTTTCTTCACTTGTATGCTCCAAAAACGTCCAAAATGCTTCCTTTTCCAGATTTCTTCTCCAAAGTACCTAAAATGACAAAAGGAACGATTTAGGATAATATTTGATCAAATAAATATGATTTAGGGCTTAAATGACCCCCTAAAAGCGGTACACTTTTCGCTTCATCAAATACCCTTACACTTGAGATTTGCTTGTCCTCAAGCAAATGCGCTTTTATTTTAATCAAAATACAAGTTAGTAGTCATTTAACGCTAATATAAAAGTAATTACAACAAATAGTCGTTCCACTTTAATCATAATAAGCACGGAGATTACAAACTAGCACCTCACAAGTAGTGTTTAGATACTCACATCTCTCAGGTGTCATAAAAGTATATCTCATAAATGAAAATGGATAATATCTCTCACTACCTGCCATAGCAAATAGATTACCATAGGCTTGGAAAAGGATCAAAAACCTCCTCCACTTGGCGTAAGCACCTAAGATAAACTATCAAAGAGGGCTTTTAAACGGGTTATAACGTTAGGTGTAGGGATATGATAAACACGGTTTTGTTGGATAAGCGATATTTTACTGGTGGCGAGTTAAAGATCTTGATTAATTACATGTACAATATGGCGTTGCTAAGCCAAGACTAGACTCGACTTAAGCTAAAAACAAAATAACAAAAGCATAAAATAAACATAAAATGAAACGGGATGGTAGTCCGTATGTTTTTTTTTCTACTTTTCTTTTTCTCTTTTTTTTTTTTTTTTTGTATTTTTCTTGATTTTTTCGATTTTTTTTTTCATACGCTCTTGCCCTACCATCCAAAATAATACATCATAGGGGCGTTGCTTTCCCCTTACACTTGAACTTTTACATAACTTTACAATTACTATTCTAATGACTCGAATTAAGATAATCGACACACTTGGAGTACTTTTAAAATATTTAGCACATATGGGGGTAATAATGTTGTTCTTCCCCATTACTCCATTACACTAGTACTTGACCCATGAGTCCCAATCGTCCCAAAACAATACGTACAAGGATATGACTCGACTTAGCAACCATGTAATCAATTAGATAATTAACTTGGGGTTTAAACAAATGTTGTCACAATAATGCACTAAAAATGAGTGCATACAAGGTAGGCTAAGGCGATTTGGGTGTACATTTAAGTGGGGTGTAAACAAATTCTTCCTTTAAGTAAAATGCTTAAAGTTAGAAACGAAAAGATAGGCTCTGAGGGGTGTACTAGGGGTATCGTGTACTAAAAATGAGTACAACGCAAAGGGTGTGGGAGAATTACTTGACCAATGTAGCCAATGTAATTATAACAAAAACACATGTGTAAAATAATGGGTAAATCCTAATGCCTCTTATCATGTAGTAAATCTAACTACACGAATGTAGTCTCACTTGTGGCCTCGGAATGGTCCTAACGCAAGTTCTAGAATCTAAGTGCTACCGGTACACACATCATAGCATAAATGATTTTCCTACCAATTCTAGGGGCGAACCTCACATATTTGGGGGTGGAAAATTTTTTAGTGGTACGGTTTTGTGCTAGTCATATAACTCCTATCCATGAGACGCTCATTAAGATCAAAGTTTCACTCCTATATGTTGTAAAAAAATTTAAATTTGGCACTAAAATTGCCTTAACAGGTATTAGTCTCAGTTTTATTACACATCTACCATCAAACAAACAAAAATCAAGTGCAATTGCATTTTCTAAAGTATCGTACTTTACCCCCCCTTACACTTAAGATGAACATTGTCCCCAATGTTCAAATAACAAGATGTAAAAGTAAATAAGGTAAAAGAATGAAATCAAATACTCCCCTGATTCGTTTGGTGGATAAAGAGGTAACATGGTTAGATCTTCTTCCAAGGTAATGTTGAAGCTTCAAGACTAAAGCAGCGCCAAAAGCTAGATTCCACATTCATCTCCTTGTCCAAAATAACCTGTTAATCCTGAGAAAACAAACACGAAAACCTGCATAACATCGGCGGGATAAATCTATATAAGGATATAATGCTTGTGGAATGATTATTTTGCAGATTCCTGGAGTTTATAAGTTAGAGATTTAATAAAAACTTTTTATGATTCCGGTAGAAAAACAAAACTTTCAAAAATTTCAGAAAATTAAAACCTGACGCCGTCAGGTTGTAAGGCCTGACGCCGTCAGAAATGATCTGACAGAATTCTCATGTTAAGTTTCCGGAAAATTTCTGGAAAAACCTATACCTTACTTCCTGGAATTCCTACAAAACATCATTATGACTCGATACAAGCATTTGACTCAAACAATTACTAATATGTATGTTAATTTAATATTGTTATGATTCATGTTCATTTGTTCTAATAAACCGATTTGGATTTCCCTTACACTTATCTTTTGCAAAATACCTTTATATGTAGTTAAGACGAAGTTAAAAACAAGATAAAGCATTTTCAAAATTTAGTTTTGAACATGAATCAATAATAATAAAAATTAAACATACATACGGAAGCAAATAAAATCAAACAAACAAATAAATAAACACACAAAGCAAATAAAGCTTGGGTTGCCTCCCAAGAAGCGCTTTTCTTTATTAACGAGTCTTGTAGCTAAACTCAAAGTCAGGCTCATCTAGTGTCGCTTATGCTCACGTATCCGAGTGTGAGCCATCTAATTGTTGCCTCATCCTTCTTGTATTCATCATTCAGCTCCAGACATCCATGATAATATCTCTTATTTTTCTCATGTGGATATTTGAGCCCCTTTCTCTTATCATTCTCACTTAACAAGTCAATAGGCACAAGTCTATTGCAAGATTCAATGGAGAAGTTCTTAAACCTAGGATGTGATCGGGGCATTTGGTAAACAAAATCTTCATCCCCATCCGAGAATGTAATTAACCCGTCCACAAGTTTTTCGTCAAGGTTGGTCAACCTTTTGAAGGGTTCTCCAAAAATGACTTGGGTTAATTTGTTATCAATAAATTCTCCTAAGTCCTCCATAACCATAAAATTCACCAAATACACAAAACTTCCTACGAATACCTGTAGTGGCTTAATCCTAGCGATAATGTTATCTCCTTGATATTCTAGCTCATCTACCATGATTTTATTATAATTAGCGCGAGAGATAATGTTCATAGGCAAAGATGAGTTAAGATAAGCATGAAAACTATGATAACCAATCTTACACGGAAATTGCATGTTAAAGAGGCTATCCTTTTCGATCTTAGTCCTAGGGTCAACATACTTAAAGGGATCAATTTCCTCTTTTCTCCATTCCTCGTTAACTACTTCTCCATTACTAGCATCCTCATCGGAGTCTGAGTTGTAAAATGGACTAACTGCATAGTCATTCTCATGGTCAGACTCCTCCATCTCAGAATTGTTACCAAAGTGGTGGTCGGGTGAAAGGTTGTTGTTTTCTACGATGGGGGCGGGAACGGGTAGTTGTAAGTTTGCACGGCGGAAAATACGAATAACAGGGATCAAGCGATCACTATTACTCATGAGGTAGGTGGAAGGTGTCACAAACAAAAGTACAAAGAAATAAGATAGACTAAAGAAAAACCTAGAAAAATAAAAATAAAAATCTCACTAGAAAGGAATCTAGTGAGTAGACCTAATAAAATAAAAATTCAACCTAAACAATAATTATTCCCCGGCAGCGGCGCCAAAAACTTGATGCGTGGTTTTGCGACCTTACAACAGGTTTTAGCTCTCGAGGGATCTCAAGAGGCTTGCAATCCCCACCAGGCAGTGTACCTGACCGATGTAGTATAGTGTAGTGGCAAGTACCGGGGGATTGATCGTTCTCTAGGGGAATAGTGTCGTTAGGATTGAAAAACTACTCTAATAGGTCTAAGGGTGAGGGATGATTCTTTTTGTATTTTTTATATTTTTTATAAAAGCAAGTAAAATCTCGGGTTTGAAGGAGTGGGCGGAATTAGTTGCTAGTCAACTAACCCAAATAACTACAATTGCAGATAAAATAAAATAACTGAAAATAAAAAGTTGTGGAACTTATATGGAGAGAAATGTGTTTACTTAAATTTCCTTACTCCCTAACTATCTTTTACCGGTTGATTAGTGTGTATTAATTGCGTGGATGACGGGTGTATTCCTTAATACCAATCGTGGGGTGGCGTACGTACTTCCCCAACTCTACAAGCTCCTACTTCACTCCTATGTCGAGCCGGCTAAGAAGCTCCTAACATGGGATCACTAGAATTCGCTCATGCATTAAATACAACAATAAAAACCTTAGTACACATTGGTTCATGTTTCTTAAGATGTTCAAGCAAGTTACAGTATAGGAGGTTAGCCAGTTTTCTTAAGCCTAACATCGATAAACAATCATCCAATACAATTAATAACACACCAACAACCAATAATCAATAGTTAGGTTTCATTAGATCTAAGCAAACACAAGATAAATCTAGCCTAGCATGTTAATTAAAAGACAAGAACAAGATATAATCAAACAACACATAGACATATTGAATGATTAATTGATTACTTATCTTCAATTGAATATGGGAGATCCAAGGGTATAAAACCCTTAAAAATGGCAGAAAATTCGTCTTAGGGTTTCTCCTCACAAAGTTGCACACTAATGATTAAAAATTGCAAAACTATATATAGAATTTAGGGGCTGACGGCGTCACGTTGTAGGAGGTGACGCCGTCACCTCGCCGCGGCTAGGGTTCCCGGATGGTCTTCCTGACGCCGTCCCTCTTTAATCCTCCAAAATCCACTTTGGCGCGTCAAGGGTTGACGCCGTCAAAATTGTGCTTGACGCCGTCTCTCTTTAACTTAAACCGTGACAGCCTTGATCACCTTAAAGGGTGACGCCGTCAGACTTTCTTTGTAAAACTTTCTGGCGCGTCACGTGTATTTGTCATATCCACCTCTTTTGCCAAGTCGTGACGCCGTCAGGAGCAATCCTTGACGCCGTCACGTGTACTTTTCCAGCAGCTTTGGAGACTTTGTCGTTTTCTTCACTTTTATGCTCCAAAAACGTCCAAAATGCTTCCTTTTTCAGATTTCTTCTCCAAAGTACCTAAAATGACAAAAGGAACGATTTAGGGCAATATTTGATCAAATAAATACGATTTAGGGCTTAAATGACCCCCTAAAAGCGGTACACTTTTCGCTTCATCAGTACCACTAAATTTAGTGGTACCGTGCCAGACAAAAACGCTCCTCTTTTTGTCTTTTCTGGTGAAAACTTATTTGGGGGAAGTTTGGAGCTGATTTTGGGGGGAGAAATAGTTGTTATGTATTTTAAACTTATTTTTCCATTAAAACATTTCTTAATTATTCAAAAATAGTTTGTAAAGTATATTTTTGAAAGAAATGTTTTGTCACATAAAAATGTGATGTCTAAAACACAAAATCACTTCTTTGATCATTTGTCAAGTTGTAAGCTTGTTCTAGAGTGATTTGCGTAGAAACGGGAACCTTCGATTAAAAACTTGTTTACGTTAATTTTAACGTAACGTGATTTCACATTTTGCCATCCTTAAAACGTGAAGTTATCGAAAGATAGAAATAATGTTTTTAGAAAATTATTTGCATCAACACTGTAACACTCCCAAATCGGATCAGCGGAAGCATACATGTGTTGGTGTGCTACTCGATTGTTATCATGACACAAGGTACAAAGAACGGTTTTACTTCAACCGTTTTAGAAGAAATTTCATATTTAAAAACATTTAATTTACATCATTAAAAAAATAGTGCGGAAAATATAGGTCCATGAAAGGATTTAATGCATTCCCAAATAGTTTTCGGAGTCATCTATGACCATGCCATTCCCTTCGTCAAGCTCCTCCAAAAGTAAGTTATGCAGCGGAAAAGATCTAACACCTGAGATAAAACATGTTAAAGTCAACACAAAGGTTGAGTGAATTCATAGGTTTAAAAGTAAAATAGCTGATCACAATATTTCAAGTTTAAGAGAAAGTGGGCTACATTGTTATACGCCCGTAAGTTCGGTAAATACCATTGCACTAAGCTCATGACACGCAAAACGTTAACCGACACCAATAACCTTGGCGTAAGTTGACAGTAACCGCGGAATTATAATAATAGCTGCCCTCAAGTAGGTATCTTGCCAAATACCTAGGTAACTCGAATATAGCACATCACCTGTTGACCGGACCTATTCAACATGGCGGGCTGGTCAATTCCTATAGGCCTATAAACTATATTCTCGCTCACTCGCAAGTGATTAATGGTTCATGATCGAGGGACTTGCTTTTGGCAATGGTGGTACTTAGTACATTATCAGATGTTCAAGAAAGTTTTTAGTTCAAAGAAAAGTTTTGAAACAATTGTGATCATAGTAAAAACGGTAGCATGTATCTCACCCCAAGTAGTTTACAAAACAGTTAAGATAAATAAGAGTGGGGATATGAACTCACCTCAGTATGCAGCAATGCAAGATACCACAACTGGCATCAAGTAGTAAGCACAACATTATCAATAAGTAGAGCACAACGGTACGAGATCGACACAACCTAATAAGTATATAGTTATCTCAGAATAAGTTTCGTAAAGATTTTAGAAGATAAGGTATTTTAGTCTTCGTAGAATACTCGTGTTGTATTTGTAAAAAGTTTAATTATAATATCGTAAGAAAGTTTAGTATTTATGTCTCGTGTGGTGGTAAGAATGTATAGATTCAAACATAATGTTGACATAAATAATGCCTAAAAACATTATCAATATTTATTCATATCTCTATGTTTTGATGATCACAAAATGTAAACTCATTAAAACATAAACTTATCAAATAAACAAGTATTTAGTTGTAAATATTCACTTCTACAACTTAATCACTTAAGGTATGAATAAACAAGTGCTTAATGCATTATATGATCAAAGGAACATTTTCTTAATAACTAGATTTTTTATAAAACATCAAAAACATTTTATATATTTTTGAAAAACATTTTTGGTATTAAATAAAAATGTTTAATCTTTTATAAAAATATGAATTCAAATTTTTAACCAAAATCAGTTAAAATGTTCCAGAAAAACCTTCCCCACAAAAGGACAAAATTGGCCAACGTTCAGTAAGGGCGGCCCCCTTAATTTTACTAGGCGGCCCCCTTAATAATTAAGGGGACCGCCCCCGCTCCAGTAGGCTCCAGCTGTCTAGATTTTTCCCTATAAATACAAGCCTTCTCCTGGATTTTTTCTCAACCCTTTTGCACTAAAACTTTCTGTAGTAGATCTCATTTCATATCTTAGAAAAACCTTTGATCATGTAATCTTAAGCATTGGTTTCCAAGTGATCCAAGCTTCCACCATCCAAGTGCAAAAGAAGAATGCTTCTATCAATCAAGGTTAGAAGTATTACAACTTAGTATCATTTTGTTACTTAAGTTGTGTGTTTAACAAAGTTTGTAAATCATTCATTCATTTGTATGTAAGGTGTGTGTTGTAGACTAGTGTTGTGTGTAAGTAGTGAAGATGTTGTATAAGTAGTTGTGGTATAGAAGTTGTGAGGTCAAAGTGTAGAAGTCGTGAAGCCGTGGTGTAGAAGTTGTGAAGCCATAGCTTAGAAGACATGAAGTCCTTGTGTTGAAGTCATGAAGCCATAGCATAGAAGCTGTGAAGCGGTCGTGTTAAAGTTGTGAAGTCCTAGTCGTGAAGTCCTAGTGTTGAAGTCGTGAAGCCGTAGCATAGAAGTTGTGAAGCGGTCGTGTTGAAGCCGTGGAGTCCTAGTCGTGAAGTCCTAGTGTTGAAGTCGTGAAGCCGTAGCATAGAGGTTATGTAGCGGACATGTTGAAGTCGTGAAGTCTTAGTCATGAAGACATAGTGTTGAAGTCGTGAAGCCGCATCATAGAGGTTGTGTAGCGGTCGTGTTGAAGTCGTGAAGAAGTCGTGAAGCAGTCGTGAAGCCGTTGTGAAGTAGTCGTGAATAAGTTGTGTTGTGAAGTTGTGAGATTGGTTCTAGCTACGATTAGAACTCGACATTTAGCTTTGTGTCGTTAAACCCGTGTAAGCCAAAGTTGTGTACGGTTTTCTCCGCCATAAGGGAGCTTATTGAAGTTGTGAAGAAAACTCTCGAGCAAGGTGTGCTCGGGGAGTAGTGTAGGGCAAGGAAGGTGTCCTTGTAGCCGAACCACTATAAATCTCTCGTGTCTCGGTTAGATCTTTCCATACCTTATTTATTTCTTTACTTGCATCGTCTTTACTTTCATACACATAGGCTTATATAATTGCTAGTATTAATTAGAGGTCGACTTCACATAAAGATCAAATTGAAAATCCATTCAAGAAACCAAAACTTTTACAATCAATTTAAAAGAATACATATATAACTAATAATAAGATTTAAGTTTTATTTTTCATAACAAACTAGAATCTAAAGTTTTTAAAAGTATAAAACAAAGGTTTTCATAATAAAATTAAAAAGACGTAAAACTATTCAACCCCCCCCCCCCTTCTAGTTTTCCACAATTGGTATCAGGAGCCACGTCAATCAAGATTTTTAAAATATACTGTATTTTAAAACTTGAAACGATCTATGGAATCCGAAAAATAATTAGAAGGGGAATCTTTGCTAAAACCACCACTATTTGAAAACTATACTTTTCTAGAATGGAAAAATAAATTTGAAACTTATGTGAAATCAATTGATCTAGATCTTTGGCATGTCATTTCGATTGGTGATTTTGAAAGTCAAACAAAAACATATTTTGAAAGTTAAACAAAAACATATTTTGAAAGTCAAACAAAAACTGATTTTGAAAATCAAACAAAAACGGATTTTGAAAGACAAACAAAAACGGATTTTGAAAGTCAAATTGATTATTTGAAAACAAAGAATGAAATAAATAATAAAGCTAAAATAATTATTTATAATACCTTGCCGAAAGTTGAATATGAAAGAATATTCTTCTGTAAAACGGCAAATGATATTTGGAAAAATTTCTTAATCTTTCATCAAGAAAAATGTCAAGCCAAAGATGAGGATTTTGATCTTGTACATGAATTAGTTATCTTAGAAAATTTAATAGATAAACATTTAGATAAAATAGATACATGTGCTACTAGTTCAAATGTTGTTAATGAAGGTGTTAGCGACGAAGACTACATGAATCAACTCCAAAGTGAACTCAATCCAAGATCATGGAGTGACACAGACGAAGGAGAAGATCATCATCCGACTCACCTATCATTCACACGTCGATCAACATCTGAGACATTACGAAAAAAAGCTAGGACGTGAGGTAAGTTCTCTTTTTAAATTTCATAAGTAATTACTTCATGCATATAATCTTATTAATGCCTTAGGATACGCTTAGTATGATAGGTTGCTTTGCCTTTACACTTTAGTTATATTCGTTCTGTGGCTTAATGAACTAGAAACTCTTTAGTTAGCCCCCCCTAAGTATTAGTAAACCAAGCAATTTCATATTTGGTACTCTTCGATAGGTAAATTTAGGAACTTAATTTCTTCTAAAAAGAGAATGACTACTGGAGAATCTATTGACTAGAAACTCAATTTGACCTAACGGTTGAATTGCTTCTATGTGAGAAGTTGGGTGTGTGTAACCTGTAAAAACGGTCGTGTTTAGCCTGAATTGAGCACCACTAGTAATAGTCTCATACTCATTCTCCAACTTGAATACATTATTCTTCCTAAATATACCTAACGATAGTTTACTGTTATGAACTTTGCTTTTCACTAGAGCTTTTCATTCCTAGATGTATGTCATCCTGCATATATAAAATTTCTAGATGTTTACTTGCTCCTATGTGATTTGACTGCATGCCTTCGTAATTATTTGTTTAGTTGAATGCATTGTCATTATAATAGCTTTTGTCTTTCTCTAACTACTCTGACATGATGTATTTTTGTATTTAGTCATAATACATGCGTAAATGTCATAGGATATGTAGAAAGAGGTAGCATGTGACAATAGACTTGAGCATGAGATCTTTTATAAACCATTATTTTTTTTAAACCTATAATTAATGGGACTTATTTTTAAATTTGCAAAAACTTCACATTTTGGAAAAATAATTTTTCAAAAGATTATGACACATTTTTATTTTACATGTTTCACCATCCTACATTTCTTCCAAACTTGTGTCCATAATTACGTGTTTATCAAAACCAAAGATTGGAAAAATATGTTTTCTTTCCTCATAAAAACATTTTGAAATAAAACCAAAACTATTTCATTAAAATATTTTTCACATCCACATAAAAACCCACTTTCAAACATTGTTGAATAATGCCAAAAACATTTCTTTAAATCATGCATGGTGATCTCATATCTGTCATCTATATTTATGTATGTGACATTTATAAGTGAACTAAATTTGAAAATAACCATAATTTATTCACTAAGACCTCACTTGGTACAAGTCTAGAAGTCCATGCTATCACAACTCTACATTCCCATGCACATAGATATTCATTAGGATTATTTAACTAGCTTATTAATCTTCCTAAATATGATTCTATGAATTACTTGGTGCTATGTAGTGTTTTCTTGTCTAACATATATATGTTACATGCTAAATGAGTTGTTTGCATGCTAGATAATAATGTCTAATGAATATGCTTAGCATACATAAGTTATTAAATCCTAAATTGCCTCAAAAGAAGTTGGACTTGCTTGAAACTATACCCAAAAACACAACCGTTTCTACAAATTTATGCCAAAAACCCATTTCCAGTAATCTGGAAGTCAGCAGATGGGCGGCCCCCTTAAATACCCAGGCGGCCCCCTTAAAATTAAGGGGACCGGCCCCTATTTAAGGGGACCGGCCATCTGGAGTGACGGATTACTATTTTCCTTTTCAATTTCCAACCCATTTTATCCTATAATTCCCAAAATTCACAAACACATTTTGTCACAAACCACCCTCCAAAATTTACCTTCTACAATCACATCATCACTACACCATACATACCCATTTGGAGGAGGAAGCTTGACATTTGCCATAACCCAACAAATGATGTTGTTCAAACTCAACCAACACCTAAACCTCATCCTAATGAACCCTTTCACACACATAACCAATCATCCATATGTCCACCTTCATTCACTCATAATTACCCAAGTTCACAAGTGTCTCCACCACCAAAAGTGTCACCACCACTTCCACCAAATAACAACCACTCTCCATCATCATCACCTTCCACTCAACACTTGAAGTTCATTGAAGAACTCAAGGAAGCCCATGAGCTTAATGCTCTCCTTGCTTTGCACCTTGCTCAAAGCAACTTAAACCCATCACCATCCATATCACCATCATTACCATCATCATCACATCACTTGAGTCAAACTGAGAAACATGTCAACAATTTTCCTTGTTGCATCTTTCTCCAAAATCAAACCATCATTACCATCATCACCATCCATATCACCATCATTACCATCATCACCACATCACTTGAGTCAAACTGAGAAACATGTCAACAATTGTCCTTGTTGCATCTTTCTCCAAAATCAAACCATCATTACCATCATCACCATCCATCTCACCATCATTACCATCATCACCACATCACTTGAGTCAAATTGAGAAACATGTCAACAATAGTCCTTGTTGCATCTTTCTCCAAAATCAAACCATCACCTTAAATGAGCGTCTCACTTGGATTGAGTATCTTCTCACTAGATCTAATCCAACACCACCACTTGAACAACATCAAAACCCTCATTCAACATGGTCAAGTCCAAGCTCTCCACCTCCAATTCCTCCATCAACACTCTCTCCAACATCCATACACCCAAACTTACAACCCCATTAATCCAATTTTTTTTACCCCCTCTTTACCATCATCCATCCAAAATAATCCAAGTTTTCATGTCTCAAGCAAGTCCAATGGATCTCTTAGGCAATTTAAAATTTTCTACTTATTGCATGCTATAAGCAAAATATGTGTTGTATCAATAATTATGTTTTTAACATAATTATTTTCAACTAATGAATGCTTTATTTCTTGTCTTTAATATATGATTGTTATGCTTATTGCTTGTATACTTGATATCATGATATATATACATGCTTGATGATTAATAACATGCTTATTCCATAATATGTTTTAAATGTATGCATGCGTAATTAACATGTTTATGTCACTATTTAATCATTCTTGATGTACATGATTCAAATGGAGCTTGCTGCAAAAACACCCTAAAAATGACCCTTTTCTGGAAATTTTTCAAATTTGGTCGCCTGGGAAAACACCAGATGGGCGGCCCCCTTAATTCCCTAGGCGGTCCCCTTAATTTTAAGGGGGCCGGCCTACAATTAAGGGGACCGGCCATCTGGGCAGTAAAATTTACTGTTTTCTTTTGCATCTTGCGACCCCTTTTATCTAGCCCAAACCTTACCTAAATCAACCATCACCTCCATCAAACACCCATTTTCATTCACCATGCTATCACCAAAATCATCTCTAAGACACCAAAACTCCATCACCACCACCTCAATGTTAATCCCCAAGTGCACCAAATGCACCATCAAAAACACCCTTTCATCCATCAATAACTACATCAACTCACACCTTTCATCACCACCATCAAGAGCATCAACTCCACCTCCTACTCAAGAACCTCCATTAACCCAACTTGTCATTTCCATATCACCATTAACACTTCTTGAGGCTCATTTCTCATCATCACCAATACCACCACACCCACAACCAAACCATCATCTTTGGTCTTAGAGATGAGATACACTATATGTTTTCATCCCTTGAACACATGCTTAACAACCAACCTCCACCACAACCTCCATCATTTTCACCCACTACACTACCACCACCTTCATTCTCACCAAATCAAGCATATGCAATGCTTAATCAAAAATAATTTTTCAAACCATTTTGTGTGCAAGCCCCATGGAAGATCATGTACTCCTAGAATGATTATGTAGATTGCATTACTTACTAGCTAATGTAGGATTAAATATAATCTTGGATGGTTGTGTATTGATACACAACATTTTTAATGAATGTCTTTATATGCATGCTTATTTTTGCTATATATATGCTTGTGCTTCTAATATTTTTCTTGCAAGTATTCCATATATCGATTCCTTGGTGCCCTCAAACGAGGGGGAGCACACATCAAGGGGGAGTTCTCGTCCCGACAAATTTTGTCTCTAAAACTTGTCGGCTTAACCTTTTTGATTCTACAAAAAGGGGGAGAAGTGAATATAAACTCACTAAATACTTGTCCAAAAATAACTTTTTGGATTTAATGAGTTTAGGTTTTGTAATCATCAAAAAGGGGGAGATTGTTGACATAAATAATTTTTTGAAAAACATTTTTGGTATTAAATAAAAATGTTTAATCTTTTATAAAAATATGAATTCAAATTTTTAACCAAAATCAGTTAAAATGTTCCAGAAAAACCTTCCCCACAAAAGGACAAAATTGGCCAACGTTCAGTAGGGGCGGCCCCCTTAATTTTACTAGGCGGCCCCCTTAATAATTAAGGGGACCGCCCCCGCTCCAGTAGGCTCCAGCTGTCCAGATTTTTCCCTATAAATACAAGCCTTCTCCTGGATTTTTTCTCAACCCTTTTGCACTAAAACTTTCTGTAGTAGATCTCATTTCATATCTTAGAAAAACCTTTGATCATGTAATCTTAAGCATTGGTTTCCAAGTGATCCAAGCTTCCACCATCCAAGTGCAAAAGAAGAATGCTTCTATCAATCAAGATTAGAAGTATTACAACTTAGTATCATTTTGTTACTTAAGTTGTGTGTTTAACAAAGTTTGTAAATCATTCATTCATTTGTATGTAAGGTGTGTGTTGTAGACTAGTGTTGTGTGTAAGTAGTGAAGATGTTGTATAAGTAGTTGTGGTATAGAAGTTGTGAGGTCAAAGTGTAGAAGTCGTGAAGCCGTGGTGTAGAAGTTGTGAAGCCATAGCTTAGAAGACATGAAGTCCTTGTGTTGAAGTCATGAAGCCATAGCATAGAAGCTGTGAAGCGGTCGTGTTAAAGTTGTGAAGTCCTAGTCGTGAAGTCCTAGTGTTGAAGTCGTGAAGCCGTAGCATAGAATTTGTGTAGCGGTCGTGTTGAAGCCGTGGAGTCCTAGTCGTGAAGTCCTAGTGTTGAAGTCGTGAAGCCGTAGCATAGAGGCTATGTAGCGGACATGTTGAAGTCGTGAAGTCTTAGTCATGAAGACATAGTGTTGAAGTCATGAAGCCGCATCATAGAGGTTGTGTAGCGGTCGTGTTGAAGTCGTGAAGAAGTCGTGAAGCAGTCGTGAAGCCGTTGTGAAGTAGTCGTGAATAAGTTGTGTTGTGAAGTTGTGAGATTGGTTCTAGCTACGATTAGAACTCGACATTTAGCTTTGTGTCGTTAAACCCGTGTAAGCCAAAGTTGTGTACGGTTTTCTCCGCCATAAGGGAGCTTATTGAAGTTGTGAAGAAAACTCTCGAGCAAGGTGTGCCCGGGGAGTGGAGTAGGGCAAGGAAGGTGTCCTTGTAGCCGAACCACTATAAATCTCTCGTGTCTCGGTTAGATCTTTCCATACCTTATTTATTTCTTTACTTGCATCGTCTTTACTTTCATACACATAGGCTTATATAATTGCTAGTATTAATTAGAGGTCGACTTCACATAAAGATCAAATTGAAAATCCATTCAAGAAACCAAAACTTTTACAATCAATTTAAAAGAATACATATATAACTAATAATAAGATTTAAGTTTTATTTTTCATAACAAACTAGAATCTAAAGTTTTTAAAAGTATAAAACAAAGGTTTTCATAATAAAATTAAAAATACGTAAAACTATTCAACCCCCCCCCCCTTCTAGTTTTCCACACATAACTCACGCTAAAGCGAACAGAAGTAGAAAAGGTAACAGAAAGACAACGAGAAAAGAATAAAAGGATCGAATAAAGAGTTAGAAAAGAAATGGTCAATGAACGGTTTCGGTGGTTACCCCATAATCCCAAATAGTTGGTAAAGTCATTTTAGTTTTGAAAGGGAGTTAAATGTTTTAGATGGAAAAGTTATGTAGGTCTTATAAGAAAACATAATCTGGTTTACAAGTTTAGAAATCCAAAAGTTTTGTTACTCGTCGGGTTTTACAAAATAAGGTACTTTTAATAAAATAAGTTTGGAAGGTTTTATAAATTTCGGCGTGACTCGTCCATTTATACTACGTTCCCGATATCGTGATTCAAGTTGTTTCAAATTTTATAACTTCTTATTAATAAGTTTTGGATTTCGTTATCATTCGCGTGAATATTAGCTTTTGGCTTATTGAATATTTTATGTCCGATCCGTGTCTAATATATTAAATTCTTATCAAGTCCAATATATTATAACGTCTTGTCCCAAAATGTCCAATAATTTCCATCTTCCAATACCGTAAATCCAATAACGATCAAGAGTCCATACATCCAATCATAGGTTTTGTTACAATATCAAAGTCCAAATCCATATCAATCCCAAGTATATCCCAATAAGTATCCAAAACATATCAATGATCCATGACAAAACAAATAAATCAAGTTAGTCCGATATCCGATAAAATAATATGGCATGCAAAATAATTCACACTGACCACCAGTAAATGACCATATTTTGACATAACGGAACATACTTTTACCTAAAATATATTTAACGACGAAATACTAATATATTTTAACCCAAAGGCACATGGGTTTCGGCCCAAGGTCAAATCCATACTCACCCTTAATGGGCTTCGGCCCTTTAACAAATTTACAAGTGAAAGTTTATTAACCATAAGTAGCACATTATTTTAAAATGTCAAATTTATAGAATAACAGTTTGTCAAGTGAGTGATTAGTAGAAAAATCTGTATAAAAATATTCTTATTAAAATGAGTTCTAATACTCACGTTTGAGTCAAAAGAAGTGAAAATGAGTTAATCCATGACTAACCGAGACCAAACAGATTTTCTTTGTTAACCGAGATAGACAAACACCAAATGAGCTATCGAGCTTCGTATAATCTGATTGCGTGGTTTTGTAACCTTACAACAGGTTTTACCTCTCGAGGGATCTCAAGAGGCTTACAACCCCACCAGGCAGTGTACCTGACCGATGTAGTATAGTGTAGTGGTAAGTACGGGGGATTGATCGTTCTCCACAGGGAATAGTGTTCGTTAGGTATGAAAGGCTACTCTAATTAGGTCTAAGGGTTGAGGAAGATTCTTTTTTATGTTTTTATATTTTTTTATGAAAGCAAGTAAAATCTCGGTTTTGAAGGAGTGGGCGGAATTAGTTGCTAGTCAACTAACCCAAATTACTACGAATGCAATAAAATAAATAACTGAAAATAAAATGTGGTGAGAAACTTATGTGTAGAGAAATGTGTTTACTTAGATTTCCTTACTCCCTAACTATCTTTTACCGGTTAATTAGTGTGTATTAGTCGCGTGGATGACGGGTGTATTCCTTAATACCATTCGTGGGGTGGCGTACTTACTTCCCCAACTCTACAAGCTCCTACTTCACTCCTATGTCGAGCCGGCTAGGAAGCTCCTAACATGGGATCACTAGAATTCGCTTGTGCATTAAATACAACCATAAAAACCTTTAGTACGCATTTGGTTCATGTTTCTTAAGACGTTCAAGCAAGTTACCGAATAGGAAGTTAGCCAGTTTTCTTAAGCCTAACATAGATAAACAATCATCTAATACAACTAACAACACACTAACAACCAATAATCAATAGCTAGGTTTCATTAGATCTAAGCAAACACAAGATAAATTTAGCCTAACATGTTAAACAAAAGACAAGAATAAGATAGAATCAAACAACACATAGACATATTGAATGATTAATTGATAACTTATCTTTCAATGAAACATGGAAGCTCTCAAGGCAAAAAGCCCTGAAAAAGTAGCTAAAATCGTCTTAGGGTTTTCTCCCAAAATTCCACACACTAAGCTCTCTTTTAATGACAAAAAATTAGAAAACTATATATAGATTTTTGGATCTGACGGCGTCACCTTATGGAGTGTGACGCCGTCACCTCGCCGCTTTTAGGGTTCCCGGATGACCTTCTTGACGCCGTCCCTCTTTAGCTCTTCAAAAATCCATTCTGGCTTATCAAGGCTTGACGCCGTCGAACCATGAACGTGACGCCGTCCCCTTATGATTTAAGCCGTGACGCCCTTGATCAAGTTAAAGCGTGACGCCGTCAGAATTCACATGCTATTTTCACTGGCCCGTCATGAGTAAATTTCACGTCCCACTTTTCTTGCCAAGGCATGACGCCGTCCAGAGTAAATTCTGACGCCGTCAAGAGTAACTTTTAGTCAATTTTTGAGACTTTGCCGTTTTCTTCACTTTAATGCTCCAAAAACGTCCAAAATGCCTCCTTTTCCAGATTTCTCCTCAAAAGTACCTAAAATGACAAAAGGAACGATTTAGGGCAATATTTGATCAAATAAATACGATTTAAGGCTTAAATGACCCCTTAAAAGCGGTACACTTTTCGCTTCATCAAATACCCTTACACTTGAGATTTGCTTGTCCTCAAGCAAATGCGCTTTTATTCTAATCAAAATACAAGTTAGGGGTCATTTAATGCAAACATAAAAGTAATTACAACAAATATTCGTTCCACTTCAATCATAATAAGCACGGAGATTATAAACTAGCACCTCACAAGTAGTGTTTAGATACTCACATCTCTCAAGTGTCATAAAAATAAATCTCATAAATGAAAACGGATAATATCTCTCACTACCTGTCATAACAAATAGATTACCATAGGCTTGGGAAAGGATCAAAAACCTCCTCCACTAGGCGTAAGCACCTAAGATAAACTATCAAAGAGGGATTTTAAACGGGTTATAACGTTAGGTGTAGGGAAAAGGAAAACACGGTTTTGTTGGATAAAGGATATTTTACTGGTGGCGAGTTAAAGATCTTGATCAATTACATGTACTATACAATGTTGCTAAGCCAAGACTAGACTCGATCTTAAGCTAGAAACGAAATAACAAAATAACAAAAATATAAAACAAACATAAAATGAAACGGGATGGTAGTCCGTATGTTTTTTCTATTTTTCATTTTCTCATTTTTTTGTGTTTTTCTTGATTTTTTTTTTTTTTTTTTTTTTTTTTTTTTTTTTTTCATACACTTTTGCCCTACCATCCAAAATAATACATCATAGGGGCATTGCATTCCCCTTACACTTGAATTTTTACATAACTTTACAAAAAACTATTCTAATGACTCGAATTAAGATAATTGAAAAACTTGGAGTACTTTTAAAATATTTAGCACATATGGGGGTAATAAATGATGTTCTTCCCTATTACTCCATTACACTAGTACTTTACCCATGAGTCCCAATCGTCCCAAAACAATATGTACAAGGATATGACTCGACTTAGCAACCATGTAATCAATTAGATAATTAACTTGGGTTTAAACAAATGTTGTAACAATAATGCACTAAAGATGAGTGCATACAAGGTAGGCTAAGGCGATTTGGGTGTACATTTTAGTGGGGTGTAACAAATTCTTCCTTTAAGTAAAATGCTTAAAGGTCGAAACGAAAAGATAGGCTCTGAAGGGTGTACTAGGGGTATCGTGTACTAAAAATGAGTACAACGCAAAGGGTGTGGGAGAATTACTTGACCAATGTAGCCAAAATAATTATAACAAAAACACAGGTGTAAAACAATGGGTTAATCCTAATGCCTCTTATCATGTAGTAAATCTAACTACACGAATGTAGTCTCACTTGTGGCCTCGGAATGGTCCTAACGCAAGTTCTAGAATCTAAATGCTACCGGTACACACATCATAGCAAAATGCTTTTCCTACCAATTCTAGGGGCGAACCTCACATATTTGGGGGTGGAAAATTTTTTTAGTGGTACGGTTTTTGTGCTAGTCATATAACTCCTATCCGTGAGACGCTCATTAAGATCAAAGTTTCACTCCTATATGTTGTAAAAAATTTTAAATTTGGCACTAAAATTACCTTAACAAGTATTTCTCTCAGTTTTATTACACATCTACTATTAAACAAACAAAAATCAAGCGTAATGGTATTCTCTAAAATCGTACTTTTACCCTCCCCTTACACTTAAGATGAACATTGTCCCCAATGTTCAAATAACAAGATGTAAAAGCATAAAGTAAAAGAATGAAATCAAATACTCCCCTGATTCGCTCGGTGGATAATGAAATTACACGGTTAAATCTTCCTCCAAAGAGAATGTTGAAGCTCCATGACTAATGCATCGCCACAAGCTTGATTCCATAAACATCTCCTTGTCCAAAATAACCTGTTAAACCTGAGAAAACAAACACGAAAACCTGCATAACATCGGCGGGAAAAATCTATATATAAGGATATAATGCTTGTGGACTGATAATTTTGCAGATTCCTGGAGATTATAAGTTGGAGATTTAATAAAAACTTTTTATGAAAACAAAACTTTCAAAAGTTTCTGGAAATTAAATCTGACGCCGTCAGGTTACAACCCCTGACGCCGTCAGAAATGACCTGACAAAAATTTTCATTTTAAGTTTCCGGAAAATTTCTGGAAAAACCTTTACCTTACTTCCTGGAAATCCTGCAAAACATCATTATGACTCGATACAAGCATTTGACTCAAACAAATACGGATATGTATGTTAATTTATTATTATTACGATTCATGTTCATATGTGTTCTAATAAACCAATTTAGATTTCCCTTACACTTAACTTTTGCAAAATACCTTTATATGTAGTTAAGACGAAGTTAAAAACAACATAAAGCATTTTCACAAATTAGTTTTTAACATGAATCAATAATAATAAAAATTAAACACACATACGGAAAATAAAATCAAACAAGCAAATAAATAAACACACAAAGCAAATAAAACAAATAAAGCTTGGGTTGCCTCCCAAGAAGCGCTTTTCTTTATTAACGAGTCTTGTAGCTAGACTCAAAGTCACGTACATTACGTGACTCCATCATTCATAATGACGTATCCCTGATAGATATGATCCTTGTTATCAGGGTGGTGGTGTCTCAATCGCTCGACATTCGCAGTTACTTCACCTCCTCCTTTGCTGGTCAAGCTTACTATCCCATCTTGGTGTAAACTTTTAATTGTGAATGGCCCGTACCACCAGGGACTGAGTTCATTGGTAGGCGCTTCTGTCTCTGAATGCCTTAGGAGCACTGTGTCTCCTTTTGTAAATTCAACGGGGTTATTAGGTTGCTCATCAGCCTCAATATAATTGTTATTTCCATCCTTACATTCCCTAATCTCATTTTCCATATAACTCTTAATCCTTGCCTCCCATGCAAGAATTTTCTCTCGAACATTACCACGGACTATATTAGTGTTAGCCTCCATCTTCTTCTGCAGAGCAACATCTCGTATATGTTGTGGGATCGTTGGGAAGTTTATTGTTTTCTTCCCCTTCTTCATTTGGATGGTGCTATTTTCGTAATTGATTTGTGCTCTAGTGGTAGCGAGAAAGGGTGCCCCAAGGATTATTGGCATATTCATATCATTTCTCTCAATGATCATGAAGTCGACCGGATACAGGAATCCGGCAACGTTGACCAACACATCTTCTGCAATTCCTAACGGATACTCATAAGAATGCTTTGCAAAGGAGAGTTTAGTATGGGTGATGGATGGCAACTCATCGGTTAACTGAACATAAACGGATAAAGGCATCAAATTTACGTCGGAACCTTGGTCAGCTATCGCATCCAGATACTTGTGTTTTCCAATGCTGCATGGTATTTCAAAGACCCCGTAGAATTTCTGCTTTTCCACTAACTTTTGTCCTATGAGGCATTCATACAATTGCCCACCGGGTAATATGTCAGATTTATCATCCGGTTCCACCTTCTCGGACTTCTTGTTGGGTAGATGAATACGTCGATAGTTTCTCACCCAATCGTTTATGGTCTCCTTGTTTATTTCGTGCTTCAAGTAATGCTTCACTTGTTGTGACACTGGCGGTTCAACCAATTGGCGCTCCTCAGAGGGCGCCTCCTCTCCCTTGTCGGAATCGCATTTTGTACGCATTGGTGTTTCCATTATTAAGTGGGATGAGGTCAATTTTGTTAACTTCCATAGTTATGGATTTCCCTCTTCCATCATTTCCGCCCTCTTGGACAACGGAGGTGGCCTTGACAAATTTAGTGTTAGGAACATCAGCGTCATTCCTCACCAGCACCTTTTCAGGGGCTTTTGTATTTGTGTATTCTTTCAAGAGATTCATCATCTCCGCCATCTTCTCTTCCATTTCCTCCTTTTGTTTGTAGACGGCTTCCTCAAATTTTGCTAACCGTTCGGAGTGTTTTGACATGTACTCTCTCATTCGAGCTTCGAATGTTGGACTAAGTTCCTGAGGTGGTGAGTTGGGTGGGGCGTGCTTATGGAAGGGTTTAGTATTTTCCCTACGGGGTGATTCGGACAATGGTATTTGCTTAATGCTTGAGACTGAGTTAATTGTTGCTTTTTGTGGACTTAAGGGTCTCTTTTGCTTTTCCATAAGATATGCAACCCTTTTCTCAAGTTCACTAACGCTTTCCTCAGTGATTTGATTGGCTGTGTCGGGCGATGAATATGTCTTGACTGCCGAGCGCACGTCGTGGGAGACTTGCCACAATTCATCATCGTCGGATGCAAGCTCATCAATGATCTCCCATGATTCCTCGGCGCTTTTTTCGCGCAATCTGCCCCCGGCGGCTCGATCGATGGCACGCTTGGTGTGGTAATCAACATGGTCATAGAAGATTTGGATTTGAAGCCATAGATTAATGCCATGGTGAGGGACTTTTTGAAGTAAGTCCTTGAATCGAATCCATGCCCCGTAGAGGGTTTCGCCTCGACGTTGTTCAAACATCAAGATATCCTTCCTTAGCTTGGTAGTTCTCCCCGGTGGGAAAAACTGAGCAAGGAAACGAGTGGTGAGATCATCCCAAGAGGTAATGGATCCTGCGGGTTGACGTTCTAGCCACTGACTAGCTTGGTCCCGCAGAGAGAATTGAAAGAGACGCAATCGGGTCGTCTCTCGAGTGGCAACATCAAGGTCTATAGAATCAACGATTTTAAGAAAGTCCTTGAGATGTTGATTAGGATCTTCAGAACGAAGTCCATGGAATGCACATCCGCTTTGCACCAACCGGATGGTGTCGGATCGCAAGGGTGTGATATTGGCTCCTTGAGTGAGCTCAATAGTGTTTCGATAGCCATGGTGGCTAGGACGGGAATACTCTCCTAAAGTACGGGCTCTAGGAGGTGGTTGTGGTTGTTGTGGTGGTGGGTTGTGGGGGTTAAGGATATTACCATCTTCCATGAAGTCGGACGGTAATGGTTACGAACAAAGACACGAAGAAAATAGATAGACTAAAGAAATCCTAGAAAAATAAAATAAAAATCTCGCTAGAAAGGAATCTAGTGAGTAGACCTAATAGAAATAAAAATTCAACCTAAACAATAACTATTCCCCGGCAACGGCGCCAAAAACTTGATTGCGTGGTTTTGTAACCTTACAACAGGTTTTACCTCTCGAGGGATCTCAAGAGGCTTACAACCCCACCAGGCAGTGTACCTGACCGATGTAGTATAGTGTAGTGGTAAGTACGGGGGATTGATCGTTCTCCACAGGGAATAGTGTTCGTTAGGTATGAAAGGCTACTCTAATTAGGTCTAAGGGTTGAGGAAGATTCTTTTTTATGTTTTTATATTTTTTTATGAAAGCAAGTAAAATCTCGGTTTTGAAGGAGTGGGCGGAATTAGTTGCTAGTCAACTAACCCAAATTACTACGAATGCAATAAAATAAATAACTGAAAATAAAATGTGGTGAGAAACTTATGTGTAGAGAAATGTGTTTACTTAGATTTCCTTACTCCCTAACTATCTTTTACCGGTTAATTAGTGTGTATTAGTCGCGTGGATGACGGGTGTATTCCTTAATACCATTCGTGGGGTGGCGTACTTACTTCCCCAACTCTACAAGCTCCTACTTCACTCCTATGTCGAGCCGGCTAGGAAGCTCCTAACATGGGATCACTAGAATTCGCTTGTGCATTAAATACAACCATAAAAACCTTTAGTACGCATTTGGTTCATGTTTCTTAAGACGTTCAAGCAAGTTACCAAATAGGAAGTTAGCCAGTTTTCTTAAGCCTAACATAGATAAACAATCATCCAATACAACTAACAACACACTAACAACCAATAATCAATAGCTAGGTTTCATTAGATCTAAGCAAACACAAGATAAATTTAGCCTAACATGTTAAACAAAAGACAAGAATAAGATAGAATCAAACAACACATAGACATATTGAATGATTAATTGATAACTTATCTTTCAATGAAACATGGAAGCTCTCAAGGCAAAAAGCCCTGAAAAAGTAGCTAAAATCGTCTTAGGGTTTTCTCCCAAAATTCCACACACTAAGCTCTCTTTTAATGACAAAAAATTAGAAAACTATATATAGATTTTTGGATCTGACGGCGTCACCTTATGGAGTGTGACGCCGTCACCTCGCCGCTTTTAGGGTTCCCGGATGACCTTCTTGACGCCGTCCCTCTTTAGCTCTTCAAAAATCCATTCTGGCTTATCAAGGCTTGACGCCGTCGAACCATGAACGTGACGCCGTCCCCTTATGATTTAAGCCGTGACGCCCTTGATCAAGTTAAAGCGTGACGCCGTCAGAATTCACATGCTATTTTCACTGGCCCGTCATGAGTAAATTTCACGTCCCACTTTTCTTGCCAAGGCATGACGCCGTCCAGAGTAAAGTCTGACGCCGTCAAGAGTAACTTTTAGCCGATTTTTGAGACTTTGCCGTTTTCTTCACTTTAATGCTCCAAAAACGTCCAAAATGCCTCCTTTTCCAGATTTCTCCTCAAAAGTACCTAAAATGACAAAAGGAACGATTTAGGGCAATATTTGATCAAATAAATACGATTTAAGGCTTAAATGACCCCTTAAAAGCGGTACACTTTTCGCTTCATCATAATCCGACAACAAAATCTAGGCTCATGAAACTTTTAGAATAACCAAAACATGTCCCGTGACCAAAACGGTCACGACCAATACCCTATACGGGTTAGCTTATTCCTACGACAACTACGACAAGAACATATTTCAAATTTACACAAGTACCTAATCAAGGGCTACAAAGCCGTAGCCAAAGACTAAACAGAGACAAAATAAGCAGAACACGGAATAAGCAAATCCGATCCTAGACCCAAGGCCAAGATAAGAAGAAAAGCAATATTAAGCTAACCCGTGACCCATAACATCTCAAGTGAGTTTAACCCTAAGCCATAATCACATCAGTCAAAACATAAACTGAAAATACACACCCCTAAGCGGGTTATATTGCACCAAAAGTAAAATAAATGAAATAAGCTCAGATAAGCTCACAGAATACGCAACAATCCTAACTCAAGCTGAGACCAAAAACAAATCAAATAACCACAGCAATAACAAATAGATAGCGAGAAACCCAATGAGGTCAACTCAACTCGACTGAGTTGACTCACCTGAGTCGACTCGACTCGTCCGAGTTGGGTTGACTCGGTTTAGAATATTAAACAAACACCCTTTTAATCTATTTCCACCACACGAATCTTGTATTAAAACATTTTTAAGATTGTTTTTAATCCAAGAAAATTTATATAATGATTTATATTTAATTTTACCGATTAGGATTTTAATAAAAGGAAGGAAATAAAGAGATTGTGTAATTTTAGCAATCTTTTGTAAATAAGCCTTGTGGGCCCCGTTTGACATAGTAAACGTGCATTTTAAAATATCGGACTTTCGCCATTGAGTCCAGAATAATTTTTCCAATAAAAACGAGTATTCACACGATTATTTTCTCGTAGTTAATTTATTTCATAAATCAAATTGTTTCGTGTATTTTAGGTTGTGCCGGCTTGATTGATGAATAACGTTCACGTTTTAATAGATATCATTTGTTTTTCGAACTCAAATAGGTTCCGAGAAGTTTAAAAGCTAAGGGATTTCAAAAATAAACATTTTGGCTAGTAAAATAAGTTTAGAAAATTTACCGGGTGTTACAACTTCTCCCATGGAAAGGAGACTAGGTTTATTATTTTAGTAAAATCGACTCTATCCAAAAAAATCCCTATGGGTGAAGATCAATTTATCAATAAAAGAATAACCCACGTTTATGGTTTAACGTTGCATTAATACATTTAAAATAATTAACAAAATTCAATTTTAGTATTTTCGATAATTAATCTTTAAGAAAATTAAATACTCATTGGTTAATGTTCATATAAACCATAGAATTTTCTTAAAGCTAAGATCCTAATTGACATAGTTCCATTACATCAGTTGATCTGCTAGTAATGAAAGTATTCAACAAGGTAATTGTCGAACAATAATTGCCAATATCATATTGCAATTCCTAGATCATTATGGGATTTACATTTGCCAAAAATCCATTTGTAATGTAAGCATGTTTCATCCCATCTTATGCCTTGAGTTCTAGGTCTCACTAACAGCTCAATTAAGTAGTCTAATTTAGAAACTGCAAATTTCCCATGTACGGTCTAACGTAATCATGGAAATTCACCTTGTCATTGTAATCTAGTCAAGGTCTCACTTAAGCTAAATTGAAACTTCAAGTGTTTCTTATAATTAGATGGCATAAACTTAAATTTAAGGGTAATAGTTTTTGATGTGTGTAATCACAAAATTATGTATGAAGAAGCATACATACAACTTCATAACATAGGTTTTAATAAAAACTTTTTATTAACTAATTCACTAAGATTAAATTAACAAAGTTTTGATTGAGGTATTGGGTTCACCAATCAAAGAATTACCTTTAATGTTGGGAATTAAATATTCAAGAAGTTTAATATCGGGCTCTATTCAAAGAAATACTCTAAGTATGATTCTGCTGCTAGAGCATTTGGTTCCTGCTGTTAGTGTTTGATTCTGCTGCTAGCGATAAATGATTCTGCTGCTAGGCTTAACATTCTGCTGCTGAAGGATTCTGCTGCTAGTGTTAAACATTGTTGCTGCTAATGTACATTCTGCTGCTAAGTGGATAAGTATGAAAAGATATTATGTATATTTTGGTCAACAATATACGGTAGATAATATCTTACCCCATGTGCTTAGTTAACAAGTTGTGTACACAGATACATGTTGTATCTTATGTACTGACACACTCAAGATAAGTTAGCAAGTAGTTAGACTAGACTTTAAGCAATATTGTAAAGATCTTCTTGGACTATAAAAGAAGATCTTAGACTAGATATTATGTGTTGGTGTGTTGTTAAAAATACTTAGAACTTTCATAACTGTTAGAACAAGAACAAACACAAAAATATCACAAGTAAGAAAAACTTAAGATTCAAGGTTGTAACCCTAGTGATAACTCAAGATCACTCGTATTATTATCTTAATAATATTGAATCGTTTGGTGTTAATCTTTATTTGTTCATTGTCATATAACAAACACAACTGTTCCATTTCCATAACACAAATAACCTTCTAACTGTGATTAAGTAGATTCCGCATACTTAATCATATTGATGCGTGGTTTTGCGACCTTACAACAGGTTTTACCTCTCGAGGGATCTCAAGAGGCTTGCAATCCCCACCAGGCAGTGTACCTGACCGATGTAGTATAGTGTAGTGGCAAGTACCGGGGGATTGATCGTTCTCTAGGGGAATAGTGTCGTTAGGATTGAAAAACTACTCTAATAGGTCTAAGGGTGAGGGAAGATTCTTTTTGTATTTTTATATTTTTTATGAAAGCAAGTAAAATCTCGGGTTTGAAGGAGTGGGCGGAATTAGTTGCTAGTCAACTAACCCAAATAACTACAATTGCAAATAAAATAAAATAACTCAAAATGAAAAGGTTGTGGAACTTATATGGAGAGAAATGTGTTTACTTAAATTTCCTTACTCCCTAACTATCTTTTACCGGTTGATTAGTGTGTATTAATTGCGTGGATGACGGATGTATTCCTTAATACCAATCGTGGGGTGGCGTACGTACTTCCCCAACTCTATAAGCTCCTACTTCACTCCTATGTCGAGCCGGCTAAGAAGCTCCTAACATGGGATCACTAGAATTCGCTCATGCATTAAATACAACCATAAAAACCTTAGTACGCATTGGTTCATGTTTCTTAAGACGTTCAAGCAAGTTACCGTATAGGAGGTTAGCCAGTTTTCTTAAGCCTAACATCGATAAACAATCATCCAATACAATTAATAACACACCAATAAACAAATAATCAATAGTTAGGTTTCATTAGATCTAAGCAAACACAAGATAAATCTAGCCTAGCATGTTAATTAAAAGACAAGAACAAGATATAATCAAACAACACATAGACATATTGAATGATTAATTGATTACTTATCTTCAATTAAATATGGGAGATCCAAGGGTATAAAACCCTTAAAAATGGCAGAAAATTCATCTTAGGGTTTCTCCTCACAAAGTTGCACACCATGAATAAAAATTGCAAAACTATATATAGAATTTAGGGTCTGACGGCGTCATGTTGTAGGAGGTGACGCCGTCACCTCGCCGCGGCTAGGGTTCCCGGATGGTCTTCCTGACGTCGTCCCTCTTTAATCCTCCAAAATCTGCTCTGGCGCGTCAAGGGTTGATGCCGTCAAAATTGTGCTTGACGCCGTCTCTCTTTAACTTAAACCGTGACGACCTTGATCACCTTAAAGGGTGACGCCGTCGGATTTCCATTGTAAAACTCTCTGGCGCGTCACGTGTATTTTGTCATATCTACCTCTTTTGCCAAGCCGTGACGCCGTCAGGAGCAATCCTTGACGCCGTCACGTGTACTTTTCCAGCAGCTTTGGAGACTTTGTCGTTTTCTTCACTTTTATGCTCCAAAAATGTCCAAAATGCTTCCTTTTCCAGATTTCTTCTCCAAAGTACCTAAAATGACAAAAGGAACGATTTAGGGCAATATTTGATCAAATAAATACGATTTAAGGCTTAAATGACCCCCTAAAAGCGGTACACTTTTCGCTTCATCAAATACCCTTACACTTGAGATTTGCTTGTCCTCAAGCAAATGCGCTTTTATTCTAATCAAAATACAAGTTAGGGTTCATTTAATGCTAATATAAAAGTAATTACAACAAATAGTCATTCCACTTTAATCAAAATAAGCACGGAGATTACAAACTAGCACCTCACAAGTAGTGTTTAGATACTCACATCTCTCAAGTGTCATAAAAGTATATCTCATAAATGAAAATGTATAATATCTCTCACTACCTGTCATAGCAAATAGATTACCATAGGCTTGGGAAAGGATCAAAAACCTCCTCCACTAGGCGTAAGCACCTAAGATAAACTATCAAAGAGGGCTTTTAAACGGGTTATAACGTTAGGTGTAGGGATATGATAAACACGGTTTTGTTGGATAAGGGATATTTTACTGGTGGCGAGTTAAAGATCTTGATTAATTACATGTACAATATGGCGTTGCTAAGCCAAGACTAGACTCGACTTAAGCTAAAAACAAAATAACAAAAACATAAAATAAACATAAAATGAAACGGGATGGTAGTCCGTATGTTTTTTTTCTACTTTTCTTTTTCTCATTTTTTTGAATTTTTCTTGATTTTTTTGATTTTTTTTTTTCCATACACTTTTGCCCTACCATCCAAAATAATACATCATAGGGGCGTCGCATTCCCCTTACACTTGAACTTTTACATAACTTTACAAATAACTATTCTAATGACTCGAATTAAGATAATCGACACACTTGGAGTACTTTTAAAATATTTAGCACATATGGGGGTAATAATGTTGTTCTTCCCCATTACTCCATTAAACTAGTACTTTACCCATGAGTCCCAATCGTCCCAAAACAATATGTACAAGGATATGACTCGACTTAGCAACCATGTAATCAATTAGATAATTAACTTCGGGTTTAAACAAATGTTGTAACAATAATGCACTAAAAATGAGTGCATACAAGGTAGGTTAAGGCGATTTGGGTGTACATTTAAGTGGGGTGTAACAAATTCTTCCTTTAAGTAAAATGCTTAAAGTTAGAAACGAAAAGATAGGCTCTGAGGGGTGTACTAGGGGTATCGTGTACTAAAAATGAGTACAACGCAAAGGGTGTGGGAGAATTACTTGACCAATGTAGCCAATGTAATTATAACAAAATCACAGGTGTAAAACAATGGGTTAATCCTAATGCCTCTTATCATGTCGTAAATCTAACTACACGAATGTAGTCTCACTTGTGGCCTCGGAATGGTCCTAACGCAAGTTCTAGAATCTAAGTGCTACCGGTACACACATCATAGCATAAATGCTTTTCCTACCAATTCTAGGGGCGAACCTCACATATTTGGGGGTGGAAAATTTTTTAGTGGTACGGTTTTTGTGCTAGTCATATAACTCCTATCCATGAGACGCTCATTAAGATCAAAGTTTCACTCCTATATGTTGTAAAAAAATTTAAATTTGGCACTAAAATTGCCTTAACAGGTATTTCTCTCAGTTTTATTACACATCTACCATTAAACAAACAAAAATCAAGCGTAATAGCATTCTCTAAGGTATCGTATTTTACCCCCCCCCCCCCCCCCTTACACTTAAGATGAACATTGTCCCCAATGTTCAAATAACAAGATGTAAAAGTAAATAAGGTAAAAGAATGAAATCAAATACTCCCCTGATTCGTTCGGTGGATAAAGAGGTAACATGGTTAGATCTTCTTCCAAGGTAATGTTGTAGCTCCAAGACTAAAGCATCGCCAAAAGCTAGATTCCACATACATCTCCTTGTCCAAAATAACCTGTTAAATCTGAGAAAACAAACACGAAAACCTGCATAACATCGGTGGGATAATTCTATATAAGGATATAATGCTTGTGGAATGATTATTTTGCAGATTCCTGGAGTTTATAAGTTAGAGATTTAATAAAAACTTTTATAATTCCGGTAGAAAAATAGAACTTTCAAAAATTTCAGAAAATTAAAACCTGACGCCGTCAGGTTGTAATGCCTGACGCCGTCAGAAATGATCTGACAGAATTCTCATGTTAAGTTTCCGGAAAATTTCTAGAAAAACCTATACCTTACTTCCTGGAATTCCTGCAAAATATCATTATGACTCGATACAAGCATTTGACTCAAACAATTACTAATATGTATGTTAATTTATTATTGTTACGATTCATGTTCATTTGTTCTAATAAACCGATTTGGATTTCCCTTACACTTATCTTTTTGCAAAATACCTTTATATGTAGTTAAGACGAAGTTAAAAACAAGATAAAGCATTTTCACAATTTAGTTTCGAACATGAATCAATAATAATAAAAATTAAACATACATACGGAAGCAAATAAAATCAAACAAACAAATAAATAAACACACCAAAAAGCAAATAAAGCTTGGGTTGCCTCCCAAGAAGCGCTTTTCTTTATTAACGAGTTTTGTAGCTAGACTCAAAGTCACGTACATTACGTGATTCCATCATTGGTCACGGTTTCTAGGTTCCCCTTTGATTCTCTATCAGAATCACTTTCATAGTAAAGGTATTTCGGGTCCTCAAGATCAAAAGGATTGTTTTGGTATTTAGAACTAAGCTCCTTAACATGCTTGAAGAATCCACTCGACAGGTCAAAAGTGTCCTTACATCCTCTTCTCACATCATCATCACATAACACGAGTTGGGAACTTAACCCATTGAGCCCTCCATAATCGATCTCCTTGAATTCTCTCATCTTGTAAGGCGTTTGGTATGAGATTTCCCTAATCCCATTGGTGAAAGTCATGATCCCATTGAGCTCGTCCATAACCAAGCTTGTGGCCTTGCAAAAAGGTGCCCCAAAAACAACTTGTGATAACCTGGGATCGATGTACTTTTTGATATTATCGACGATTGCGAAGCTCATAGTGAATGTCATATTTCCTAGAAACACCCGTACATCATCATCTATGCCAATGTCATCCTTCCCTTTATGAATCATCCCCCATCTGCAAATGTTGTTATAGTGAAACAAGGACATCACATTTTTGGGTAAACATGTGTCAATGTAAACATTATAAAAATGCTTGTGACCAATCATGCAAGGTATTTTGAGATTATTCGGATCACGTTGCTTAATTCGGCCAGGCCTTCTACCGTGTAGCCCCCATGTGTTGCAAATTGCTGATGGTTGATACTCATACACTTCTTCACTGCCATCCCGAAAAATCACTTTCCTGACACCATCGGTAAATAATGCACTACTATCATCCTCATCGAGTATCACTCCCGTTGCTTTTATGAATGGTTTGCCTAGAACAAGGCTAGTTAAGGATGGGCTGATGATAGAGTTCATGTTATTAAATACAGTTAGCTCGATATGAAAGAGGAACTTTTCTATCACAATTGGTACCCTTCTTATTACCCCGATGATATTAAACCCTTCATATTTGACCTGTTTGGTGAAGGCTTCGTTATATAGAGAAAGGGATATTGCATTCATAGAAGAGTTGGGGTTTATGTAGGCATCTTTTATAAACTTTTTCCTAGTGGTGCAAGATATCTTAAAGACCCTGGGAGCGCCATCCTCTATTCTCTCTCCAAATCCCATAGGCAACTTTGCTGTGCCCTTCTCAAGTTCCTCCACCAGGGGGCGGTCTAGCAGTCCTGGGAGCCCATGAGGCATTTCGGATTTCTCTTCCGAGCCCTCCTCATCACTCACCTCACTTGTACTCGAGTTCTTTGGTGAGTCTAGATAGTCGCCGGGCGCCTCGGGGTTCTTTTCGGGAACTTCACCCTCCATTTCATTGTCCACGTTCTCGGTTGATTGTTGGTCCAGATTGGGTTTAGGGATAGGTATTGTTGTAATGGTGTTCACGAAGTGGAGTGGTTTTGAAGGGGTATGAGTATCTCTAGTTTCTTTTCCGTTTTGTGATATGTGTTTGAAGAGTTTACTAGGGTGCTTGATTTTTACAGGAGGGGGTGTTTGGTGAGTCACCGTGACAGATTTGATCTCATTAACTCGTGCCAACTCACAAGTTGACCTGCCAGCAATGCGATCATTGATAACCTTTAACAGGTTATCAACCTTGTTGTTCATATCAACTTGCTGTTGTCTGAATTGATTCTCAAGTTTGGAGAGCTGTGTTTCTGAGAGAGAATGAATTTTTGCAGTGATTCCTCGCGATTTTGTTGTTTATGCGTATGCTGATGAGGATAACGTTCAGACCAAGTGAGTGGTGGAGAGTCATTGAATGATATGCTTCGAGTTTGGTTCCAACTAAAATTTGGCTTACTCTTCCATGCCTCATACCTATCTTCGGAATTCTTGGGTCCATAATTAGTGGTGAGCCACTTATCTCCCGCCTTATCGATTCGCGAGGATGCGAATTCTTTGAAAGCCTGTTTGGGGAGTTCCATGCAATCATGAGTGTCGTGGGGACCACTACATAATTTACACGAAGAAGTGATTTTGTTCACTTGGCCTGAAGGTTTAGGAGCCTCGTAGGATTTCATAAGAAACTTGACTTGGTCTTCAAGTTCTATGATCCTACGGTCGGAAGTGCTTGAATTGTTCGAAGGCAAAGATATTGCCTTGACCGTTTTATTCAAATCATGGGGATCACTCCAACTTTCGTTGTCATAAAGAGCAAGATCTTCCAGAAGAGCCCATGATTGTTCCGCACTTAGATCACGTAGCTTACCACCGGCCGATTGGTCAATGGTTTGCCTCGTGGAGAGATTGATATGGTCATAGAAGATTTGGACTTGGAGCCAAAGTTCTATGCCATGGTGAGGGACTTTTTGGAGTAAGTCCTTGAATCGAGTCCATGCCTCGTAGAGGGTTTCGCCTTGACGTTGTTGGTACTTTTCCAGCAGCTTTGGAGACTTTGTCGTTTTCTTCACTTTTATGCTCCAAAAACGTCCAAAATGCTTCCTTTTCCAGATTTCTTCTCCAAAGTACCTAAAATGACAAAAGGAACAATTTAGGGCAATATTTGATCAAATAAATATGATTTAGGGTTTAAATGACCCCCTAAAAGCGGTACACTTTTCGCTTCATCACATATTCACTCAATATATCATACACACAAAGTACAAAAGGTTTAACCACCTTAACCGTGTGTCGAATCCTAACAAGTGGTATCAGAGATAAGGCTGATATTTGATTTAGAAGAAGAAGTAGAAATGGACGTTGAATCTATTCAGACAAATGTTGCTGCGAAGATTCCCATGCTCAAACAGAATGAGTTTGAGATGAGGAGGCTGAGGATAGAGCAATATTTCCAAGTGCAAGATTATACACTTTGGGAAATCATTGAAGATGGAGACTCTTACCATCCTACCACCACTACATCAACAGTGGATGAAAAAGTGGTGTCAACTCTGCAGACAAAGCCAACATCTGCAGAAGAAAGAATAAAGAAGAAAAATGACTTGAAGGCAAGAAGCATGCTGATGATGACCATTCCCAATGATCAACTTCTAAACTTCAGCAAGTTCAAAGATGCCAAGTCATTATTTGAAGCTATTATTGCCAGATATGGTGGAAATGAAGCCACCAAGAAAACCCACAAGACACTGCTCAAGCAACAGTTTGAAAACTTCTCCTCTACATACAAAGAATCTCTTGACCACATGTTTAATAGGCTTCAGAATATTGTGAGCCAACTTGCTATTCTTGGGATTGAAATGCCTCAAGAAGATTTGAACTCAAAATTTCTGAGAAGCTTACCAGAAGAGTGGGCTATGCATGTTGTTGTCTGGAAGAACAAGCCAGACTTAGACACCATGGAACTGATGGACTTGTATAGCAACTTCAAGATTGTGGAGCAAGATTTGAAGAAGAATAGAGGTACTAGTTCTAATACTGGGAACAAGGCATTTATGACAACTCCTAGTACCTCAAAATCAAGTGAAGAGGTGAAAGTTGTTGATGATGTTGGTGCTGCTAGTTCATCAAGTAGTACCATGGGTAGTTTGGATGAAAAGACTTGTTGTGCCTTTCTTACAAGTCAAAATAATGGGTCCATGCTCACCTATGAAGACCTCCAAGAGATCAATGATGATGATCTGGAGGAAATGGATCTAAAATGACAAATTTCTCTTCTTAGCATGAGAGCCAAGAAGTTCTATCAAAAGACGGGGAAGAAGCTCATAATCAGCAACACTGATGTTGCTGGTTTTGATAAGTCAAAGATAGAGTGCTATAATTGCCACAAGATGGGGCACTTCTCAAGAGAATGTAGAAGGCCAAGGCAGCAAGATAGCAAGAATAGAGGTTTTGGAAGCAAATCCAAAACAGAGGAGGTTATTGAGCCAAAAGTGTTACACCCGTACCCCGATGAGGTACAATATGACTATATAATATGTTATGTGTTATATCTTATGAGTTAGTTAAATAAAGAAAATGTGGCCAAGTTAGGAAGGATGAAACTAGAAGGACTAGCCTTGCCAATGGACTAAACTTATTTTAGCATATGATTAAATACCCATCTATTAGAATTGTCTGGAAATCTTGAGCTCATTCCATAAGGTCGACATATAGCAAGAAAAAGGAGGGAATACTTGAAGTCATCATCTAGCTCATTTTAGCTTTCAAGAAGTGGTCAAGAAACACTAGAAATATCTTAATTGATATCTCTTCAACAAGCAAGTATTTTTCCCCAAATGTAGAAAATTAGGGTTCATGAGGTGAAATTGAGTATTATGGGTAATTGTTGTGAATTGATGACTTCCCTAGTTAATTAGTCACTAATTGAAGCTAACCTTGTAATAGGAAGCAAATTGTAGAGCCTCATCAAGTCCAAGTAGGAAGCTATTAGGAAATTAAGGTAAGTATATAGTATAACTTGTGTAATGATGTTTATGCTAATGTTATGTAATGTTAATGTTTTTGTTATGGAGCTTGTAATGTTATATAGCTTGGATCCAATGCTTGATATGCAAATGTTATATAATTACTTGCTTGATCAAGGTGAGTAATGCTATGTTGTTATGCTCCATGGTAATGTAAAGATTGGTGTTAATCACTAATCTCATAATGTAATGGTAGTTATACTCTATATACTTACTAAGCGTTTTCGCTTACGGTTTAGATGTTAATGATTTTGTAGGTACAAGTGGAGAAGGCAAGGGTAAGGGCTTAGCTTAGCTCTAGTGTAGAAGGTAGACTAGAGGACCGTATTCTTTTGGACCAAGCATATTGAAGTTGGAAGCCCCCGACGTGTCTTTTTGTGTTTTGGGTTTATTTCGTCTCATATGGTCATTTTGTTTAGTCAACGGTCATTATTCATGTTAGTTCATGAGTCAAGTTTATGTACATGTCAAGAAGTCTTTATGTTACTTGGTTATGGTGGTATTTAAGAGGGTGATTGGCATATAGCCAAATCTACCCATTTTGGGAAGTTATGAGTCATGAAGTTGTACCAACACTCTTTCAATATATTAGAGACGTTAAGTTATGCATAAGTTCAAAAGGATATATAGTAGTTGTGCATTTGTGTATAAAGTGTGTTTTTGAAAGTTAGTTTAAGGGAGTGTTTGGTATAAGTTAGTTGTTACACATTTTGGGGATGTAACGGGTCAAGTTGTTATGAAATGAGTTCAATATGTTAGCTATAGTCTATATGTCAAGAGAATAATGTCGGGAATGTTTATAGCACCGAAATGGTGTTAAATGGTTTGGGTGTGTTAATATTAAAATGTGCAGGTTTTGTTGCAGGGTTGTAGTTACGGCGTAATCATGTTATGGGTTACGGCGTAACTACAACACCGAGGCATCGGTTTTGTTGCAGGGTTGTAGTTACGGCGTAATCATGTTATGGGTTACGGCGTAACTACAACACCGAGGCATCGGTTTTGTTGCAGGGTTGTAGTTACGGCGTAATCATGTTATGGGTTACGGCGTAACTACAACACCGAGGCGTCCCAATCATATTATGAATTTAAGTTATTTCCAATTAATGTGTAAAAGGTTTTTTTTCAAAAAGAAATCAAATACAATGTAATGTGTCTGGAGAGGAGCAACGTATAGATTTCTGTTTTCAAAGAATGGTGTAACGTATGTATACTTTAGTCAAACGTTTCCGCGTCAAAAAGTTTTAAATTTTGGTCAAAGCGGGCACGGGGCGTTACAACTTGGTATCAGAGCTTCGGTCTAAGAGAATTAGGATTTCACCTTAGGATTTCCTAGACTTAGACCTTGTGTAGATGCGTTTAGAGCTAGTGTTTGTTATTTGTGTATTGTTTGGATGATTTTGAGGACCCATACGTTCAATATTTTCATGACTACGCCTGGCCACCGTAGTGATGAAAATACGGGACATATGTGAAATTGAAATCATTTAGATCATACATGAGTGACAAGCTAGGGTGCTAGAACAAGATAGAAATGTCATTCATGCATTGGCTAAGTATACATAATTGTGTTTAATGTTGTGAATTGCTAATTTTCAGTAAGAAGAAATGTAAACCCCTCTCACGAAGGAAGTCGCGAAAGCCACGGCTTCCAAGCATGCCGAAACTTCAGCAAGTGATCCGGGTAATGATAGTAAGGATAATGAAAGTTCTTCCTCAAACTCCGGAGGCCCTAACTTTAGAGGCTTCACGGGAGAGGAAATGAAAGCCCTAGACAAAATGATGACAAAGAGAGTGGGTAAGGCTATTGAGCAAGCAATGCCCTACTATGTCCAACAAACAATGCAAAATCTTAGGGAGCTAATGAAGGAAGAGTTTAAAGAGTTTAAGAAAGAATGTGGTCCGACAAAAGAACCTAAGAATGACAAAGCTACTTACCGGGACTTCACGGCTTGTGATGTGCCACGGTTTACCGGTGTACTTGACCCCATTGTTAGTAATAGGTGGATAACGGCGGTGGAAGGCGCTTTTCGTACTAGTGGTTGTGAAGAAAGGAAGAAGGTTATCTATGCTACTAACTTTCTTTGTGATAGTGCTAAGACTTGGTGGGAAGGAAAGGTGTATGAGAAAGGTGAACCTTGGGCGGAGACTTGTACGTGGAAGGAATTCAAGGAGTTGTTTAGTGCCAAGTATGCTCCGGTTGAGGAGATTGACAAAATTCGAGAGAAATTCCAATCTCTCACTCAAACAAATGAGACGGTAAATGAGTTGTGGAGGACGTTTAATGATATGGTTCCTTATTGTCCCGAGTATCTTGGGAATGACAAGCTTAAGGTTGACAAGTTCCAAAGGATGCTCAAGGATGAAATTCGTGAGGTGATTTCGCCATTCAAATGTACTACGTTAGAGGATCTTTTGAGTAGAGCTAGGGTAAGGGAAGCGGACTTACTTAGGAGGAAGGAGAAAGAGGCAAAAGAACCAAAAAGGAAGCTAGAGTTTGTGGATCGGGATGGGAAGAAAGCCAAATTTTGACCATGGCAAGAAGAGTGTGGGAAACAAAGCTAAGGTAGCATGTTCTAAGTGTGGCAAGTTCCATCTTGGGGAATGTAGGCGAAATACGCCGGGTTGTTACAAGTGTGGAGCTTTAGATCATCAAAGCAAAGATTGTACCAAGCCGATGATAGTATGCTATGGGTGTAACGAGATAGGACATAGGTTGAGGGATTGCCCGAAATCGAAGGCGATTGAAGCAAAGCCTTTGAGAACTGTCAAGAATGAGAAAGTGGAGGTTCCAAAACCAACAGCTCGAGTCTATCAAATGAGTGTCGAAGAAGCCAAATCGGGGACTGATGTCATCACAGGTATTCATCTTGTTAATTCTGTACCCGTTCGAGTTTTGTATGATTCGGGTGCTAGTGTGTCCTTCGTGTCTTATGATTTTAGCAAGCAACTAACCTCCCCATTAGCTAAACTCCCGATACCCCTAAAAGTCAAAATAGCCGATAGTAAAATTGTTATTGTGTCTAATGTATATCGAGACGTAGAGATAGAGATTGATGAAAACGTCTTTAAGATTGACTTAATTCCCATTATGCTTGGGGAGTTTGATATTGTTATTGGTGTGGACTGGCTTGGCAAATATAACGCGGCTATCCTTTGTAGCCAAAAGATCATTCGAGTTGTGAATTCTAGCGGTCGTGAAATGATTATTTATGGTGATTAAAGGAAAGGTGAACTAAGGTTATGCTCCGTAATGAAGGCTAGGAGATATTTATCGCGTGGTTGTCATGCCTTCATGGCTCACGTGGTAGATACGAGCCTTGAGAAGAAAAGTATCGATGATGTTCCAGTCGTGAATGAATTTTGTGACGTCTTCCCGGAAGACTTGTCGGGTATCCCACCCGAAAGGCAAGTCGAATTCCGTATTGATCTTGTTCCGGGTGCTACCCCTATTGCCAAAACTCCTTATCGTCTAGCTCCGTCCGAAATGAAAGAATTGATGAGTCAACTTCAAGAATTGCTTGACAAGGGTTTCATTCGTCCTAGTAGTTCGTCATGGGGAGCTCCAATCTTGTTCGTTAAGAAGAAAGATGGTAGTATGCGGATGTGCATCGACTACCGCGAATTGAATAAAGTCACGGTGAAAAACGTGTATCCGTTACCAAGAATCGATGACCTCTTTGATCAACTTCAAGGTGCACGATGGTTTTCAAAGATCGATCTCCGTTCGGGTTATCACCAATTGAAGGTTCGGGAAGAAGACATTCCCAAGACGGCCTTTAGGACCCGATATGGACATTACAAGTTTACGGTTATGCCTTTTGGTCTCACGAACGCGCCTGCGGTTTTTATGGATCTTATGAACCGCGTATGTAGACCGATGTTGGATAGGTTCGTCATAGTGTTCATCGATGATATTCTTATCTACTCAAAGAGTAAGGCGGAGCATGCCGTGCATTTGCGGGAGATTTTGGAGACTTTGAGAAGAGAAAGATTGTATGCCAAATTTTCAAAATGTGAATTTTGGTTACAAGAAGTTCAATTCCTCGGTCACGTTATTAATTCCGACGGTATTAAAGTTGATCCTTCAAAAGTGGAAGCTGTAATGAAATGGCATGCGCCAAGGAATGTTGGTGAGATTCGAAGTTTCCTCGGTCTTGCGGGATATTATCGCAGGTTTATTCAAGACTTCTCCAAAATCGCGTCATCTCTAACAAAACTTACTAAGAAGAATGCTACTTTTGAGTGGGGTGAAGAACAAGAAGAAGCTTTTCGTACCTTACGGAGGAAGTTATGTGAAGCACCGGTTCTCGTGTTACCGGAAGGAACTGAAGATATAGTGGTTTATAGCGACGTGTCTTATTCCGGTCTTGGATGTGTTCTTATGCAATGGGGAAAGGTGATTGCTTATGCCTCTAGACAACTAAAGAAGCATGAAGAAAATTATGCAACTCATGATCTTGAGTTCGCGGCTGTGGTGTTTGCTCTAAAACTTTGGAGGCATTATTTATATGGTATCAAGTTTGTGATTTACACCGATCATCGAAGCCTTCAATACTTCCTTGATAAGAAAGATCCGAACATGAGGCAACGAAGATGGTTAGACTTGTTGAAGGACTACGATTGTGAAATCCGTTACCATCCTAGTAAAGCAAATGTGGTGGCGGATGCTTTGAGCCGCAAGGATCGAAATGAAGTCACTAGGATTCATTCGTTGCGGATGATTGTCACGACTGACCTCTTTGATAAGATCAAGTTAGCTCAGGAAGAAGCATTGAAAGAGGGAAATAGAGAAAAAGAGCGTATTAACTCCCACATTCCGCATCTTGAAGAAGATAGTCGTGG
The DNA here is from genome assembly GCA_021014915.2 of Artemisia tridentata subsp. tridentata. Lineage (NCBI taxonomy): Eukaryota > Viridiplantae > Streptophyta > Magnoliopsida > Asterales > Asteraceae > Artemisia > Artemisia tridentata. The sequence goes on along the minus strand of CP139505.1, from coordinate 124,590,694 downwards.
GATTAAGACTCGGTAAGGAAGGGTTTACATTCCTTTTCGTAGTAACATTAAAGAATTGATCCTAGAGGAAGCACACAAGTCGAAATATTCTATTCATCCGGGAGCTACAAAGATGTACCGTGATTTGAAGAAGAACTATTGGTGTCCGGGTATGAAAAGAGATTGTGTAAAGTACGTTGAGAAATGTTTAACTTGTCTAAAGGTTAAAGCCGAGCATAAAAAACCGTATGGAAAAGTTCAACCTTTAGACATTCCAATTTGGAAGTGGGAAAAGATCACGATGGATTTCATTACGAAATTGCCAAGAACAAAAAGGAAGAACGACACAATTTGGGTCATAGTAGATCGCCTAACCAAGAGTGCTCATTTCATTCCGATTCGAGAGAATATACCCGTTCATAAGTCAGCCAAGATTTACGTTAACGAGATAGTCGCACGTCATGGAGTGCCCATTTCTATAGTTTCCGATAGGGACGGACGTTTCACATCAAATTTTTCGCAAGATTTCCAAGAAGAGTTAGGTACGAAGCTTCATATGAGCACGGCTTTTCATCCTCAAACCGATGGGAAAAGCGAGAGGACAATTCAAACTTTGGAGGATATGTTACGAGCTTGTATGATTGACTTTGGGGGTAATTGGGACGATCATTTACCTTTAGTCGAATTCGCCTATAATAATAGTTATCATGCGAGTATAGATATGCCACCCTATGAAATGCTCTATGGTAGGAAGTGTAGAACACCCGTGTGTTGGGAAGAAGTCGGAAGGAGGGAATTGGCGAGCACGGATGTAGTGTTGGCTACAACGGAAAAGATAGAAATGATTCGTGCAAGACTAAAAGCGGCACAAGATAGGTGGAAAAGCTATGCCGATAATCGGAGAAGGTCAATCGAATTTGAGGTAGGTGATTTGGTTATGTTAAAGGTTTCCACGTGGAAAGGCGTTTTTAGGTTCAAAAACAAAGGGAAGCTTAGTCCTCGGTTTATAGGACCATTCAAGATCTTGAAACGAGTAGGCGAGGTAGCATACGTGTTGGAATTGCCCGAAGAAATGAGAGGTATTCACAATACCTTTCATGTATCATACTTAAGAAAATGCTTGGCGGACGAAACAAGTGTGGTTACCTTAAACGACATCGAAATCGATCCGGAGTTGCTTTCGCAAGAGGATGAACCGGAAGCCATATTAGGAAGGAAGGTGAGACAACTAAGAAACAAAGAAATACCGTTGGTCAAAGTGCAATGGAAGCATCGGAAAGGCACAAGTATTAGGTGGGAGACGGAAGCGAAAATGAGGACCAAGTATCCTCACTTATTTCAAGAGTAGAGTTCGGGGACGAACTCTCATTTTAAGGAGGGGAGAATTGTTACACCCGTACCCCGATGAGGTACAATATGACTATATAATATGTTATGTGTTATATCTTATGAGTTAGTTAAATAAAGAAAATGTGGCCAAGTTAGGAAGGATGAAACTAGAAGGACTAGCCTTGCCAATGGACTAAACTTATTTTAGCATATGATTAAATACCCATCTATTAGAATTGTCTGGAAATCTTGAGCTCATTCCATAAGGTCGACATATAGCAAGAAAAAGGAGGGAATACTTGAAGTCATCATCTAGCTCATTTTAGCTATCAAGAAGTGGTCAAGAAACACTAGAAATATCTTAATTGATATCTCTTCAACAAGTAAGTATTTTTCCCCAAATGTAGAAAATTAGGGTTCATGAGGTGAAATTGAGTATTATGGGTAATTGTTGTGAATTGATGACTTCCCTAGTTAATTAGTCACTAATTGAAGCTAACCTTGTAATAGGAAGCAAATTGTAGAGCCTCATCAAGTCCAAGTAGGAAGCTATTAGGAAATTAAGGTAAGTATATAGTATAACTTGTGTAATGATGTTTATGCTAATGTTATGTAATGTTAATGTTTTTGTTATGGAGCTTGTAATGTTATATAGCTTGGATCCAATGCTTGATATGCAAATGTTATATAATTACTTGCTTGATCAAGGTGAGTAATGCTATGTTGTTATGCTCCATGGTAATGTAAAGATTGGTGTTAATCACTAATCTCATAATGTAATGGTAGTTATACTCTATATACTTACTAAGCGTTTTCGCTTACGGTTTAGATGTTAATGATTTTGTAGGTACAAGTGGAGAAGGCAAGGGTAAGGGCTTAGCTTAGCTCTAGTGTAGAAGGTAGACTAGAGGACCGTATTCTTTTGGACCAAGCATATTGAAGTTGGAAGCCCCCGACGTGTCTTTTTTGTGTTTTGGGTTTATTACGTCTCATATGGTCATTTTGTTTAGTCAACGCTCATTATTCATGTTAGTTCATGAGTCAAGTTTATGTACATGTCAAGAAGTCTTTATGTTACTTGGTTATGGTGGTATTTAAGAGGGTGATTGGCATATAGCCAAATCTACCCATTTTGGGAAGTTATGAGTCATGACGTTGTACCAACACTCTTTCAATATATTAGAGATGTTAAGTTATGCATAAGTTCAAAAGGATATATAGTAGTTGTGTATTTGTGTATAAAGTGTGTTTTTGAAAGTTAGTTTAAGGGAGTGTTTGGTATAAGTTAGTTGTTACACATTTTGGGGATGTAACGGGTCAAGTTGTTATGAAATGAGTTCAATATGTTAGCTATAGTCTATATGTCAAGAGAATAATGTCGGGAATGTTTATAGCACCGAAATGGTGTTAAATGGTTTGGGTGTGTTAATATTAAAATGTGCAGGTTTTGTTGCAGGGTTGTAGTTACGGCGTAACCATGTTATGGGTTACGGCGTAACTACAACACCGAGGCATCGGTTTTGTTGCAGGGTTGTAGTTATGGCGTAATCATGTTATGGGTTATGGCGTAACTACAACACCGAGGCATCGGTTTTGTTGCAGGGTTGTAGTTACGGCGTAATCATATTATGGGTTACGGCGTAACTACAACACCGAGGCATCCCATTTTCTTGTAATTAGGTTACGGCATAACTACTTCTTGTAGTTACGGTGTAACTTCTGTGCTGCTTGAATTTAAGTTATTTCCAATTAATGTGTAAAAGGTTTTTTTTCAAAAAGAAATCAAATACAACGTAATGTGTCTGGAGAGGAGCAACGTATAGATTTATGTTTTCAAAGAATGGTGTAACGTATGTATACTTTAGTCAAACGTTTCCGCGTCAAAAAGTTTTAAATTTTGGTCAAAGCGGGCACGGGGCGTTACAAAAAGCTATGGTAGCTATCGATGGCTTAGGTTTTGATTGGAGCTTCATGGCAGATGAAGAAGAAACTCCTGCTCAAATGGCACTACTTGCACTACTCTTAATGCTCTACAGGTTTTAATCAAACAATATGATGATCAAAAGAAAGAGCTAAGCAGCACTTTTCAAAACTTTATAAACTATAAGTGTGGATTAAAGACTCTAGAGAAACAAATCTCACACTATAAGGAAAACGAATTAGCTTTTTCTGATGACAAAGCTCTCCTAAGACAAGACATATTCTTTAGAGATGCTGAAATTAAGCTTTTGAGAGAAGCTTTTGATAGGGTCAAAAAGGAAAATGAAAATATTCACTTGACTACACAGGCACTAGAACATGCTTCTAGAGGTGTGCACAACATAGTAGAATGTCAAGTGATTAATAGAGCTAAGTCAGGGTTAGGATATAAGAGTGTCCCACCTCCTTATAGAGGCATCCCAAAACCCCCAGGGATTGACCTAAGGAATTCAGGTTTACCTGAGTTTCAAGAACCAATAATGGAATATGGTTCTAAGACTACTGAGAGTCTTAAGGTAGAAAAAGTAAGTGAAATTTTAGATAAAACTTTACTTTATCAGGACAAGGTGTCCTTTGTTAAGAAATTAGATGCTATAGTTATTGAGGATTGCACAACTGATAGTGATGAAGAAGATCAGGTTATGTCTAAACCTGAAGTGGTTAAGAAAGAAGGAACAAGTGTTCCTAAGATAGTCAAACACAATACTGCTAAGCCTAAATCAAACCTTAAGCATGTTAGGCAACCAGTTAGATATTGTGAGCAATATAGAACCACCAACAAGCCCAGAGGTAACCAAAGGAATTGGAACAACCTCAAGTCTAACCAATTAGGTGAGGACTTTGCTTTTTATAACAAAGCTTGTTACACATGTGGTAGTTTTGACCATCTTGCAGCTTTCTGCAACCATTGGGTAACTGGGTATGAAAACAATAGAGTGAACCACAAAAGGCAAACACCTAAATCTCATTTTCACTCTAGTTCTAGTGTTAATAGAACAAAACCCAGAACAGTCTCAAACACAGATCCTGCTGCTAGACTAATTGTTCCTGCTGCTCGACCATTTATGACTGTTAACCCAAAATCAACAGCTAAGGGTGCAAAAACATTTTTCAAACATGCACCAAAGACTGTTCTAAGGCCCATTCAAACAAAAGCAGTGGTTCAAAAACAAGTTTGGAAACAAAAGGGTAGAACTGAAAAGTTAGCAGTTCCTGCTGCTAAGCAATCAGTTCATTCTGCTGCTAAGGGAAACAGGGCAAATGTTGTTAAGGCCTCAGCATGTTGGATTCTTAAATCCAATGTTGCATCAACTGTCCTTAAAAGATTAAATTACATTGATGCAAGAGGCAGATCCAAGTCAGTAATGGCTTGGGTCCCCAAAAGAAACTAATACTTCTCTTTTATGTGCAGAAACATTCAATTGATCAACAAGAGGATCAAGGATACTCAGATAGTGGATGTTCAAGGCACATGACAGGCAACAAGTCTTATCTCTCAGATTTTCAATCAATAGATGGAGGCTATGTTACCTTTGGAGGAGGTGTTGGTGGCAAAATTTTCGGTAAAGGTACCATTAAAACTGGAAATTTAGATTTTGAAGATGTGTTCTATGTAAAAGAGCTAAATTATAATCTTTTTAGTGTCTCACAAATGTGTGACAAAAAGAACAATGTTCTTTTCTGTGAGACTGGATATCTTGTACTTTCTCCTGATTTTAAGATGCCTGATGAAAGTCAAGTACTTCTTAAAATTCCTAGAAAGGGCAATATGTACAGTGTTGACATGAAGAACATTGTTCCTAAAAAGAATTTAACTTGCCTTGTTGCAAAGGCCACATTGGATGAATCAATGAAATGGCATAGAAGGCTTGGTCATATTAACTTCAAAACCATAAATAAAATTGTTAAGAATGGTTTGGTAAGAGGTTTACCTCAAAAATGATTTGAAAATGATCAAACATGCATTGCTTGTCTTAAAGGCAAACAACACAAAGCCACTTGTAAGCCCAAGATTTTTAACTCTATGAATCAATCATTGTTTATGCTTCATATGGACTTATTTGGACCTGTTTCAGTAAGTAGTATAATGCATAAGAGATATTGTCTTGTTATAATTGATGACTATAACAGATTTACATGGGTTTTCTTTCTATCTTCTAAGGATGAGACTACAAGCATCCTTAAGACATTCATTACACAGATAGAAAACCAAGTAGACAAGAAAGTGAAAGTCATTAGATGTGATAATGGGACAGAGTTTAAGAATAGAGATATGGATGATTTCTGCAAAGAAAAGGGTATTAGGAGAGAATTTAGTGTTGCTAGAACACCACAACAGAATGGTGTTGTTGAGAGAAAGAATAGAACACTAATTGAAGCTGCTAGAACTATGTTAGCTGATTTTAAGCTACCTATAACTTTTTGGGCTGAAGCAGTTAGCACTGCTTGCTATGTTCAAAATAGAGTTTTAGTTGTACAGCCTCACAATAAGACATCATATGAACTTTTTAGAGGTAGAACTCCTGCAATAGGATTTCTTAGACCTTTTGGATGTCATGTGACAATTCTCAATACCTTAGACCATTTAGGAAAATTCGATGGTAAAGCAGATGAAGGATTCTTTGTTGGATATTCTCTTAATAGCAAAGCATTTAGAGTATACAACACAAGAACTATGATTGTAGAAGAAAATCTACATGTGGAGTTTTTAGAAGATAAATCCAATGTAGAAGGTCAAGGACCAAAATGGCTATTTGATCTTGAATCTCTAACCCATTCTATGAATTATGTGCCTGTTGTTGCAAAAACTAATGATTTTTCAGGTTCACAAGCAACAGATGAGGCAAGGTTAGAAAAGGAGACAAAACAAGATCATGTTTGGATGCCAATATGGTCAAGTACAAGTGTGGAATCAACTTCAACAACTGATGAATCTTCTTCTGGCAAAGCTAAAGAAGGTGTTGAAGATGAAAGGAAAGAAGATGGAACTCAGGAACAACAAATTGTTTCTGCTGGTGATTCTGCTGCTAGGCCAAATGATTCTGCTGCTGGCCCTTCAGAAACGAAAGAAGCAGAATTCTCAGACAATGAGGAGGATTTCAATAATCTTCCATCAAATTATCAAGTTCCTTCTACTCCACAAACAAGAATTCACAAAGTCCACTCCCTAGATAATGTGATAGGAGATGTACAATCAGGGGTGAAGACAAGACAACAACTGATGTCTTTAGACCATCAAGGGCTTCTTGATGCCCTTTATGCTTCAAAACAGCATGAGTTTTCAAACTCTTGCTTGTTTGTATGTTTTCTCTCACAAGATGAACCAAAGAACATTCTGAAAGCCTTAGATGATTCAAGCTGGGTAGAAGCTATGCAAGAGGAGCTTCTTCAGTTCAAGATTCAGAAAGTTTGGGTGCTAGTTGATTTACCTAAGAATGCAAAGGTAATAGGCACTAGATGGGTTTTCAAGAATAAAAGGGATGAAAGGGGTATATTGATTAGGAATAAGGCTAGATTAGTAGCCCAAGGGTACACACAACAAGAAGGAATAGACTATGATGAGGTTTATGCTCCAGTAGCAAGGATTGAGGCAATTAGGCTTTTCTTAGCTTATGCTTCATTTTTAGGCTTCACAGTTTATCAAATGGATGTCAAGAGTGCATTTTTATATCGATCAATTGAAGAAGAGGTGTATGTTTCACAACCTCCAGGCTTCATTGACCCACAACATCCAGACAAAGTGTACAGAGTAGTTAAAGCTCTCTATGGCCTTCATCAGGCACCAAGAGCTTGGTATGCAACACTAGCTTCCAACTTATTAGAAAATGGATTTCAAAGAGGAAAGATTGATCAGACACTTTTCATCAAACAGCACAAGAAGGATCTTCTGTTAGTGAAGGTGTATGTGGATGACATTATTTTTGGATCTACAAGGAAGGAGATGTGTTTAGAATTTGAGAAGCTTATGCATGATAAGTTTCAGATGAGTTCTATGGGAGAACTCACATTCTTTTTGGGTCTGCAAGTTAAGCAATCAAATGAAGGAATCTTTATCTCTCAGGACAAGTATGTTGCAGAGATACTTAGAAAATTTCAATTTGCTGATTCAAAAGTAGCAAGCACACCAATGGATTCTGAGAAGCATCTTCTTAAAGACTTAGATGGAGAAAATGTAGATGTACACACATACAGATCTATGATAGGCTCCTTGATGTATCTTACATCATCTAGACCTGACATCATGTTCTCTGTTTGTGCTTGTGCAAGATTTCAAGTAACTCCAAAGGTTTCTCATTTAACAGCAGTCAAGAGAATTTTTAGATATCTCAAGGGTCAACCAAGGTTGGATCTATGGTATTCAAGGGAATCTCCTTTTGACTTGGTAGCATTTTCGGATAGTGATTATGCTGGTGCTAGCTTGGACAGAAAGTCAACAACTGGAGGATGTCAATTCCTTAGGTGTAGACTTGTCTCATGGCAGTGTAAGAAGCAAAAAATTGTGGCTAATTCAACAACTGAAGCTGAATATGTAGCTGCTGCAAGTTGCTGTGGTCAAGTTCTATGGCTTCAAAACCAACTCCTTGAATATGGGTACAATTTCTTAAACACTGTTATTCATATTGATAATAGTAGTACAATTTGTATTATTAAAAATCCAGTGCAACATTCTAAAACAAAACACATTGAAATTAGACATCACTTTATAAGAGACTGCAATGAGAAAAGATTAATTCAAGTTCTTAAAATTGCTTCAGAATTCAATTTTGCAGATCTGCTAACCAAAGCTTTTGATGTTGGAAGGTTTCAGTACTTGGTAGCAAGTATTGGAATGCTTAATCCTCAATGATTTTAAACTTTGTGTTTTTGTAAATAAATTTTTGATTGTGCTGCTAGTTTAAAAGATACTACTGCTATTTACAAAAGTTTGTGCTGCTAGTACAAATTTAATTTGTGTTATTCATACAGTTAGTCCTATGATTATTCTAATACAAGACAAGTACTTTGTACATTGTTCTTTTGGTTTTAGACTAACAATTTCAGGTATGATCATGTGAACACAAAAGGATATTTTCAAGTGAAATATGGAAGCAGCAGAATGATAAGATACTAGTTGCTGACATAATAGGTTTATGATGGACTGAGTTTGGGAATTTAAAACTCCTTAAAACTTCTTTCTTGAAACCTAAGTATGAAATTTCACATTGAATTGATGACTTAGTTGGTCAGATAGTAACTGACTCAACTCACTTTCTATCATTTTATACTTTCAAGTATAATGTGTTAATCTCAGGATATCTGATAGAAAGAACAGCTAGTAAAAGTGAATCTAACACTTGTGTTAGAGATAACGATTACGATGAGCTGGAAACCCTGTTAAGAAAGCCTTTTGAATAGGTTTATCTGCACACAGGCAGTTATTTATAACTGAAAACATTGGTTCTCACACAACCAGAGGTTGCTTTAAACCGAAATTTTGATTAAGTGTCTGTTATACACTTAATCCCTTCAAAATGGTTGAAAGGAGTATGGTTTTTCAATTCTAAAATCATGAACATACTGCTAAGTCAAATAATTTCTTAAACAAGGATTTTCAAAGGATTCACAAAAACCATCCATTGATGGACCATGAATCAAATGCCCCATGAATCACCTCTCATAGGAGTTAACACACCTAGAAGTGATGTGTGTTGATATTGTTAAAGTCAAAGAACAAAGCAGATGAGTTACTGAGAAAGATATTTAATCTTGAAGAACAGAAGTGTTTGAAAGATCTTCACAATCCATAATTTAATTCAGAAACATGTTGAAATGGATTCACATGTTTAGGGGAGGATTGTTGGGAATTAAATATTCAAGAAGTTTAATATCGGGTTCTATTCAAAGAAATACTCTAAGTATGATTCTGCTGCTAGAGCATTTGGTTCCTGCTGTTAGTGTTTGATTCTGCTGCTAGCGATAAATGATTCTGCTGCTAGGCTTAACATTCTGCTGCTGAAGGATTCTGCTGCTAGTGTTAAACATTGCTGCTGCTAATGTACATTCTGCTGCTAAGTGGATAAGTATGAAAAGATATTATGTATATTTTGGTCAACAATATACGGTAGATAATATCTTACCCCATGTGCTTAGTTAACAAGTTGTGTACACAGATACATGTTGTATCTTATGTACTGACACACTCAAGATAAGTTAGCAAGTAGTTCGACTAGACTTTAAGCAATATTGTAAAGATCTTCTTGGACTATAAAAGAAGATCTTAGACTAGATATTATGTGTTGGTGTGTTGTTAAAAATACTTAGAACTTTCATAACTGTTAGAACAAGAACAAACACAAAAATATCACAAGTAAGAAAAACTTAAGATTCAAGGTTGTAACCCTAGTGATAATTCAAGATCACTCGTATTATTATCTTAATAATATTGAATCGTTTGGTGTTAATCTTTATTTGTTCATTGTCATATAACAAACACAACTGTTCCATTTCCATAACACAAATAACCTTCTAAGTGTGATTAAGTAGATTCCGCATACTTAATCATATTCACTCAATATATCATACACACAAAGTACAAAAGGTTTAACCACCTTAACCGTGTGTCGAATCCTAACATTCAATTATCGTCTATTATATCGTACTTTTGCATAAGTCCAAAGACTTAGTGTTTCGGATAATTACCACAAAGTGGCGCATGGAATTAAAGGCTAATTTACCATTAAGATGATTTTGTACAAAAGAATAGTCATACTAGGTATCTCCAATTTGACGCACAAAGGAGCGGAAAAACAAAAGTTAGCATAAAGCTATTAAAAACCCATTTCTTTAAGGTCACAATTTAATGCGTACCCTCTTTAAACCCCTCTTATAGTTTTGTCACAATTGGGTGAGCCGTTCTTACTATTGGTACAAAACTCATCACTCAATTAAACTATTGAAAATTTAACTCTTAAAAACCAAATCATATTTCAACATTATTTAGTCCGGATTATTTTTCTATTCAAAATTACCCTTTGTTTATAACCATGTCAAACAAAAATAAACAAACAAGTAATAATGAAAAATAAACACTTAAATTATGTACACATAACTTAAAAATTAATATGTGTAAACAAGTAGCCACATGCATACTTATTTTATAAACCATATTAATAATCATTCTCACTTACAAAGGCAAGTGAACCACATGCATTGACGAATGAATTGCGTAAACCATAGCCAAAAAATATGCCATATTGCACATAATTGATTAATTAATTTTATTTAGGTCTTCCCCAATTCAAGATTTATCAAAATAATACATGTGAAAAATCTTAACAATTAAATCATATAACTAATAATTCACGATGAAACATGCATGTGTCATCATGAATTCTACATAACAATTATTACAATTAGTCACAGAATCACATACAATTAACACGTAATTATATCATGCAATCCTAGGGTTCCTAATTCAATTAATAAACAAAACAAAATTTTTTATTAAATTAGGGCAAATCGTCCCCCCCCCCTAAATTTAGGGTTTCGAATTTTTCTAAACCCTAAAATTCGACGTATATAAATAAATACATAACAATTATTCATTTTTTACGTGTTTCGGTAATTAATTACACATTATCCAAGGCTCGTGATGCCAATGTTGGAATTAAATAACATGACATATCATAAATTTAAACACAATTAACATCAAAGTAATGCGGAAGCGTAAGGAACATATAACATATAATTAATTAACCGAATAATAAAAGTATGCACACCTTTTAGCAATTCTTCAACAAGAAACTTTATGAACCCTAATTAGGGTTTATGTAGATTAACGAATTGTCCCTTACCGTTTTACAATTCAATCCAATATACTAACAATAGTGTGTTAGTAGCACGTTATTGTACACACGTACTAATACCAAGTTAACGTTAATGCTAGTCAATAAAACACAAATTAAAACCAAACTATTTGTTTTGTGAATAAAAGTCGACCAACCCCTAAGGAGGATGTCTGTTCGATCGGCTAGAACAAAAAAAAAAGAAAACAATTTTAGGGTATTACTATATGTACAAGAGATAACTAATAATGACCCTAAGCCTTGTTTGTATACTAAGAGAAATTTGTAGGACAAGTTGTAATGGGTTTGGGTTTCCCCTTGACCCATTCTACTGGCCATACAACCCAAAAGGGTTTCCGGAACCTTCTTGACTTCCAATTTTCACTCTATTTCTTTCCTTTTATTATTTAATGGTCGTTAGTCAATTATCATTAATTACTTAACGGTCGTTGCATGTTTTGTGTATTTAATACTTAAATATAACCTTTTATATTAAATTATTAATCATTAACTTTTCATATGTAAAGTGTGCAATCCCGTGGTCTCGAGTTCGATCATAACATACATCTATTAATTTATGTCCATAAACTCACATACGCAACATCTAGTAACCGGCAAGAAAGATCAAAAGTTAAAAAATTAATGGATGAGAGGAACGTTAAGAAAGAAGCCGGTTAACGAGCTAATATATGCTCAACGTGAAGCTAATCTTAATGGGAATTGAAGCATTTGCAACAAAACCTTAAAGATATAAATGAGTTTTGGTTTTGTCCGTCATAGGTGAAATTTTTGTACCATCTTTACCTTGTTATAACCAAGACAACTGAATTATTGCAGTTTATAACTAAGACAGGTGAGACATCAAACGAGGATCAGATTAAAAGGTGAACTCTACTTATCCGGAGCAAAGTTGGACTAGTTACTTAATGTTCGAAATGCCTTGATGATAGGAGTATCAACCTATTAGATTTGTGAAATAGATGCAACTTTTTTTTGAAACCATTTGTCCCACATAGGTAGATGAAAGAAAATCTTCAAAGCTTATATATCATAGTGTTGAGATTTAATTAATCAAGTTAACCATTAACTACGAGTACGCAGCGGATAATGGATCTAGTTTACAATTATAGTTAACACGTATAATAAACAAACAAATAATAAAAGGGAACAATAAAACTAACCCTCGTCGACACCCGCAAAAGAAACTAATAGTGGTTAAAATACCACCTCTACGGTTGCTCACACAAACACGTCAAACAAATACGTTACGATGCTAGTCGTTTGCTTCACGTATACAACCAAACAAACTTGTGTTCTTATTGTAGCTTACTTGAACCAAATCAAATCCCAAAGAGGGATACGTTTGATTTGCTTAAAAAAGGAACAGTAACTAATGAAAACAAGAATATAAATTCTTGTTTAATGAGCTTGAGATTATTGACAATTCAAACCAATTGACTGCCTATTAGAATGGACAAAACGAAGGGAAAAACAATTTAGTACTTGGGGTATATTGTTATATATTGTGTGTCGTGTGTATCTGTAAAATGAGGCCAAAAAGGGTGTTTATATATTACCCAAACTTGTTCAACAAGTCATTGCTTTTACCTCCTTTACTTACACAAAATCGACACTCTCCTCCCCTCCTAGAACCTTCCCATAACTGGCCACATTGGAAGGAGGTCCGGGAGTTTCGTTTTCCGACATCCAAGTCCCTCTCTTTTATATTTAACATATATTTAAATTAGTTAAATTATTATGTGAAACATATTAAACACTTAATAAATATAACAAGTATATATATTAATTATTTAATAAACGTACTCTTCGTGTATTAACGTGTGTGCCCCCAATAGGCTCACACATTTCTAGTCGTATAACGGCTAATCTAACTACCATAACCCAACAGCTCCCACTTGGGAGTTGGAGTAGCAGACACCATATATACCAACGACGGAAACGTCTAGCAACACTCACATTCGTTATTGAACTAGAAATGTCTGAGATAAAGTTTCAAAACATATTCTCAGTAGCATGGTTATTTATTTCTTGCTATAATCATCCCTTGTTATAGATACCGTTAAACCATGGATATGGATCCTAACTCATTTCATATAGTTTAACCATTTAGATTCTCGTTATAGAATTTAATTCAGACATACCAAATGTAATCAAGAATCATCATGCATTACCCTTTAGGTTTGGCCAAACAATTATCTTATTAATTCTGGAGAGGGCCTATGGTATCTTTCTACACATATCAAGTGGAGTAACAAATCCTTTGTTGACTACAAGTGTTGTGGATGCTGCTTCACATCACTCTGAAAAATAGCTTTTATAACTACCTTATTCAGGACAGCGTTTGGCATATAATTACAAAAGTGATATCCACGCATAACAGAACTTGCTTGTATCTCAAGTCTAAGGATGACTTAGTAAACCATTTTCAACATCTTACTCATGACAAGGATCCAAAAGTAAATGTTCGAAAGTTGGGGTATCCAATATGCATCCCTCGTGAATACATATGAGTTTGGCGGGAACAATCCACATTCTCATAGAATATAACCAACACTCACATTTGCCTTGCATAACAATATTCCCAAATTGTTAACCGACAATGGACATATTTAGAACGAAAAAATCATTCAAGGATTAAACATGCAAATATAGGATTACAATTATTACATGAATGAATAACAAATACCAAGTATCTTTATTCATCATAAAGTAAAAATTGTCTTACAATCCCAATTATCCAAATACTAAAAACAGATATGCATGAGACTAATTAGTAAGTAGAAGTCTAATGTTTCCAACATTCTCAACTTTTCTTTGCAAGAAAACTAAATAGTCATCTGAGAAAACTTTCCGAATACTAGTTTCAAATTTCACATATAGTGAGGGATTTGAGATGAGTGTCTTATCTCATATGCTTATACTACTGCAAGTGTCATAGTATGGAGATGTCGCCCTACCTTGTATAAGGTATTAGAAGTCAACGACATACTGACAATCATCTTTACAGTTTCTTAAAATGTAAAGTATTCTTTATTCCTTAATGTGTAATGCAACAATGCTCTTCGTTGAGCATATCTAGTTAGCAGATTTATCATAAATGATAAAATCCTACTTTAACTAGTTTTAATTATCCTCTAGCATCATTGTACGTATACAACACTATGCTTTATAATTCGTAAACATCTGTATTAACAATAATCTAAATACTCTCAATTAGATATTGTTGTTGTCAGCTCATCTTGCTCTAGTGCAAAAGTAACAACCAGTCTTATACACAATATAATATATACATGACAAATCCTTAGTTAAAAACATAAGGTTTCCATCCATGTAATACAACATATGAATTTTATTCCAAATAAACATTTATTCCAAGGTTGTTTGTTCTATTCCCTAAATCCCAAGTGAAGTTTCATTCCAAGCTTAAGGATTAAAATCTAGCTTAAATGGAATGATATCTTCAATATGTTATACAACATATGAATTTTAAGGAAAAACATAGTGCTCCCACTTAATGTCAGATGTACTCAGGAGTTATCTTAATTCAATCAAAATCATATTGTAATTAAATTCAAGATCTCAGCTCCTAGATGCATGATCCAATCCAAACTTGGATTGCTTAAACTTGTATACTACATAAAGATTATATAAACTCATAACCATTTTGATTACACACCGTCCTCGCAAAAGGTAATCATAAAGGAAAGATTTATAAAACTTAATTGACATATTCCACATTCAAGGAAAACTTGTATGACAATTAATTATCTTTATTTAATTAATGCGTGTATATAAGAAAATCTAATCACAGTCAATTGCATGAGTATGATTAAAAACTTCTTATTATAAACCATGCATTAATCATGTATACAATTTTGTCCTTGTAAGCCTTTCTTCAAAAGAAATTTATTCCAACCTCATAGGTTAACTATTAGGAGAAATAACAATCAAGATCAAAACATTGATTTGCCTTTTAAGTACTGCATCTTATCATTCATAGTTCTAAGACATTTATCAGATTCAAGATGTAATAATGTACCTTAGTAGTTAGCAGATTTAAAATGATCTTCTAACTTATATCCTCAGCATTGATATCAAAATATCAATCAAGTGATGAGGCATCCTTGTAGATTTATGAATGAGGGTAACATTATACTTCGGTCGACATTTATATGTTTAACCTTAGTATGACATTAATAAGTGGATTTTAGAAGGTTATGTATTTGTTCTTTAATATCTTCACGATTTGTAGATGCTCCCACTTACTTTTGTAAGTAGAGACAATTCTCTAAATACTAAGTATTTAAGCAACAATAAATTGTTCTTTATTTGGGAACCACAAAATACATTTCAAGTTCTCATCTCTAGATTGTTAATAAAATGCTTCATAAGATTATAACAAATTCAGAACTTAAATCAAGACATAATGGAATATCTTCCAACAACTCTAATTAAGGTTTGTAGCAAAACCCTAATTTTGTATCACCCTTTAACCGAAAACCTTAGCAACAGTTTTGTGTTTCGTCGAGCTAGGAGGAACACCAATACTACAATCTTCTAGCTAGGAAGTGTAGAAAAATCGAAAACCCAAAGGTTTTAGGGTTCGATTGGTTTGAGTGGAAAAACCAAAAATCCCTAAGTGTTTAGGGGTTTCGATCGTGGGTTGTCTTGAATACCTTCTAGGTTTGAACTACATTGAGTGTATCCATGACACACGCAATTTTCTAACCTTGATAGATTTTGGAGGTAGAGCAATTAAAGCTATCATGAATCAAACAATATGAATATAGTTTGTTTCAACACATTAGACATACCATAATAATGTGGTATTCTATGAGTATTGGAATTGTGAGACTATATCAGAATTCCATAGATAACTTAATTCTCTTTGGATCAAATACTTGTCAATTGGGTCGAGCCAAATTGCATATTAAGTATTTTCGAACCAAGTGCATGCTATAATGTATATTTCTTGAATAATACAAGAACCTTATGCTCATGTGTTCACAAGAAGACAATATTGTTCAAGAATTATATGTTCATGTGTTTACAAGAAAACAAAACATGTCAATAATACATTATAAGTCTTTGAATAATTCAAAAGCCTCATGTTTATGTGTTAACAAGAAGACATAACATTTTACTATATACTTTATGTTATAAGTCATTGATTAATTCAAGGACTTTATAATTATGTCTTAACATGTAAACATAATTATACTAACAAAAGTAATCATGAACGCAAACTCTTGAGTTCTGTAGTAATTTCAAGTTAATTTTATACTTCAGAATTATGATTATTATCATTTAACCATAATTATGTTGACTAAAACATGTAGTCGAAATATTGAAGTATCTTTACACTATATCATGACATTTGAATGTAGTAGGGCAACAAACATCTTGCATGTTCAAGTCCTAGTAGAATGATTAGCTTTCTTACCTTGCGGTTAAGAGAAACCAATAATATGTTGTTCCTTGCACACACTTTGAGATTTCTCCCACTTGTGTAAGGCACAACATCATATTATGAAAACAAACAACATGTGATTGATTGTGTAAACAATAAGATAATGTCATAGATATTACAAGTAGTTTTAGAACCATAACCTTTAATAAGGAATTGTGGATTATTATTCTATAGATAATGTTCAAAAAGCAACAGCAGAAAGGCAACGTGTTATCTAATAAAATAAAATGCAATTATCCTGTAAGCAATGGTCGTTCATATTCGGAAAGTATTGAATTATTTCAAAGCAAGTTTGAAATGATATGGGTGACTAACAAGGAAATAAATCTCGTAGCTCCCACTGAAATTGACAACATTACAGGAATGTTATTTCAGTAATAAAATGCAATGCTCCCACTGGATTTGTCAACATTGTAAGTGTTACATTGCCAGTAGAAAGCATATTGCAATTTAATACACTTTAATATTCTCTTCGAATGCCTACAAGTAGCAATGTACTTAGGTATTGAACAGAGTATATGAAGTCCTACTTATGTAGATGAGGGACTAGCCATTCATGCTTTCATTTAACTTGAATAGTTAGCATGCAATTCCTCCTTTATCGTCTACATAGCCCCAAGGGTATTTAGCACTATAAGGAATAATAAGAGTCCAAAAAAAATACCTAGCGAATATGCTAGTAATTTCTTTACTCTTTGCGGTTTAAACTCATACATCGTGACAAGTGCAAGATGTCATTTATTTTGGTAGCTATAGACAAAATGTTTTCTAGTTACACAAAATATTTTATCTTTCAATTATTTCAATACCGGAAAAGGGTAATGAAAGATCATAAGTGAGTTTAACAATTGTAATCCTATCTTATTTTGTCAACTAAGGAGAAATAAATAGGAATAAGTCTCACTCTTCTTACCAGGAAAAGAGACTAAGTGTGTCTTTTTAAGAAAAACAAACTTTTGTTTACGAATTATGTTGCAACAACACAATTTTAATCAGAACATAGAAAGTTCAATGTTAGTATTTTCGATAATTAAATTCTTAAAAGAATTAACTACCCAATTAATTACTAATTAAGACTAAGATCCATCTTGACCTCCCACTTATTACCGGAGGTCTGACCAGCGTGTAAACAAGTAGGGCAAGAGGTAAGCGACGAGCGTTAATTGCATAAACTGCAACTCTTAGACTTATGAGACTGATCAAGACATTAGTAGACAAGTAATAATGTCATGAGCATGTTTAGTCGCATCTTATGCCTCGGGTCCAAGGTCTGACCAAGCATACTCAAAATAAGTCAACCAAGCAAGAACGTGCAAATATCACCAAAGGTCTGACCAATGAGCAAAATTCGCAATGGGTTGAAATGGCCCTAAGGTCTGACCAAAGAGGTCAAGTCAAATGCACGTGTTCTTGGTTGGGTGGCATAGACTTAAAATTTACATATAGGGTATACACATAAATGTGATAAAATCGTGTACAAAGAAGCATGCAAAACAACTTTGTAGCACTTTATTTTAAAAACTTTTAGTAATGACATTGTAGTGATCATCATGGTTCACAGTAGTTCCAATCGAACTCGCAAGGAGGCGGAGGACCAGGTCAGCGCGAAGTTATGATCGAAAATCCTTTAGGTGTGACTGTGCGCATAGCTTGAAACCCCCCTTATAGTTTGTTCTAGTGGGTGAGCCATACTTCCAAACTGTCCATAGCATCCAGTTTTTAATTTCATGAAAACTTGTTTCAATAATTTAGGTCACTTAATTTTACAAAAATAATTTTCCATGAATCAAATAGCAGGTCACAATCAGCATGGTATTTAGGCGTGTAAATTAAGACCATATTAATGTCATCTTTTTATAGGTATTAGTCCTCTTTTATTTTAGTTTTAGGCGTGTAAACATGTAGGCTAAAAACAAAAATCACTAAAGAACATAATACTAAAAACATGACAATAATTTTAACAAGTAAACATTTAGATTCGAGAACTCTAGCTAGTCTTCCTCAAATGGAGAACCATAAGACCCTCACTAGGTTTTCATCAAGTGCCTAGATCGCCACATGCATTACTAAAAATGATTGCGTAGGTCTTATAGCCGGAATTTACACATAAAATAATCATGGCAAACTTATTAACTTTTAATTTTTACTATTTTATGTATCTAATTAACCGTTAATTAATTCGTTTGTGTCTTGTTATTTTTTATTAATTAATGACAAGTATTGCATTATAGTTGTCAAAACAATAATAAAACAAATAACTAAGTTAGATTTCATGCAGCCTTTTAGCGTGTTTATTAAATCGTGTAACCCATAATCGATAAACAACCTAGCTCTAATACCACTGTTGAGATTTAATTAATCAAGTTAACCATTAACTACGAGTACGCAGCGGATAATGGATCTAGTTTACAATTATAGTTAACACGTATAATAAACAAACAAATAATAAAAGGGAACAAGAAAACTAACCCTCGTCGACACCCGCAAAAGAAACTAATAGTGGTTAAAATACCACCTCTACGGTTGCTCACACAAACACGTCAAACAAATACGTTACGATGCTAGTCGTTTGCTTCACGTATACAACCAAACAAACTTGTGTTCTTATTGTAGCTTACTTGAACCAAATCAAATCCCAAAGAGGGATACGTTTGATTTGCTTAAAAAAGGAACAGTAACTAATGAAAACAAGAATATAAATTCTTGTTTAATGAGCTTGAGATTATTGACAATTCAAACCAATTGACTGCCTATTAGAATGGACAAAACGAAGGGAAAAACAATTTAGTACGTGGGGTATATTGTTATATATTGTGTGTCGTGTGTATCTGTACAATGAGGCCAAAAAGGGTGTTTATATATCACCCAAACTTGTCCAACAAGTCATTGCTTTTACCTCCTTTACTTACACAAAATCGACACTCTCCTCCCCTCCTAGAACCTTCCCATAACTGGCCACATTGGAAGGAGGTCCGGGAGTTTCGTTTTCCGACATCCAAGTCCCTCTCTTTTATATTTAACATATATTTAAATTAGTTAAATTATTATGTGAAACATATTAAACACTTAATAAATATAACAAGTATATATATTAATTATTTAATAAACGTACTCTTCGTGTATTAACGTGTGTGCCCTCAATAGGCTCACACATTTCTAGTCGTATAATGGCTAATCTAACTACCATAACCCAACACATAGTGCATATGGATTCTATGTCTTAAAGTTAATACTATACTTTCAAATTCATACATGTGTTTGCCATGTTGACAAACACATATATAAGTTTGAAAGAATTATATGAACTCTTAAGTTTTTTTTAACAGAGACTTCAAACTTTACATCTCTTTTATAAGGATTAAGAATAATGATCCACAACAATTAAAACAATTAAATTAGTGTCCTCACTTCTAAGTGGAGATCGAGTTTTAGCATATGTAGATGAAGATTTGCAAAGAAAATATGACTTCAAAAATACCAATTCAACATGAGAACATTATTCATGTATGGTTGGTTTGTACGGTCGGGATTAATGGAAAAATCTTTGGTCTTTATAATAACATGCCATTTCCTGTTGGTGCAACGATCGGTGATCAATTTTGGCTGCTTGTCGTGTTCATAAAAAATTAGAAACAGGAACAATTGCACATGACAAATTTATGTCACTAAAGACACATGATTCAGTTGTTTATGTGAACATCTGGTAATTGGCAAAAAAGTTTAAAAGCTAAGGGTGGAGGGAGTGGAACCCTCCAACCCTCCCAAAATTTAACCAATCAAATTCCTCCATCTCATTTCAACCCTCCAACCCTCCATTCAACCTTTTTTAGTGGCGCCCATCATTCTCAACCCTCTCAAATCTTTTTTTAAATATTCATAATTTGTCCTTCAAATTTATAAATTTGCAACATTAACCATTCCAATACTAAATAATTATATAAAAAAAAAAAAAAAAACAAACACTTGATTAAAAATAAAAATACAATTCCTAAAAATTTAAAACTACAATTCCTAAAAATAAAAAACTACAAATCCTAAAAATAAAAAACTACAAATCATAAAAATAAAAAACTACAAATCGCCCCAAGTCCAAGGCCAGTTATATTTCGCAGCTATCTCACGCTTCTTATCAAGCGTCCACTTTAGCATTGCGGGATCGGTGATGTGCTGGTGCGATTTGTTGTAGAACTTGTGATCTTGATATAAGGCCTTTTGTGCAAGATATTGGGTCTTTTGTTCCCTCTCTTGGAGATGTTTGTCCAAGAGTTCTTGTTGTTTCCTTGCGTTCTCCTCCAACAAACTTGCTTTCTTCGACGTGTAATCTTGGACCATCTCGGCAACACTAACCTTCGACGAGGCTTCACTAGCAACTTTTTTTCCTTTTCTTGCACGGCTATCTAGGGGAGGCGCTGGGTCTTCATTGAGATTTCGCAAAACGGTATCAAATTCGTTACTAGCCGGCTCATAGTGGACCGATTCCGAGGACTTTCTTCGCTTATCGGAATGAGAGGGTTCCTCATCTTGGACACACTTTTGTTCCAACCATTTAGCTTGGTCTTTGACAATTTCCCAAGCTCGTTGATGAGTAAAAGGTTTGCCTTGTTTTTTCTGAAAACTATCCATGGCATTCTTAAAGATATCAAGATCGCTACAACCACTCTCCCAAAGACGTCTCTACAAATACAAACGTATAAGTTATATACAATATAATGTGTATATATATATATATATATATATATATATATATATATATATATATATATATATATAATATAATGTATATATATATATAATATAATTAAAACCGTATATATATATATATATATATATATATATATATATATATATATTATATATATATATATATATATATATATATATATATATATATATATATATATATATATATATATATATAACGTATATAATTCATTTTCTACCTCAAACGGTCGTATGACCGTTGTTTTTTTTTTACCCCGCTCCACCAATGGTCCCAAATATATTTCATTTTCTACCTCAAACGGTCATATGACCGTTGTTTAGTTTCTTCCACGCAACGAGTTCATAACTCGCAAACGCAGCCCGCAAAGCCAACCCGCAGCAGCGGCGGCGGTGTTCCCGCAAACCCGCTGAACTCGCTGCCTTAACCCGAGCTCCACTCCTTCCTCCCTAAGAAATTAATGGACGAAAGGGACGTTAAGAAAGAAGCCGGTTACAGTTGGGATTAAATCAAGAACTTACTCTTTTTGGTTTTTATCCTCACAAATAGCCTTTAACGCCCTTTTAATACTGGATGGCGTTAGCCTTTAAAGTTTGTTACAGTCGGGAATTGCAATAGCATTTAAGTACAAGGGCTAGTTTAGACAATAAGGCTAAGTTAGACTTGTATTGTTGTAATAAATACCTTCCTAGTCACAACTAGGAAGGTGGGATTCACATTGTTACTTGGAGGTGTATATGTTTTCTTTACTTCTCTCTCTAGAAAACATACACACATCCCCCAATCAATAAACCGATTCTACCATGTTTAATCTTTATTTCGTATTTCCCCAACCTCCTCAACGTGAAGTTATACGGGAATTGCTTACAATGTTCTTTACAAATGGTAATTATCGGTATAACTTATAAGCCAATTCTCAGCATGACTGTCCCATATCCTTACAAACATTGTAATACTCATAAATGTTTTAATTGAATATTGCCAGAAACATTCAATAGGAAGATTTGTATATTTTCTTTGTTTGACCTTCTTAGTAGATGCTCACCATTTATGAGAAAAAGTTATGACATATTATTAGAGAAAGCTATGACCTTTATCCAGGGCCGTCCCGAGGATTTTGGGTGCCCTGAGCCGTAACTAAAAAAAGGCCCCCTTATAGAAAAATATGTGAATAAACAACCATTATCGATGCCAAAAATAAAGTTATATATAGAAAATAAATTTTAAATATTAGTCCCACTATAACTCGACATATGCATCTGTTATAAGGCATGTCCAACGTATATACCAGTTGTGTTTTTTACTAATTTGGTGCCCCTCCAAATAATGGGCCATTGGCAGTGGCCCATGTTGCCCTTGCTTATCTCCGGCCCTGCCTTTATCAAGTTGAGTACATAAATAAGCTCAACAATTAAGCTCAAATTAACTTTGCTTCGATCAAGCATAAATTGAATTCAGCAGAAATCTTTGAGCTATTCCAGCTGTACAATCAATCTTGACAGAGCTCACATTCGAATAAAAAAAGTCATTCGACTATCGAACCAAGTTATGCTATCTTTGAGCTATTCAGCCATTCTTTTGCATATATCGGTACAAAACCTGTGCACTTTCTTGATTACTTGTATTGTAATTCATCACACAAAAGGTCACTAATGAGACCATTTGAACCTTTTGTTGGTTTTTGACGGTTTTCGAGTGTGTTCCCAGAACAGGGTAAAGATAATCAATGGTACCGGATATTCACTTGAAATCGTGTTATCACTTTCCAATAGAAACTATTCGACCTTATGCCTGGGTTACACGAATATCTCTATGGGATAAGACCAAGTAATGTTCTTGTTTTAGGCACAAATCAAGAACCAAATTGCTTTTAAGTGTTTATGTTCTCTTTCGTATATCTCATGCAGATGTGAAGATCTCTATTTAAAGTAGAGATTACTCAAACCTAGTCAAAAGGAATTATGAGAATTAATTGGCCAATTAATCTCCCCATAATTTCCTCCATTCTAGCCATAGGGGTTACAAGACCAGATAATTATGGTCTTAATTACGAATTTGAAACTTCCCTTAATTAGATCAAAGTTAGTTACAAATTCTTTCCTGCATTACCAGCAGTAGATACTCTGCCTAGCAGCATAATCTCTGCCTAACAGCCTAGCAGTACTATTATAGTACTAGCAGTAGAAACTTCTGCTTCAGCAGTAGTAACATTAACACTAGCAGTAGAAACTTCTGCTTCAGCAGTAGAATGTTAATACTAGCAGTAGAATCACAAACCACTATTTGAGTCAGGGTAATCAGGGACCTGATGGGTGTACACTCCGTACCTCCAAGCCCATTACCAGGTATGAATTGATCCTCATGTGCACTAAATTTTCCAACACCTTTTGTCCCACATATGGAAATGAGAGTAAATCTTCTAGCTTATATAGTTATATACCATAGTCAATATGATCAACTATATGTCTTAAAGTTGATAGCATGCTTTCGAATTGGTAGACCATATTGTTAAATATTGTATGAGCTCTTAAGTTTTTGTAACAAAAACTTCAAACTTTACTTTTCTTATATTAATTAAGAATAATAATCCACAATGACAGAAACAATAAAACTACCGTTATCGCTTTTAAGTGGAGAGTATTTAATCTATGTAGATGAAGATTTGCAAAGACAATTTGACTACAAACCTCCAACATCAATTGAAAGATCGAATGTAAGTTTGCAAAATTAAGAGGTTGCCCACTAATATGTATAGCTTAGAACAAAATTTGTAGTTTACATCAACTTATATGTATACCACACGTTTACATGAAAATTATGATAACTTATACAACATTATAATTATCAGAGATCATCAAACATTTAATTTCGGAAATACAAAATGAGCTAAAAAGCACCAGTGATGAATTGTTATAAAAATAAACACCAGTGATGAATTGTTGCCTGAGTAACAAAATACTTGCAGGGTACAAGCAATGTGTTCTGATACAGCTAAAAAGCACCCTTGTTCAGTGTTGTAAAACTCGGATTACAAAGCCGAGTAATCGTATATTACTCACTACAAGGTCAGTGACTGTTGGTGTATGTGTCCGGACGACATGCATCGTCCGGACCATTCTTGTATGTCCGGATGTTTTACTACGTCCGGACTGCTGGCTCATCTCCGGACACGCCTACTGACAGGTCTGCCGTTATCTACACTGCATAGTCCCATCAACCAGTACCTTCTCAGATTTTACGGGATTGTGTTCTCCACGTGACCTGACACCTACCTACTATGTCAGGCGTAGGTCAACTCGCTTAGTCCAAAGGTAAACAGGTACAGTAGGTGTGGGTAGTATAAATACCCACACCTCAATTATGATTTGCATTCAATTCTACACCTACTACTGTTACTCTCACATTACTATTCAATTCATAATCATTCGATACTTACTTTCACGCCGGAGGTTGGTCTTGGGATAAAACCTGAGGCGAGCCTAACGCGTGTGTCTCTTGTGTGTAGGGGCAAACTGTAAGAGACTATTGTGATGATAAAGGTTTTATTATGTTTTGTGTGTCCAGAACAGAACATCAAACCTCCCTATATAAAGGGATTACAACAACTTATTTATGGGTAAATCCCATAAATCAAGGAATACTGATTACAATTGATTTGATAGAAATCACAGCTCATTACATTAAATGAGATTGATTTGGGCTTATCCATATACTCGGCTAACACTCCCCCGCAGTCGAAGCGGGAGGACATCGGACGCTGAGACTGGAGCGAAATTCCTCAAATAGAGCAGATGGCAGTCCTTTCGTGAAGATGTTCGCATACTGATATCGCGATGGAACATGAAGAACACGAACCTGAACAGTAGCAACCAAGTCTCGAACAAAATGAATGTCTATCTCGATGTGCTTCGTACGCTGATGCTGAACCGGATTGCAAGATAAGTAGACAGCACTAACGTTATCACAGTAGACAAGCGTAGCAGAAGATAACGGGGTGTGTAACTCACGAAGAAGGTTCCGTAACCAACACGTCTCGGCAACAGCATTGGCAACACCACGATATTCGGCCTCTGCACTAGAACGAGAGAGCGTCGGCTGACGCTTAGAGGACCAGGAAAGTAAGTTGTTACCAAGAAATACATAATAACCTGAGGTCGATCGTCGTGTAGTGGGGCAGCCAGCCCAATCAGCATCAGAATATGCAACTAAATCTGCAGTAGATGAGGAGAATAACTGCAGGCCATAATCCAGAGTACCCTGAACATACCGCATGATCCTTTTAAGAGCTGAAAAATGAGGCTCCCGAGGATCATGCATATGAAGACAAATCTGCTGAACTGCATAAGATATATCAGGTCTGATAAATGTGAGATACTGTAGAGAACCTGCAAGACTCCGATATAGAGTCGGGTCAGAAACCGGATCACCATCATCTCCCAGTTTGGACTCAGTGTCAACAGGAGTCCGACAAGGGTTACAATGAAGCATGTGTGCTTTCTCCAAAATCTCTATAGCATATTTCTTCTAAGATAAAAACAACCCTGAAGAGTCTCGTGTGACTGAAATGCCCAAAAAATAATTAAGAGGACCGAGATCTGTCATGGAAAACTCCTGGTGCAAAGAAAGAATAATCTGTTGTAACAAATGCTCAGAAGAAGCAGTTAGCACGATATCATCAACATATAGTAATAGGTAAGCAGTGTCTATCCCCTGTCTGAATATAAATAATGATGAGTCACAGCGGCTAGGAGAAAACCCAACCCGAGTGATATAAGACGCAAATCGCTGGAACCATGCTCTAGGGGCCTGCTTGAGCCCATACAAAGACCTCTGCAATAAACACACATAATCCGGATGTATAGGGTCTCGAAACCCCGGAGGTTGATGCATATAAACTGTCTCAGATAGGTCACCATGCAAGAAAGCATTTTTGACATCAAGCTGGTGTATCGGCCACTGTCAAAAAATGGCTAAACTCAGAACAGTCCGAATAGTGCCCAGTTTAACCACCGGACTAAATGTCTCATCTACATCAACTCCCTCCAACTGATTACTACCATTCGCCACAAGACGAGCCTTGTAGCGACTAAGAGTGCCATCAGCCAAATACTTATGGCGAAAAAGCCACATAGAGCGAATGATGTTGGTGTCCGTGGGTCTAGGCACCAGAGTCCAAGTTCCGTTTTTAATAAGTGCAGTGTATTCATCTTGCATAGCATTTTGCCAATTTGGATCAGTAAACGCCTCACGATAGGTCTTTGGTAATGGCGAAACCGAGGAGACATGCATATTTAGACGCTCAGTAGGACGATTATTCCCGACACGAAATCGTGTGACCATGGGATGAATCGATACGGGGTTTGGGTTGTGAGGAGGGTCTGGGATGATGTGCTGGTTTTGGTACGTGGGTGGTGATTGATTTGGTGTATACTGGGGAGTGACGGGTGGTGATGGTGATAGATCATGGGCTGTATTAGGAGTGTTGTGTATTGGGGTTGGTGGCTCATTTGTAGGTTGAGGAACATTGGGTTGCTCAACGGGGGAAGATGGAAGAATTGGGGGGTTTATATCTGGAGAGTCATCCAAAAAATTGTATTTGGGTGCTGATGTTGGTTTAGGAGTGCCGTATGGAAAAACAGTTTCATCAAAGGTTACATGGCGAGAGATGATGATTTTATCGGTGTTTAATTCAAGACAGCGATACCCGCGGTGATTTGAGGCTTGTCCCAAATAAATGGAGGGTGTGGCGCGTGGTTCAAGTTTGTGATTAGGGTATAGGTAGGGGTAACATAGGCAGCCAAACGTGCGTAGAAGGCTGTAATCCGGGTTTTGGCCAAATAGGCGGGTATAAGGGATTTCATTAGCAATGGCAGTGGAAGGCAAGATATTTAGTAAGTGAACAGCCATATTTAGAGCTTCAACCCAAAATGTTGGTGGAAGGTTGGCCTGAAAGAGTAAGGTCCGAATAAGATTATTGATCGTGCGAATCATCCGTTCAGACTTCCCATTTTGTTGTGATGTTTTGGGGCATGAAAAGCGAAACTGAATGCCATTGTCAGCAAAAAGTTTATGAAGGTTTGTGTTGTCGAATTCACCGCCATGGTCACATTGAAAAGACCTGATTTCACACTTAAATTGAGTGTGAACATAGTTACGAAATAGGACAAATTTAGACAAAACATCAGATTTGTTAATCAACGGATAAACCCAAACGAAATGAGAATAATGATCCAAGAATAATACATAATATTTGAACCCTGAAAGACTCGAAACTGGTGAAGTCCACACATCCGAGTGGATAATGTCAAAGCAAGCATTAACAACAGTATTGGAACTAGCAAATGGAAGTCTAACATGTTTGCCAAGCTGGCAGGCATGGCAAAGCACGGGAGGCTTCTCTTTATTACTTGAAATGAAATTATTTGAAACAAGACGACGTAACACTTCGCTTCCTGGATGTCCAAAGCGTTGATGCCACGTATGCTGACTAACAAGAAGAGCTTGAGGAATGGGAGACGGGGCCGTGACGGGATAGAGGTCTCCTGAGCTATCACAGCGGAGAAGCACCCGCCGCGTCATAAAATCCTTAACAGAAAAACCAAAAGGATCAAATTCAACAGTACAGTTATTATCACGAACAAATTGACGAACAGAAATTAAATTTTTGACAATGTGAGGGGTAATAAGAACGTTATTTAGGTGAAGGGGTCGAGAGGGAGTTGGCAAAATGCTATGACCCGTATTGATGACCGGTATAGAATACCCGTCACCAACTGAGACGGACGGATACATACACGTATTAAAAACATTACTTAAACTATTAACTGAAGCATTAATATGTAGACTTGCACCTGTGTCCATATTCCATCCTCCGGTCGTGGGATCATGAAGAGTCCCGGCATTGAAAGCATGGGGTAACAAAGTTTCTTGTCCCGGAGTGACGGATTGTGCATTTCCTTGAGATGTGGGGCCTGCTGGAGCATGAGGGGCCGTAGGCATAGCACCAGGTGTAAGGAGGGGGGCAGTTGGGCTATATAGAAACGGACCAGTGGGCTGTTGAAGGGTATTGGGTTGTGTATGGTATGCGGGTAGGCTAAGTATGGGTGTAGGGATAGTATGGTGGGCTGGTGGGTTATTAAAACCAGGTGGGGGGATCATTTGGTGGACTGAGCCTGTTTGATGGGTGTAATAAGGGTGGACAGTTGGGCTTGCTGAAGCATGGGCTTGTGTCACATAGGCTGATGGACTATGGGCCATATGATTTGGACGAGACGAAGGTATTTGTTGCGGATTGTTATTTCCTGTAATTCCCAGCCTACCCAAAAGTTTCAAAACAATTTCCTCAGTGTCACTATTCTGCTTGTTTTCAATAGGTCAATGGGTGTTTTTATTGTTAGAGTCATGAACAAACTTACAACCTGTTCCAAAGCGACATGCTCCTCTAGCAAAATTAAGGCACGGGTTCCGCGATTTTACTTGAGGATTAGAGGGGTTACGAGCAATAACTTTGTCCGTCATGAGCACTAACGGAGATGAGGAGGTGGAGTCCACAGGGAGTGCAAGAGACCTATTCTTCAACCGCATTTCTTGTGTAATTAGCATTGAACGAGCAGTTTTGAATTCCGGAAAGGTTTCCCGATGATGCATAATACCACAAACCTGGTCATATTTATCCGAGAGACCCTCAAGAGCATAGTGAACGAGGTCATCATTGTTTATTGGTGAGTCGAGGCTCGCAAGGATTGTAGCAATCGTTTCAATCTTTCCCAAGTATGTCTCCATACTTGAGTTACCTTGTTTGAGAGACCGCAACTCCGCCTTCAAAGCATTGGTTCGTGACCGTTTGTTATCCTTAACAATGTTGGTGATAGTGTCCCATGCTTCCTTCGCTGACTTTGGACGGAGAACCACTAACCGAGCCTGAAGGGCATCGGAAAGAGTTGTGAATATCCAGGATAAAACGATCTTGTCCACTTTTTGCTCCTCGGCAGTGAGAGGAGGGATAGCACTTGTTCCTGTGTCGATGGGAAATTCATGAATATATTTACTCACCTCATAGCTGTAACAAAGTTGCTCAAAGAAAAATTCCCATGAGCCGTAATTCCAGTTATCAAGATCAAGTTTGACAGGTATTCTTGTGAGGAGATGATGATGGGTAACAAGTGATAGTTTGTCGAAGATGGTGGAGACAGTGGCATTGGAGTCAGGCATGATGGGTTGTTTATTTGTGATGGAAAGTGATAACAGTAGCTTTGTACAGATTGTATATGAAGAAGAAAAAAATGTGCGATGAAGGATCAAAGGAATGATGTGGATGAAAAGGACTTGTGACCTTTTCACAAGTAATATTAACTTTGTGTAGATTGTGACCTAGCACAATAACAGTAAATGTTTTTGTTTTGTTTGTACAGGAAGAGATCTTTCTTGTGAGAGGGAGGAGCGTAGTAATGAATTGGGAAAGGATCGACTTTTAAGAAAAGCCTGATACCATGTAAGAGACTATTGTGATGATAAAGGTTTTATTATGTTTTGTGTGTCTAGAACAGAATATCAAACCTCCCTATATAAAGGGATTACAACAACTTATTTATGGGTATATCCCATAAATCAAGGAATACTGATTACAATGGATTGATAGAAATCACAGCTCATTACATTAAATGAGATTGATTTGGGCTTATCCATATACTCGGCTAACACAAACAAGGTCCGAAGGAATCACTCTGAAGGACGATACATAGAAGTGGGACCTTCCTACAAGGTTTTACTTCAATAAATTGGCGCCATCCGTGGGACCCGCTATTCAATCTACCTAAGCATTGAAATGGCTGGTTCCTCTTTTCGCTCCCTACGTCTTGATGACAGAGAGGACGAGACCAACAACCACAACCTGTACGAACCTAACAACAACCTTGACCAGAAGGAAACCAATAACCACGACCGGTACGAACCCAGCAACACTCACGACCGATACGAACCCAGCAACAATCACACCCGGTATGAACCCGACAACAATCGCAATCGGTATGAGACCGACAATAATCAAAACCGGCGCGACAACTCGGCCGAGGACTCTCCCAATCTCTAGGAGCTGATAATTAGCCAAGTAGCATCCCTAACGGAACTGATCAAAAAACACAACGCGCTGCCCGGAAGCGCTCTTAAACCGATTCGACTAAATTTTGAAGACGAAGGGGATACGAGCCGGGGAAAGGAAAAGGTAAACGAAGGAAAGGACGATGACCTGCATAAGCCTTTTAAAGAGACGTCAAGGTCACCGTTTACTCGTCACATTGTTGAATTCTCCGGCCCGGCCCACATGATGCCGCTCAACATGAGGTTTTATGATGGATCAACGGATCCGAATGATCATCTCACCAGTGTGGTGTCGCATGTTTCAACAAACGCTGGATGGAGCAGCAGGGGGATGGTTTGAAAGGTTGGAAGCTGGAAGCATTGACAGCTGGAATGAATTAAGAGAGCAATTCTCGGCGAGATTCGCTCTCCGAAAGAAATGTACGAAAGACCCTACGAAAATTACCAAAATTATCCGGCGAGCTCACGAATCCCTCCTGGATTTTAAAGAAAGATGGACTGATGAGGCAAGTTACATAAGCGGCGTACCGGAAATCATGAGGATCTCCGCCTTCATGAGTGCACACAGATGTCCGGCTTTGGCCAAAAAATTCTCTGACAGAGTACCACGCACAGTTACTGAAATGTTTACCAGAGTAGACGACTTCATAAGGTCGGAGGAAGCATACCGTAGCACGGAGTTACCGAAAGGCGAAGGATTTGATGCAAATAGGAAGGGAGGTCAAAGCCTCAGGAATGATAGACCAAGAGGGGAACGACGGAACGATTATCGCCAAAGGGACATGTACCACCCTTATGTCACCCCTAGAAGCAGCTACAACCGCAACAACTACCCCCTTCCGGAATATCGCCGAAATGACGCTCCCAAACCAGCAGCCCCTCACGCAGGTCTGATGTCATTGGTAAAACCACCAAGAGAAATCTTAGCCACGGAACATCATCTGAACGTACCCATCCCTCCTCCGACCGGGGGCAGACCGAAAAAGGAAAATCTGGATAA
Source organism: Artemisia tridentata subsp. tridentata (assembly GCA_021014915.2). Taxonomy (NCBI): domain Eukaryota; kingdom Viridiplantae; phylum Streptophyta; class Magnoliopsida; order Asterales; family Asteraceae; genus Artemisia; species Artemisia tridentata. The sequence continues at coordinate 124,559,276 of CP139505.1, read as the reverse complement.
GTACTACGAGTATCATAGGGAAAAGGGCCATGCCACTAATGACTGTTTCCAATTAAAGAGACAACTTGCGTTTGCACTAGAATCCGGCAAGTTAGATCACCTTGTGAAAGGTTTCAGACAGCAGGATGGTGGTAAAGCCAGAGATCAACAGAAAAGGAATGACGCGGGAAAAGCCAAAGTAATTAACATGATAAGGAGCTTACCGGATGTCCGAAACGAAGGACCTAAGAAACATGATTAGGCCGTTGCTATTTCAAGCGCACCGAAATACCAAAAAGAGCATGACTGGTCTGCAGGAAATAGCCCAGCGGTATTGAAATAGTGAACGAATGGCTGAGATCTGGAAGCACCGGCCTAAACCGATACATTACTTTGTACGGACTTAGCAAGATCTGGAACGTAATAAATCACCGAAGTTGTCTTTTGTAAAAATTGTAAACCAAAGCTTATTAGTATTTATGGCAGTCTATAGTTCCCCAACACCCGGGGGAACAATTTTCCAATTTGATTGCATGACGTATTCTATAAGTTAAACGGATTGTGGAAAACACTCCCTCCCTCGTGAGCGGATCGTGAAATCACTCCGTCTATAAATTAAACGGATTGTGGAAAACACTCCCTCCCTCGTGAGCGGATCGTGAAATCACTCCGTCTATAAATTAAACAGATTGTGGAAAACACTCCCTCCCTCATGAGCGGATCGTGAAATCACTCCGTCTATAAATTATGCGGATTGTGGAAAACACTCCCTCCCTCGTGAGCGGATCGTGAAATCACTCCGTCTATAAATTAAACGGATTGTGGAAAACACTCCCTCCCTCGTGAGCGGATCGTGAAATCACTCCGTCTATAAATTAAACGGATTGTGGAAAACACTCCCTCCCTCGTGAGCGGATCGTGGAAAACACTCCCTCCCTCGTGACCGGATCGTGAAATCACTCCGTCCATAAATTAAACGGATTGTGGAAAACACTCACTCCCTCCATAAATTGAACGGATCGTGAAATCACCTCGTCGGTAACCGCAGGCAAAATTTAAACGGATAGTCATGAAACACCTCGGCTCGAATGATCCGATCGTGATACATGTCACGTCAGCAAAAACACATAACGAATCATGTAGTACTCTCCATCAGCAAAACATATAATCGGTCATGCGAGCATTCCGTTGACAAAAAATAAACGGACGCTTAAAACACTCCGAATCAGATGGGCCGATCGCGAAAATACCTCATCATCGAAGATGCACACGAACAAAACACTTTACGCAGAAAATATATGCAACAATCATTCCATTAAGTCCGACAACAACAAAAAAACAACAACAACAAACATCATCAGTCACAAACGAATTATTGTACGGGATGTCTAGCTACAACCATTATTATTATTACATTCATCCAAGAGTAAAAACAAACAAGACAATCAAGAGTCTTTATCAGTGACATCCTTCATGGCAGAGGAACCTCCGGTTGACACATGCTTCACACCGGAGGACTGTCCGGTCTGCCGAGGCGGATTGGCTGTTGTGGCCTTGGGTTTAGGGGCATGGACGACAGGGAAGAGATTCATAAGCTCGCCCAATGGTAAACGGTAGGAGTCTGCAAGCTTTTGAATATATGGGTACTGAGCCCCGAATAATTTCAGATACTCCGCCTGCCAGATACGGGGAGCTTCCATGTCAAGGTTGTAAAATTTACCCAGAAGTCTTTCATGATCATCTTTTTTACGCACGTACTTAAGACCATCTAGAAATCCAGCAGTATATGATAAACTATAAACCCTGCCCATGTTTTCTTTGTATTCGGAACTACTAAACAACCGCTGACAAGCAGCCGGAAGTAGATCCTTCACAACACTCTGACGATCTATTTCCAATCACCCCACCTCAGCAAGCAGATCCCTGTTCTCCCTCTCCAATCTCCCCATAGCTTCATCCCTCTGCCCCATCTCTTGTTCCAGTTTCTTAATGCCCTCGGCACGAGAATCGGCTGTTTTCCTCCAGTCATCCCTATCTCTCTCCATCTCAGCCAATTGAATGGACAACCTCTCCTCTCGTTTCCACATACCGGACCGTTCGTCAGCCAGCTCCTGCTTAAGAGCATTGAACTCACTAACCAGCCGCTCATACCTGCCTAGCTCAGCTCTGCGCTCCTGTATACTAATCTTGTGCTTGCGGTCCAGCTCCCTATGTTCAGCAAGCAACTGATTGAATCGGCAAAGCAGCTCGGCTTGCATAGCAACCCCACCTCCGGCCTGAACGTAAGCCGATTGGATAAGCTAGCTAGTGGTTAACCCTTCTAAAGCAGCTTTCTCGGCCGGAGGGGTGAGATGTGTCAACAGCTCCCGACAAGCTCTGTAGGAGTCTAACCGAACGTCGCCCGGAAGGGACCAACCGGGAATAAAGCGCTCTCTCACGAACAAACCCTCATCTGCAACAAGATTAAATTACTCTACGGGAATAAGGCTATAACAAAGGTTATCACAGGACGGAAATTTTTACCTCCTCCAGCTGACTGATATTCCGTAGAAGGACCTTGGAAATCATGTTAAGGATGCTGGGAGTGTGCGGAATGATCAGAATGAGTCGAATGGTCTGCACAAATAACAAGAGGAGTAAAAAAATAAATAATACATAAAAGGTAATAATAACAATAATAATAATAATAATAATAATAATAATAATAATAATAATAATAATAATAATAATAATAATAATAATAATAATAATAATAATAATAATAATAATAAATAATAATAATGAAGTGATGTTTATAAAATAAAAAAATAAAAAAAATAAAAATAAAAATAATAATAATAATAATAATAATAATAATAATAATAATAATAATAATAATAATAATAATAATAATAATAATAATAATAATAAAAGGTAATAATAACAATAATAATAATAATAATAATAATAATAATAATAATAATAATAATAATAATAATAATAATAATAATAATAATAATAATAAAAGCGGAAGAAAGGATATTCCTTACTATCAGAAGAAGGCTGCTGGTTCTCCATTTGAGTTTTCGGAATTGGGCGTCTCTCCGGATCTGTCTCAGCAGTATGCTCATGCTCAGACTCCTCGACTTCCGGATTGTCGTTTCCTCCTTTTGGACCCGCCCCTCCACCTTGGTTCCCTCCAATGTTCTCAACACCCTGCGGCTCAGCTTGATGAAGGAGGGAAACTTCAAGGGTATGGTCAGACTGTGCGTCTCCCTCCCCCCCCCCCCGTTTGGTTTTCTTCTTCTTCCTAGACTTTTGAGCCACCGCCGGACCCTCAGCATTTCTTTTCCTCCCTTCCGCGTTGTCTACCTGCTTCTTCCTCTCCTTCTCCTCTCTCGCGATCAACACATTCGCATCCGGTCTCTCAACTACCTTTTGTAGGGGAGTTGTCTCAGGAATTACACTCCCCGGTTCCAAAGGCTAGGTCGTGCGCCTCGGCCTCTCGTTCTCCTCCCCTAAAGGATCTCCCCTACCAACTTCAACACCAATCTCCACCGGAAGTTCCAAATACTCCGCCATGCTAAGAACTGCAGCAGAAAAAAAATAAGACAAGATCAAACTGACAAACAAACAGACACTATAAAACGTTAACTCAAGAAAATTTGTATTACCATGCCCATCGGCATCCTTTAGAACGCCCTTAAAACCGGGATACTCAAAAACTCTACTAAGACCCGTCATCCATAGAAGAGCGGCCGAAGGCTTCCTCAGGGGAATCACCTTCTTGGCAATCGTCTCGGCGTCTCTCTCAGAATATGCATCCGGAAACTCATCCGTAACTTTGGAATCCCTATGCCTCCATGGCATAGCGTGCGGAATTCCCCTCCTGTCTATCAAAAAGAAATGATCTTTCCAATGCTTCAGCCCGGTCAACACCTCCTCAAAACATTTCATGGCTTTCCTTCCCGTTCGGTTTTCAAAAGAAAACCAGTGCCCCTGCTTGCACAACCTATAAAACACCCTAAACAAGGGAACGGTCGGCTGCACCTTCAGACTATAGCAACGGATCTCGAACATGCTTACCCTATTTAAACCTATCGGAACCAGCTGAGAAATATGCACCCGAAAATATCCTATCACCGCTAGTAAAAATGTGGAGAAAGGAATCCATACACCCCCCATCCTCAGCTGGTGGACATAAACACCTATCTTATTTGCCAGCAACATATCCATCGTCATGTTGGCCGGAGGAAGCGTGGGCTGTAAATCCAAAGGGATACCGAATTCTCCGACCACACGATCCAATTCACCCTGTGTCAGTTTTGAAGTGTGTATGTGCACGTCAAACTTAGGGACTATCCTACTGGACTGAGGACCAAGCCTACTAACTAATGGAACATTCTCCTGTGCGTTCATCTCAACAGCCATTACTAAAAGGATGCCGACGTAAAAATTACTAAAGATAATTACAAGAAAGAATGAAACGCACCTCTCGGAATTTCTCAAACGGACGCCCAGTCGTAGAAATTGAATACACACCGAAGGCAAAGACAAAATGCACAGTTAAAAAGTGAAAAATGAAAAGATAAACCAGTATATATAGGGAAAAAAACCTAGAAAGAAGCAAAAAGGTCATGTCAGCCTGACATCAGCTGACGTGGCAGATTGTGGAACGTTGGATACCCATGATGAAATTACGCGTGTCGCGCAGCTGTTGGTATTCAAATAAATACTATTTTATTCGGCCCATGGGCCTACAACTGAACTAGCCCAACAAGTCTTCACAAGCCCTTCAACCATCGGGCTAACACATATGTAATCCGATCACCACATGCGAGGGAAAATACCACAAGTAACGTTAGATATCTCAAGTATCGCACCATTAGTCTTCAACCGATACTACAATACTGAGAGGCAAGGGCAACACTGGTCCTAACGACTCAAGCCGAAAGACCATAAGGTACTCTTTAAAACTGGTATTACATGTTGTATGTATCCGAAGCACAGGCCAAACGCCATAAAGATATTCTATAAGTATTACATCATTAGTCTTTTACTAATAATGCAATACTGGGGGGGACATGTTGGTGTATGTGTCCGGACGATATGCATCGTTCGGACCTCTCTCATGTGTCCGAATTTTCACTTCAAGTATTGCACCATCAGCTCAGAACCGATGCTACAAAACTGGGGGGGACATGTTGGTGTATGTATCCGGACGACATGCATTGTCCGGACCATTCTTGTATGTCCGGACGTTTTACTACGTCCGGACTGCTGGCTCATCTCCGGACATGCCTACTGACAGGTCTTCTGTTATCTACATTGCATAGTCCCATCAACCAGTACCTTCCCAGATTTCACGGGATTGTGTTCCCCACGTGACCTGACACCTACCTACTATGTCAGGCGTAGGTCAACTCGCTTAGTCCCAAGGTAAACAGGTACAGTAGGTGTGGGTAGTATAAATACCCACACCTCATTTATGATTTGCATTCAATTCTACACCTACTACTGTTACTCTCACATTACTGTTCAATCCATAATCATCCGATACTTACTCTCACGCCGGAGGTTGGTCTTGGGATAAAACCCGAGGCGAGCCTAATGCGTGTGTCTCTTGTGTGTAGGGGCAAACAAGGTCCGAAGGAATCACTCCGAAGGACGATACATAGAAGTAGGACCTTCCGACAAGGTTTTACTTCAACAGTAACCATGGCAAGTCGATTCAAATTGACAAAAAAAGTGGATTTGCTCAAAACTAGTTCAAAATTGGTCAAAACTCTTTGAACAATTGTGTTAATCATATGGTTCTGTTAGAGTTTAATGGAAAAATATTATCGTGTATGACTAGAATCGAACCCGGGACCGAGGGATTGCACACTTTACGTATGAATGACTAACGTAAATAATTAATATATATAATAGTTATGTATTTTAATTATTTGGACACGAAATGATAACTAACGGACGTTAAGTAGTTAACGGAATTGACTAACGACCGTTAGGGAATAAAGGAAGGACCGTAGGTGCAAATAGGAGTCAAGAATGATCTAGAATTCCCTTGGGGAATAGAAATCCGATCGGCCTAGGGAATTAGTTTCCTAATTTGATACCAACTTGTCCTCCAAGATTTGTAGCCTATAAATACAAAGGCATAAGGCTTAGGGTTTCTTGCTAGTGCATTGTAACTAAACCCTAAAACTTCCTCCCTTCTCTATTGCAAAATCCGATCGGTTTATAACCCTTAGGTGGATCGATTTTTGTGTTACAAGTAAACAAAATTTTCTTGTGTCTAATTGCTAGCACCATTCGTTAGTTGCTTATAGTACGTGTGTACAAGAGCTTGGATATAACTTACTTTAGTTATTAATCTTGGATTGTGAAACAAAAAGGTAAGGGGTTTCACGGTAATCCTATTTGGTTGTTCAAGTGAAGTGAAGAGAAGATCGATCCTTGTTCTTGCTAGGATCTTAACGGTACGTTAACTATTTATTATTCGGTAATACTTTATACATGTTAAATAATCGATCTTGCTTCCGCTACATGCTTTTTGATGTTTATTTATTTATTTGAATGTCAAGTTATTTAAATTCCAACAGGTTCATCATGTAAGATTCATATTCAGGAATTCGATTGCATACACATGATATTTACTATGCTGTATTAAACAAAAGTTCTGCAAAAAAAATGAAAAAAAGAAAGTTAATTGCTTATATCCATAATCTTTTGCTGATTGCTATACTAATAATGAAGAAGTGTAGTACTTTCTATGCATATAACCGTCTTAATTAATTTACTCAAACAAATAATGTAGCATTGATAATCATTTATCTTGAACAGCAAATACCTGCACACAGACAGTTCCTAATGACACTTAAATCCACGCCCTATGCTTGGTGAGATGCTAGAGGCACGTCAGGTGAAGTAACAGAGTTTGTGAATAAATATTAATATTAGTATGTCCGGTTTTAAACCCGAGACTCGGGATTGCACACAATACGTAAAAGTTTCAATGGTTTGAATAAATTAAATATATTTTATATTTTATTTATTCATTTCACAAAACAACACTTAACGGACGTTAGTACTTAACGGAGTTAGAGATAACGGTCTTTAAAAGACTAATAATGAAAAAGGAGAATAGAAGGATCTAGAACCCTTGTGTGGGCTTAGATTCGGCCGACCCATCCTAAGGGATGTGGGAGTCGGTTTTGTGGAGTAAGGAACAAGCCAAAGAAGGCTATAAATACAAACCTTATGTGTTTGTCATTCTCTAGCCCTAATTCCCTAACTTTCCAACTTCTTCTTCTTCTCCTCTTCTTGTAGTCGATCGGCCATCACTTCCCAAACACCTTGGGTGTGCCGAATTTACTACAACACAAGTGTTGGAATTGTTTTGTGATTAGAACCTAGCTTTTCCCATTGGAACGCTAGTATTACGGTTGTACAAGAACGAGTAACAAGCTTCCTTTAGCTTGTGTGTTATTGCCCTTGTCGATCCATATAAACCTCACATTAGGGTTTATATATTTTGTTCTTGAAGCACGTGATTCCTTGTTCTTGCTAGGAATCAAAAGGTACGCTTTCTATTTAAATTTTAGTTAATTAATTTACATGTTATCGTAGATCCAAATCCGTTGTGCATGCTTTGATGTTTATGGTTTGTGTTTATTAGTTTATAGATTTATGATTCTAATATTCCAACAGTGGCATCATGAGCATCGTTTTAACATGTAATTAATTACTAAAAACCTTAAAATTGGATCTTGTTGAATAGATACATGCAATTGATGATTTAGGGTTTTGATTTTTTATTGTAAACCCTAATATGGGTCGACACCCATTATATTTTTAGGGTTTTAGTTTTTTATTAAAACTTGTAGAAACCCTAGGATTGCATGCAATTTTAAGTGGTTAATTAATGAGTACCTTATGTGATGTCATTAATTAAAGATTGCGTACTATATATATTGACATGATAATATGTGATTACATGATTATATGTGCAATATGGGATCCATGACAAAATCTTGCATGTTTTGTCATGGAATGTTTTGTATTTAATTGCTACATGATTTTTTAAGATAAATCTAAAATTAGGGAAGACCCTAATATATTAATTAATTAGTTATGTGCAATGTGGTATCTAATTAATCAAAACTTACGCGGCCAAGTTATTTGGCGTCTGTGGTCCATTGGGCACAATGAGCTCGAAAACCAATGGGAGTTTTATTAATTACATACATTAAAATTCACATAGAATTATTAATAGGATTTATTGAAAAGGTTTGCATGTGTCTATATGATATTGTTAATGATCATATACGTGTTATTAAGTGTTTATTTATTTTTTCAATTACTTGATTCTTTGTGTTTAATTATGATGGATTGTAACATCAAAGAGGGTAATTTTTTGAATAAAAAAAAAATGAACCTAATAACTATGAAACCTTTTTAGTAAACTATTTAATTGCCAAGTCTTATGTGCCGACAGTGGTTCGCTTCGCACGGTAATTTGCTCCCAGGCGAGACTAGCAATTAATAATTTACTACATAAATGTTTTAAGCTTTAAATCTTAAAGTTTTAATTGATTGATGCGACTGTACAAAAGTGGTCGAAGCGGCGGACCTATTATTGACAAACTATAAAGTGGGTATAAGGAGGCTTGACATTAAATTGTCATCCGAAAGGGGCGCGTTTTTAATTAGCTTCGGCGGACGTTTGCCCCTCCGCTCGCCTGTGCGTCAATAATAGACTTACCAAGTACACCATGAAAAAGTACGAAGCATCTTAAGGCAATGTTGTAAGTTTCTCAACGCCATCAATTAAATTTTGTTGATTTAAGCTGCGAATGAGTAAACAGTTTTTGTAGAAAACATATGATACAAAGATGAATGCATGACATCTTTGTACATATTTTTTGATTACACACATCAAAATTTAATACCCTTAAAATTTAAGTAATATGCCATCCAACTACAAAAAGGAACACCTAAGGTTTCATCCTACATCACTAGCAGCCAAAGCTGAATGTGATGTTCAAAGGGTGGTTGTCTAAGGGTAAATTGAGTACTTTCATTGCTAGCAGCCAAAGCTGATGTGATGAAACGACGTCAATTTACATGTTTCTTAAGTTGGTTAACTTAATTGGGCACTTTCATTACTAGCAGCCAAAGCTGATGTAATGGAACGGCGCCAAGGCATAAAGATTTGGGGATGAAACATGCTTACATTTTGCAACTGATGTTGGCAATATAATGTAAGTCCCAAGATTTCTAGGAATTGCAATTGGATATTGGCAATTGGGTGATCCCGTACCTTATTGAGCACTTTCATTGCTAGCAGCCAAAGCTGATGTAATGAAACGGCGTCAATTAGGATCCTAGTTTTCAGTGAAAATTAAATGGTGAATATAATTTACCATGGGTGTTTAATTTTCTTGAAAAGTTTAATTATCGAAAGTACTAACTTTTGAACTTTTTCTGTAGAAATGACCCAACCCGGAAACACGTCAAACATTACCTCTTCTTTCAAAATGATGATTGAAAAAGAAAAATTGACTGGGACTAAAAATTTCAACGATTGGTATCGTAATCTAAGGATTGTTCTTAGAATTGCCAAACGTTTTGAATGTCTTAGTGAGCCTCTTCCGGTTGCTCCTCCTGCTGACTCTCCTAATGAATTACTTAGAGAGTATAACGAAGCTTATGACAAGCAAAATGATGCGGCTTGTCTCATGCTATCGGGGATGGATTCTCAGCTGGTAAAACAGTTTGAGAATTATGGTCCGATGCAAATGATTGAGCAACTCAAACGTATGTTTGAGAAACCTCCAACAGCTGAGTTATATGATGTGCTAGATTCTATAGCCAAATGCAAGCAGGAAGCAACCAAACCCGTGAGTGCACATGTATTGGAGATGAAAGGATATCTTGAGCAATTGGATGCACTCGGATGCGGGTATGTGGAAGATGTTAAAGTTGGCCTCATCAATAGATCCCTCAATGAGGAATTGTATGGTGAGTTTGTGCACAATTTTAACATGCATTGCAAGGGGAAGACATTTACTGACTTGCATGCAATGCTCATTGATTATGAGAAAGGACTCGCTAAGAAAGCTCCTACACCTGCTGTGATGGCAATTAGAGGTGGTAGGGTAGCTAAGCCCGGTAAACCGCACAATGTGAACAAGAAGGGCAAAGGGAAAGCTGACAAAGGAAAACAGGTCCTGATCCATCAGCAGAAGCCCAAGAAGCAGAATCCTCCTCCTAAGAAGGATTATCCTAAAAAGGATACGGCTGCTTGTCATCACTGTAACACTCCTGTAACATTGGAAGAGGGACTGTCCATTGCTGCTTGAGGAGTGTCGAAAGAATAAAAATGCCAAGGCTGGGCATGGCGCCAGCACATCAGATATTTTTATGGTTGAATTATTTTCTTTTCCTCGTAAGCAAAATGCCTGGATATATGATACAGGATGTGGTACTCACATTTGTAATACATTGCAGGGGCTTAGAGGAGTGAAGAAGCTGAACTATGGGGAATGCTACTTGTATGTCGGCAACGGTATACGTGCAGCAGTGGAAGCCATAGGGACTTTTGATTTACTGTTACCTTCAGGTTTAATTTTAGTATTGAACAATTGTCATTACGCACCATCTATTGTTAGAGGTGTTGTTTCAGTTTCTTTATTGTTGGATAATGGTTTTGAGCATACTTTTAATAATAATGGAATTTCGGTTTCTTTAAATTCTGTTTTTTATTTTAATGCAATTCCATTAAATGGTGTGTTTGAAATTGATATGGAAAATCATGCATCCAACGGAAATAATTCTGTGTATAGCATCGGAAATAAGAGAATCAAGTCTAACTTGGATTCGTCTTATTTATGGCACTGTCGTCTTGCTCATATAGGCAAGAAACGCATGGAAAAGCTGCAACGCGATGGGCTTTTGAAAAATATCAATGATGATTCAGTTGATAAATGCGAATCTTGCATATCTGGTAAGATGACGAAGAAATCTTTCCATAGCAATATGGAAAAGGCTTCAGATCTACTTGGATTAATACACACGGATGTGTGTGGTCCACTTAGACATGTGTCTAAGCGCGGTGCTACCTACTTCCTAACCTTCATGGATGACTATAGTCGTTATGGTTATGTTTATTTACTTAAACATAAACATGAAGTCTTTGAGACATTCAAGGTCTTTAAAAATGAAGTAGAATTACAACTCGGAAAGAAGATTAAGGCCCTTCGATCTGATCATGGTGGTGAGTATTTAAGCCAAGAGTTTAAAGATTATCTAGCTGAGTGTGGCATTGTCCAACAACTCACTTCTCCTTATACTCCATAGCAAAATGGTGTATCTGAAAGGAGAAATCGTACATTACTTGATATGGTACGATCTATGTTTAATCTTACAACTCTTCCCTTATCCTTTTGGGACTATGCTCTTGAAACAGCTGTTCACGTGTTCAATAGGATTCCAACTAAGAAGGTTGATAAGACTCCATATGAAGTATGGACTGGAAAAGCTCCCAACTTTTCTTACTTAAAGGTCTGGGGTTGTGAGGCGTTTGTTAAACGTGACTCACCTGATAAACTCCAACAAAGATCTGTTAAGTGTATCTTCGTAGGATACCCTAAGGAAACAAAGGGTTACTACTTTTACTTCCCACCAGAAAATAAGGTCATCGTGGCTAGGTATGGCGAATTTCTTGAGGATAATCTAATATCTCAAGAATTCAGTGGGAGAGTATATGATCTTGAAAGTGATCATGAAGATACGTCACCTTCTGAAGGCACTAACACACTTCCTGTGGAACCTGAAAGTTTAGGTCCTCCACCAAAAGTTGATGTGGTACCCATCCGTAGATCTTCAAGATCTACAAAAGCTCCTGATCTTCTATGTTTAAACGTAGAGTGTGAGGAAACTATACTAGGGGATCTTGATGAGCCAACTAGTTATAGTGTTGCCATTAATAGTCCTGATAAGGATAAATGGCAGGTTGCTATGGATGGGGAAATGCAATCCATGAAAGACAACAAAGTCTGGATTGAAGTAGACCTTCCTCCCAATGCTAAGGTAGTTGGAAGTAAGTGGCTCTTCAAAAAGAAAACAGACATGGATGGCAATGTACACACCTACAAAGCTCGTTTGGTGGCTAAAGGCTTTACCCAAACATACGGTGTTGACTATGAGGAGACATTTTCTCCTGTGGCTGACATTAGAGCTATTAGGATTCTTATAGCCATAGCTGCCTACTATGACTATGAGATTTGGCAGATGGATGTCAAAACCGCCTTTCTGAATGGTCGCCTAGATGAAGACATCTATATGGCGCAACCTGAGGGGTTTGTGAATCCATAATTTCCTGAGCGTGTATGCAAGCTTCAAAGATCCATTTATGGATTGAAGCAAGCATCCAGGCAATGGAATAAGAAATTTGATGAGGAAATCAAGAAGTTTGGATTTACTCAAAATTTCGATGAGCCATGTGTATACCACAAAGTTAGTGAGAGTAACACTACTTTTCTTGTCCTATATGTCGATGACATATTAATCATGGGAAATCATATACCAAGTCTTGATGAAGTTAAGGCTTATCTGAGTAAATGTTTTTCCATGAAGGATTTAGGATAAGCAGCTTATATCCTTGGAATCAAGATCTATAGAGACAGATCTAAGCGGTTGATCGGTTTAAGTCAAAGTGCTTACATGGATAAAATATTGAAGAGATTCAATATGCAAAATTCCAAGAAGGGATATTTGCCCATGCAAGTAGAACATGGCTTAAGTAGCGAAATGTGTGCTTCTACACCTGAAGAGGTGGCATACATGAAGAAAGTTCCGTATGCTTCGGCAGTAGGATCTATCATGTATGCAGTTAGATGTACAAGGCCAGATGTGGCATTCGCTCAAAATTTAACCAGTCGTTATCAGCAAAACCCAGGGAAAGATCACTGGCATGCTGTTAAGAACATTCTTAAGTATTTAAGGAATACTAAAGATATGTTTCTTGTTTTCGGGGGAAATCCAGACACAGAACTGAATGTTACAGGTTTCTGCGATGCGTCCTTTCAGACTGATAAAGATGATACGAAGTCTCAGACGGGTTACGTTTTTGTCATAAATGGAGGAGCTGTAGAATGGAAGAGCAAAAAGCAGAGTACAACGGCCATGTCTGCTACAGAAGCTGAGTATATTGCTGCATCGAAAGCTGCACAAGAAGCTGTTTGGATAAGGAAATTCATTTCGGATCTTGGAGTGATGCCGTCAAATGAATTACCTATAAATGTGTATTGCGACAACTCTACTGCAATCACATTCGCCAATGAACCTGGAGTTATAAAGGGCGCCAGACATTTTCGTAGGAAATACCACTATGTTCAAGAACAAGTCGAACTAGGTGACATCAATGTACTCAAAGTTCACACAAATGACAATCTGGCTGATCCTTTCACGAAGGCATTACCTAAGGAAACGTTTACTCGACATGCTCAGGGTATTGGTCTTCGTTTAGCTGATAGTTTCATGTAAATCTGTTGGATTAGTATTTTGGATAAGGGACATGTAAAACAATTATTATTTTAATGAAATAAAGTGCGGATAACGTTTATTCTCATTTATAATATTTGTGTCCTATATTTGCATGTTTAAATCCGTGAATAATTAATTTATTCTAAATGGTCCGTTGTCAATTAATAATATGGGAATATTATTGAACTAAGACAAATGTGTGGATTGGTAGAATGTACTGTAAGGTTGAGACACCAATGTCACATGATATTCAATATTGGATAAATTGAATATAGGACTTATCCCAACCACATGATTATACTTTATGGATCATAGTCATTAAGTATATCATGAATATTTATCCTCAGACTTGAGATACCAGATAATTGCCGAGGATGTAGCTCATTTTCTGTAAGATAGTCTAACGCTGTCCGTAAAAGGTGGTTATAAGGGCTATTTTCGGAAGTGATGCGAAGTTCGAGGGTTATGCTCGTAGTCAATAAAGGATTTGTTCCTTCAACTATGTGTTGAAGTTTAATACTGCTTGGCCACTCGTAGGATTGACAAGATGTTTGCGTGCGCACGCCCAAAGGCTATCTGAATGATGTTCAGATGATTTGGTAATCTTGATCAATTATGTGTAAACGAGAAACTAATTGTTAATTATGGAATGACCTAGATCCATATCCATATTAACGCGGTATTAGCAACAAAAGGATAAGTATGATGATTATATCATCACGTGGTTTTTTCCAGGAAAACCATACTCGGATTGAGCTGGGGGCATTGGGATCTATTAAGCTAGACTAGCCCATGTCATTACTATATTAATAGTTATTCAAGTGGGAGCTGTTAGAGTTTGTGAATAAATATTAATATTAGTATGTCCGGTTTCGAACCCGAGACTCGGGATTGCACACAATACGTAAGAGTTTCAATGGTTTGAATAAATTAAATATATTTTATATTTTATTTATTCATTTCACAAAACAACACTTAACGAACGTTAGTACTTAACGGAGTTAGAGATAACGGTCGTTAAAGGACTAATAATGAAAAAGGAGAATAGAAGGATCTAGAACCTTTGTGTGGGCTTAGATTCGGCCGACCCATCCTAAGGGATGTGGGAGTCAGTTTTGTGGAGTAGGGAACAAGCCAAAGAAGGCTATAAATACAAACCTTATGTGTTTGTCATTCTCTAGCCCTAATTCCCTAACTTTCCAACTTCTTCTTCTTCTCCTCTTCTTGTAGTCGATCGGCCATCACTTCCCAAACACCTTGGGTGTGCCGAATTTACTACAACACAAGTGTTGGAATTGTTTTGTGATTAGAACCTAGCTTTTCCCATTGGAACGCTAGTATTACGTGCGTACAAGAACGAGTAACAAGCTTCCTTTAGCTTGTGTGTTATTGCCCTTGTCGATCCATATAAACCTCACATTAGGGTTTATATATTTTGTTCTTGAAGCACGTGATTCCTTGTTCTTGCTAGGAATCAAAATGTACGCTTTCTATTTAAGTTTTAGTTAATTAATTTACATGTTATCGTAGATCCAAATCCGTTGTGCATGCTTTGATGTTTATGGTTTGTGTTTATTAGTTTATAGATTTATGATTCTAATATTCCAACAGTAACTATTTATATAAAAGTTACGGGTCAACCCAATTTGTTACTTGTTTTGACACAATATCCATTCGTCTGACCAGCCAAGGTTGCCAGATCTTAGCTACATATTGTCAAGATACTTGCGATCTACATCTTACAAATCAAGATTAGGAGTTACTTTTTTTCGATCTATTATGAAGTTGATATTAACTACCTTTGATATCTATAACAATGCAGGTAGATAAAGTTTCTTTTAGTGTTAGTGTATCTTTCAAATCAAAGATTATCATCTTTCAACCATAGCACTGTGCGTACAAAATCCCGTGTCACAGTCAATTCTTGAGTTTGGAGTAATGAATAAATTACAAGAAATAGAAACCGATTAGCTAAAGCCAAACGCCCAAACCTTAAACATCTGAAAAAGAAGCTTACTGACATATCACAAAAAGTTTATGTTAAAAGGACTCCCATTTCAACTAATTTTTAAATAGCAAAAAAGATAACACATTCTCTTGCAAAGTCTTAGACCAGTTTGGATTACATTGAAGAATATAGAGAATTGTGGTCTAAAGATACATAACAACTGACTCACTCAACGTCTTGACTATTGTACACAAGACACCCTTGCAAACTCTTTTACGTCGAGTCATCTAAAAGTCCCTAAGTGACATCAAAATTCAGTTATTGTTATCAGGGACTAACTGTTAAAAGTACATCCAAACTTTCAGGGGGTGTTTCTGTCATAACAGAAACTTCCCCATCTCTAACTCTAATATTGTTTCTTGTTTTGTTATTTATGCTTGTGCAGGGACCTAAGGTGGCACTTTCTCACTCTCTTTATCTTGGAAGTATACAAGCCGCCCATTTGCCTGTTTCCTCTTATATTGCCTCCCACGCTTGTTCCTTGGTTGTTGTGTTCTCTCCTTTCCTGGAGATGTTGTCTCCTTGGTTGCTGCTTATAAAAGCCCTCCTTGGGTTAGGGCTGAAGTATCCTCTCAAGTTAATCGAAATCTACTTCTTAAAAGAGTAGTCTAGTGTTCTTGTTTGGGTCATTGTTAGACTATCAATCTAATCTTGTAATAGGTGACTGATCACTCTGATTCAGTCACCCCTTTTGGTCTTAAGCTGATTGACTCTTGTTGTGTTCAATCGTTAGCTGTAACTTGTATTGTAATCTGATCTTAATAAATTGAATCAAGGGGTAGTTGGTTGGATTCATACCCGTGTGTATTTCACCATTTTTACACTAACCAAAGGTCATCAACACGGAAGGGGAACCAGTGGCTTTTGGGTTGTTCCTTATATCATCTTCCTCTTGTTTAGTCTCTTCATCAGAATATGTGTTTATATAGCCCAATAATCTTTATCAAAATTTTTCTTTTATTCAGGGTAAAGTTCGACTAGTTAATTAATGTTGCTACTATTAGATTAGTGAAATGAATGCTTACTAGCTATTTTTTTAATGAAATCATTTGAGCATTTTGTCCCACATAGGTAAATGGGAGAAAATCTTCTGTGGTTATATACCATAGTGCATATGTGTGATAATGTGTTTAAGCTAATCTCTTATATAATAAGAGAACATACACAAAATGGAGAACTAAATCTTTGAGGACTTTTCAGTTAGATCATTGAAAGAGCTTGATTTTGACACGTAGGCAAAATAAATCATTCTTATTTGCCAATAAAAGTCAAAATTAGCTTCAATTTGGTCAAACTCGCCTAAATTTCATCCAGAAAACAAGTATGTATAAAAACACATGTGTCGATTTTGTAAAAAAACTATAAGAGCTTCAGGTATGGCAATGAGCAAGGCTCACCATGCCTACGTGGAGGCTTCGCCATGCCTCATTGCCACACCATCATGCCTCGTCGTCCTTCGCCAAACAACCCTTCGTCATGTAGACAACGAGCTAAAACCACTGCAAAAAGCCGTTTGAGTGGGACCAAAATCAATATAAACGGTTATATTAAAGGGGGTATGTTGAAGGGGGTGTGACCCAAATGAAGAGGTTGTGTTGTATGATAAGGGGGGCATGTTGAAGGGGTTGTGTTATGATGATGTGGTACCCCGCGAGGCCTAAATGAAGATTGCTTAATTGGGACTTATGCGCTTATATAAGTTTGATATATCATAACAAACTTATAAAAACCCACAAGTTTCAAAACAAACCGTAAAAAATTAAGCTCATACTTTCAGTTTGAGATATATAATTTCATGTATATTAATTTAATAATAATAATAATAATAATAATCTTTATATATAATAAATGAAAACATTTTTGAATGCCAATAGCCCCAATTCTGACGTCATAATATGACGTCATATATACACGCGTTTTGACTTCTGTCTTTTTTGCTAGCCTCAACTACCCTCATCTCTAATTTGTTATCACACTTTCTATATCATCAAGATCTATATTTACAATAATTTATTCCAGATTCAAGATCCATATCATCGAGTATATTTACAACAATTTATTCCAGATTCAAGATCTTGGTATGTATAGTTTGTATTTTTTTTTAATTTCAAATTTTATAAACCCTAATCAAATTGGGGTTTTTGCCTAAGACGCATTATATGGCTGATTTTGTTTTGTTTATTAACTGTTAGTGAAATTAGGAATTGGAGTTTTGCCTAAGACGCTTTAGAGGATGTTTTTTTGTTACTTTTGAATCTGTGTGAATATGGATCTGATTTGGCCAAAGCATTGCTCCTGCTGAGGATGTTGAAGCTCCCGCCAATCCTAAGCAAGGTGACTAAAAATCTACATATATAGCTAATATTGATTGTTCAATACCCATCTATGTCGCGTTGTGCGTTTATACATTTTGATAAAATTAGTCTTATTATGCAATGAGCATTTATTTGTGGAAGATATGTAACCCATTAATATAAATGAATTACAAAGTTGTATCTGAACCACTTGCAAACAATGCTGATGAGTTTTAATTCATTTTTGGTTTGTCATATGGCATTTAAATCAATTCTTTTTTTAAATCTTTTATTAACTATATGTTTGGGTATATACAGTTGCCGAAAGTTTCCCTTTCCCTGTGCTGGATAATCATATTCCTGTTGAAGTTGCCGTAACAACAGAAGAGCCTCAAGCGGAAGTAGTGAGTAATCTTCCAGAGAAAGTTGTAGAGGCTGTTGAAGAGGAAGAACCAGTACCTGAAGTTGTTGATGAAGTACCGGAGGCTTCACAGCAGGTTGTTGAGTCCAACACCAAAATTGAGGAAGTGCCAAAGAAATCATATGCTTCTATTGTAAGTGGTCTTTGAGCAATTGTTTGTGCTTTTGATTTGCAGCCTCTTATGTTTTTGTACCAATTTTGATTTAGGAATGTTTTGGTTAAGCACATATTTTTTTCTTTGAGGCCATGCGTGTGTCAAGTTAGTTGATGGTATTATATCCTTCTTGGAATCTGGACGGATGTTCTTCATGCTTATCTGCAAAATTGATTCCAGCTATAAAACTGAATCGTGTTGGTTGAAATCACTACCAGTTTTCGGTGTTAGGTTTTAAAAGTGGTTTCGGGATCCCCAATTTTTTAGAAGTTTAGTTTTGGGTCGGGGACATTGAATAGTTTGAGTAAGTAACTAATTACATATTGGTGTTCTCAAACGGTGTAAAGGTTCTTTGTCACCCAGTTTTCTTTTCTGGATCTGGTATAAACAAAACCAAAAACATGTTATGAACCTTTAAAGTTTTGTTTGTGGTGTGAATGAAATGGATGAATATTTAAATGGTCTTCTCATACCATATTCTCACTCTTGTAAAACTTGAATTACCGTCGTTTTAACTATCTTTAAAATAATAAAACTCCAGGTCCGAAACGGAGCCAGAAAGATATTTCAATTGGTTTACTTATTGGCTGGTTTCACTTTCATAAGTTTTTATGTTTGGTTCTAATTCTGGTTTGGTGCTGTGTGGTCCCATCCCGCAGAATAGAGATGATGGTCATAAGAATAATGGCTTTCCCTTACTGTAATTTCTGATATGTATGATTATTATTGAAGGTACTTGCCATGAAGAAGAATGATGTCCCTTTCTCAACCCAGTACCCGCTCCAAGGAAAGTTTAACTAAGGAAACAAGAGCAACAGGTGAACAATGTCCCACCAACTGCATCAGCCATTGAAGCTGCAGCATCTAATGTTGATGCTGTTGAAAATGGTATTCATGAGGAAGAAGGTATGCTTACTTTCATTAATATCCTATACATTTGTCATACTATCAACCTGTTAAAAAATTTGTTGCATCTAAGGCTGCTATTCAGGTTAACCCAACACGAATAAGGGTTATTCAATTTCTGGAGAAGAAAATCCTCACTCGATATAAAGCATCCAATGAACGAAACGAAACGAAACCGATAAAGCATCCAATGAACGGTTGTCCAAGCTGGAAAACGATATAAAAGCTTATAAAGAAAAGCAAAAAAAATTTAATGAGCAATGGGAGCGTTTAAAATCATTGATAAGTCGAATACGGTCAATCAAGGAGGAGGTAATTTACATAAATTTCCTAAAGTATTACATAATATGTTTTGGTTTATTTGTTCATTATTTTTCTTTTTCTGAAAGATCAATAGGGTAAACCAAGAAATGGAAGCTGTTGAACGTGATTATGATATGAATCTTTATTGCGTGAGGAAGTTACAGATATCGACATTGCTGAAGTTGTAAGCAAATGGACTGGAATACCCTTATCAAATCTTTAGCAGTCCGAGAGAGATAAGCTTGTGTCACTGGAAAACGTTCTCCATAAAAGAGTTGTTGGTTAGGATATGGCGGTCAAATCTGTTGCTGATGCAATAAGACGGTCAAGGGCTGGTTTATCTGATCCAAACAAACCTATAGCAAGCTTCATGTTTATGGGTCCCACTGGTGTTGGTAAAACCGAGCTTGCAAATTAGCTTCTTACCTCTTCAACCTTGAGAATGCACTTGTCAGAACCGATATGAGTGAATACATGGAAAAGATCGCAGTCTCACTATTAATGGGTGCGCCACCTGGCTATGTCGGCTATGAAGAAGGTGGTCAACTTACTGAAGCCGTGCGCAGAAGACCATACTCAGTTGATCTCTTTGATGAAATTGAGAAGGCACACCCTGATGTTTTCAACATTCTGTTACAGCTGCTGGATGATGGAAGAATTACCGATTCACAAGGAAGGACAGTTAGTTTTACTAATTCAGTTGTTATCATGACATCTAATATTGGGTCTTATTACATACTCAAAACTCTTCAAAGTACACATGATAGCAAAGATGCGGTTTATAATTTGATGAAGAAGCAGGTTGTTGAATTGGCTAGACAAACTTTTAGGTACTCGAAACTCTTCAAAGTACTCATGATAGCAAAGATGCGGTTTATAATTTAATGAAGAAGCAGGTTGTTGAATTGGCTAGACAAACTTTTAGGCCAGAACTTATGAACCGGATTGATGAGTATATTGTTTTCCATCCACTTGACGCGACACAAATCAGACATATTGCTGAAATCCAGGTACAATCTCCTATTTTATTTTAAATGGTCTCAAAGTCGCTAATTTTGTACTCATTTTTTCTGAACTTTTTGGTACAGATTTTGCAATGACAAATCACATGATATATTCACAAAATTGAGCTTAGCTTGAGCCGATACATATTTTGAGTAAATGTCGTTCCATGGCCAACAAATGTAGCAAGTGATTCAGGGAGAGTGAGTATCTTCATGCTATGCAAATAAGTTGAAGTATATTATTTCTTGCAGATCTGTGTTGTTCTCTATTCTGGAGATGCTACAGAGGAAGGAAAACTTCTCCTACTGAAGGAACAGTTTTTCCTGTGCAGCGCATCACTACATGTTGTTTGCCAATCTTCTCATCCTGTATTTGTTATACCATTCGAAAGTATAAGCTGAAGTTAATATTCTTATTTTTGAATCTTTTCAGGACATTATTGCCAGATTTAAGGAAAGAAAAGATGGAACAGGACAATTATTTGTCATTTTTGTATATGCCATTTTATTTGTCAAAAGTGGGAATATTTTGTTTCTATTGTGCTGTGAAAATGGCAGTTTGGTTGATTTTGCTGTCAAAACAAGATAGTTTAGTTGTTTTTTAATATGGCTTTGTTTTACTTCCAATACAATATTTTTTATTGCCACCCGCGAAACCCGCGGGTCTATAGTCTAGTAATAATAATAATTATAATTATAAATTACAACAACAGTTGTTTTACAAAAAATAAAATTAAAAGTTTAGGAGGTATTAAAAACATATGAAAATTGACAAGTTTATTTAAGGCCATATAATTGGTAACTTCAAGATCTAGGGTTTCCAATCAATTTGGGGGTTTCTGAAATTGGTAACTTCCCGGTGTGTACCTTGGTTGGCTTAACATTTCTGTTGGGTTAATTGCTGATTGGATCGAAGTATTGAAGAAATTAGGGTTGTGTTCTTGCAACCCTAATTTTTCTGATTTGGGCGTTTTTGACTCCAGTGGTTTCAGACGTTTATTGGGACCTTTTGCCTCATTATTGTGAGGCCTTTTTCCGCTATCCCCTCTCCAAAAGCACTGTAAGCTCTTTTTCTCCTTTAAGATTAACAAGACTTTAGTTTTCTGGGTGCAAACGGGTTCGGCTAACATCTTGACCCTCCATCTTGAATGGTGTGGATACCTACTCTGGCCAACCCCAGTCCAAAGACTGAGTCTTTGTTATATCTTGGGTGTGAGTTTCTTCTCTTTGCTTAATTTGAAGTTTCTTTTGTTATTTGCTTGCTTACTTGCTTGCTGTTTGCATCCTTGCTTGCTTTTCTGCTTGCTATTTGTCTGGTTTATCTGCTCTGTTTCTGTGCTCTTTTATGGCTGCCACTAAAGATGACCTCATTAGTGGTCTTGACCTAAGTAATCCTTTGCACCTTCATTCTAGTGACATCAGTACTAGCTCTATTGTGTCCATTAAACTCACTAGGACAGAAAACTATAGGGTTTGGTCCACTGCTATGACCCTTGCTATTAACACTAGAAATAAAATAGGCTTTATCAATGGAGAATGTCTTAAGGAGACTTATGTCAGTAGTAATAATCTGTCTAAACAATGGGATAGATGTAACTCTATTGTGCTATCTTGGATTTTGAACTCTGTGTCTGAAGACTTGTATCTTGGTCAAATATTCTCTGATAATGCTGCTGAGGTGTGGTCTGAACTTAAAGAAACATATGATAAACTTGATGGCTCCATTATTCTGAGCCTTATGCAAAAGATTAATAACTTTAAACAAGGGGACCTTTCTGTCTCTGAGTACTATCACAGACTAAACTCTCTATGGAGAGAATTTGACATTATGACCAAATTGCCTAAATGTACTTGTTCTGCTAGAGAAGATGTGTTAAAACATAATAATCTCATGAAACTCATGCAATTTCTCACTGGTCTTAATGAAATGTATCAACCTATCAGGAGCAACATTCTCTCCAGAGAATCACTCCCTGATGTTAAAGACGCTTTTGTGGTTGTCTCCAGAAAAGAGTCTCACAGAGGCTATGCCTCTTCCTCCTCTGGTTCTGAGTCTAAAAGTCAAATTGCTAGCTTTGTCTCTAAAACTAACTGGCCTAGTAATGGGAATAAGAGAACTGATAACAAAAAAGGCTTTGTTGCTGACAACAAGCAATCTGAGAATGATAATAGCAACAACAACACCTGTACTCACTGTGGCAAATCTGGCCACTCCAGTGAAAAATGCTTTGAGGTCATTGGGTATCCCACCTGGCATCCCCGCTATAAGAAATCTTCTTATAGAGCTAACTCTAACTCTGTGCCTTCATCTGTGGAAAATGAACCCAGTCCTATGACCTTTACCAATGATCAAATGATGAAACTCATGTGTCTTATCAAAGACATGCCATCCAACAATGTGCAGGCCAATCTTTCAGGTATGGCCAATTTTTTGAATAATAACATCTTCTTCAATGTTAATTTCCACAAGTTTTATAACAACAACACCTCTGCACATAAAGTCAGCTTTTGGGTGGATCATTGATTCAGGGGCCAATCAACACATGACTGTTAATACTTTAAACATGTTCAATATTACTGACATATCTGATCTAAATCTTACTGTGGGACATCCCAATGGT
The DNA here is from genome assembly GCA_021014915.2 of Artemisia tridentata subsp. tridentata. Taxonomy (NCBI): domain Eukaryota; kingdom Viridiplantae; phylum Streptophyta; class Magnoliopsida; order Asterales; family Asteraceae; genus Artemisia; species Artemisia tridentata. The sequence continues at coordinate 124,536,056 of CP139505.1, read as the reverse complement.
ACTCTAGCTAAAATCATGTATATTGGTAACCTTAAACTGTCTGCTAATGTAATCCTGTATGATGTGCTTGTTGTCCCTGAATACAGAGTCAGTCTTTTATCTGTTCATAAACTTATAAAGGATAGTAGAATGCTTGTTGGTTTTGATGAATCTAAATGTTATATTCAGGACATAACTCAAAACAAACTCATGGGGACTGGGAGTGAAAATGATGGCCTGTATTTGTTTGATTCCCCCTCTTGTGTTACTGTGGTAGGTAATTTTTCTGTTACTTGTCATGTCTCTAAATCTTTATGGCATAACAGGCTTGGTCATCCCTCTGACCAAGCTGTCAGCCTTCTTCAACCTGAACTTAAGTTCACTAAAGGGTCTCTTGTGTCTCCCTGTGACATCTGTCACAAGGCCAAACAGACCAGAGAATCATTCCCCCTAAGTGATCATAAGAGCTCTTCCATTGGTGATCTTGTGCACATAGACCTTTGGGGGCCTTACAAGGTTACTAGCAGAGATGGTTTTAGATACTTTCTGACCATTGTTGATGACTATACCAGGGCTGTGTGGGTTTATATGGTTAAAACTAAAGATGAAGTGTATAATCTGTTTGTTAGCTATCTCAATCTGATTCACAATCAGTTTAAAAGCAGCATCAAAACTGTGAGATCTGACAATGGGACTGAATTTGTTAATAACCAAATGAGTAATCTCTTTGTCACCCTTGGTATTATCCACCAAACTTCCTGTGCTTACACCCCTCAGCAAAATGGGATTGCTGAAAGAAAGCACAGGCATCTGCTTAATGTAGCTAGGAGTCTGCTGTTTCAAAGTGGTCTTCCTCTAAGTATGTGGCCTGAATGCATCATAACTGCTGCCTACTTGATTAACAGGTTGCCGTCTTCTGTTCTGAGTGGGAAATCTCCATTTGAGCTTGTTTACGGTCAGAAACCTAGGCTCTCTCATTTGAGAAGCTTTGGTTGCTTATGTTTCTCTTTTGTTCTTAATAATTCAGATAAATTTTCTGCCAGGTCTGAAAAATGTGTTCTAATTGGTTTCTCTGGTACTAAAAAGGCTTACAAGGTTTATGGAATTGACTCTAAACTGGTTTTCTACTCTAGAGATGTTCAATTCTATGAGACTATTTTTCCCTTTAAAATGAAGTCTCAAGTACAAACTGATAAGAACTTTACTTCAAATGATCTGAATTTTTTTGATGAAGAGCAAACTGACCACAATCCCAATGATGAACAGAGGGGGATAATTATTACACCCAATGATGATGGTGGTGCCCCTTCATGCCCTAGAGGTACAAATACCTCTATTGATGGTGAGACTGTTGGCACCGCAACATCTATGGGTGAAAACTCTCTACCTGAGGGAAATGTCCCTTCCATTTCTGACAATGCTCCTCTTAATCCCACTCACAACATAAGTCCTGAGCAGCCTGCCCTTAGGAGATCCTCTAGAAACACTAAGACTCCTGCTAGATATAATGACTTTGTGGTTAATAGTAGTGTCAGATATGGTCTTGAAAAGTATGTGTGTTACTCTAATCTAAGTCCTGTTAATTATTGTTTCTCTACTACCTTAAATAAGTCTGTTGAACCCTCTTCCTATGATGAGGCTGCTAAAAACATTAACTGGGTTCAAGCCATGAACAATGAAATAACTGCGTTAAAAGAGAACAATACTTGGAATGAATGTGATCTTCCTAAAGGAAGAAAACCTGTTGGTAGCAAATGGTTATGGAAACTTAAATATAAATCCACAGGTGAAATTGACAAATACAAAGCCAGGCTTATTGCCAAGGGCTTCAGTCAGAAGGAGCGATTTGATTATAATGAAATTTTTAGTCCCGTAGTTAAAATGTCTACTGTGCGATGCTTGATTACTGTTGCTATGTGTAATAATTGGAGTCTGTTCCAGTTAGATGTCAATAATGCTTTTCTGTATGGTGACTTAACTGAGGATATTTACATGACTCTCCCCCAGGCTTTGATAATCATAAGTCTAAAGTTGTGAAACTAAACAAGTCTCTCTATGGCCTTAAACAAGCCCCTAGGCAATGGAATGCCAAATTAACTCTTATTCTCAATGAACATGGTTTTGTGCAATCTAAATATGACTACTCTTTGTTCACTAAGAAATCTGGGGATGTGTTTTTAGTTCTTCTTGTTTATGTTGATGATATTGTCATTACAGGCAATAATGTTGATGAAATTGAGAAATTCAAAGTGTTTTTAAAAACCAAATTCCAAATCAAAGACTTAGGAAAGTTAAAATACTTCCTAGGCATTGAAATCTTGGAAAACAGTAAAGGTGTATGCCTTAGTCAAAGGAAATACTGCTTAGACCTTTTACATGAATATGGTCTGCTAGCAGCCAAACCTGTTGACACACCCTTACCTGAAAATACCACCCTTAACCACATTGAATGTGCTGATGATAAATCTTTGAAAAACATTGGGAATTATCAAAAGTTGGTAGGCAAGTTAATTTACTTAACTCATACTAGGCCAGATATTTCCTATGCTATTCATTGTCTGAGTCAGTACATGCATGCCCCTCTTGAATCTCATTTAGATGCTGCTTTAAGGGTGTTAAGGTATTTGAAATGGTCCCCTGGCAATGGGGTGCAAATTAACAAAAGTGAGAACCTTAAGCTTAAAGCTTATGCTGATTCTGACTGGGCCAGATGCCCTGTGACCAGGAAATCTGTCTCTGGTTACTGTGTACTTTTGGGTGACTCTTTGGTCACTTGGAAAAGCAAAAAGCAATCCACCCTCTCTAAATCTTCTGCTGAGGCAGAATACAGGAGCATGGCATCCTGTACTTGTGAAGTGATCTGGTTGAATAACTTGCTGGGAGATATGGGAGTTAAAATCTCCTTACCAGTGGTTATGTACTGTGACAATAGCTCTGCTATTCAAATTGCTGGAAACCCTGTGTTCCATGAAAAAACTAAGCATTTTGAAATAGATGTGCATCTTGTGAGAGAAAAAGTTTCTGCAGGTATAATTAAAACTGAGAAGATACACACTTCTCAGCAAACTGCTGATATCCTGACTAAAGCTCTTGGCAGCAAAAGCCATGTGTACTTGTGTGATAAGTTGGGAATGTTGGACATGTTTAGTGTGCAAGTTTGAGGGAGGGTGTTAAAAGTACATCCAAACTTTCAGGGGGTGTTTCTGTCATAACAGAAACTTCCCCATCTCTAACTCTAATATTGTTTCTTGTTTTGTTATTTATGCTTGTGCAGGGACCTAAGGTGGCACTTTCTCACTCTCTTTATCTTGGAAGTATACAAGCCGCCCATTTGCCTGTTTCCTCTCATATTGCCTCCCACGCTTGTTCCTTGGTTGTTGTGTTCTCTCCTTTCCTGGAGATGTTGTCTCCTTGGTTGCTGCTTATAAAAGCCCTCCTTGGGTTAGGGCTGAAGTATCCTCTCAAGTTAATCGAAATCTACTTCTTAAAAGAGTAGTCTAGTGTTCTTGTTTGGGTCATTGTTAGACTATCAATCTAATCTTGTAATAGGTGACTGATCACTCTGATTCAGTCACCCCTTTTGGTCTTAAGCTGATTGACTCTTGTTGTGTTCAATCGTTAGCTGTAACTTGTATTGTAATCTGATCTTAATAAATTGAATCAAGGGGTAGTTGGTTGGATTCATACCCGTGTGTATTTCACCATTTTTACACTAACCAAAGGTCATCAACACGGAAGGGGAACCAGTGGCTTTTGGGTTGTTCCTTATATCATCTTCCTCTTGTTTAGTCTCTTCATCAGAATATGTGTTTATATAGCCCAATAATCTTTATCAAAATTTTTCTTTTATTCAGGGTAAAGTTCGACTAGTTAATTAATGTTGCTACTATTAGATTAGTGAAATGAATGCTTACTAGCTATTTTTTTAATGAAATCATTTGAGCATTTTGTCCCACATAGGTAAATGGGAGAAAATCTTCTGTGGTTATATACCATAGTGCATATGTGTGATAATGTGTTTAAGCTAATCTCTTATATAATAAGAGAACATACACAAAATGGAGAACTAAATCTTTGAGGACTTTTCAGTTAGATCATTGAAAGAGCTTGATTTTGACACGTAGGCAAAATAAATCATTCTTATTTGCCAATAAAAGTCAAAATTAGCTTCAATTTGGTCAAACTCGCCTAAATTTCATCCAGAAAACAAGTATGTATAAAAACACATGTGTCGATTTTGTAAAAAAACTATAAGAGCTTCAGGTATGGCAATGAGCAAGGCTCACCATGCCTACGTGGAGGCTTCGCCATGCCTCATTGCCACACCATCATGCCTCGTCGTCCTTCGCCAAACAACCCTTCGTCATGTAGACAACGAGCTAAAACCACTGCAAAAAGCCGTTTGAGTGGGACCAAAATCAATATAAACGGTTATATTAAAGGGGGTATGTTGAAGGGGGTGTGACCCAAATGAAGAGGTTGTGTTGTATGATAAGGGGGGCATGTTGAAGGGGTTGTGTTATGATGATGTGGTACCCCGCGAGGCCTAAATGAAGATTGCTTAATTGGGACTTATGCGCTTATATAAGTTTGATATATCATAACAAACTTATAAAAACCCACAAGTTTCAAAACAAACCGTAAAAAATTAAGCTCATACTTTCAGTTTGAGATATATAATTTCATGTATATTAACGTTTTAATAATAATAATAATAATAATAATAATAATAATAATAATAATAATAATAATAAATTACAACAACAGTTGTTTTACAAAAAATAAAATTAAAAGTTTAGGAGGTATTAAAAACATATGAAAATTGACCAGTTTATTTAAGGCCATATAATTTAATTAAAATTTAACTATAGTGTTATTAATTACCTTTTACTTTTTAGAGCCATCGAACAAGTCAGGTATCGAACAAGTCAGTGAAAACTCAAATACTATACATGCCATCGAACACCCCAAAGTTTCCAAGCACAAAATGTGGGTATTTAACATAAGTCGAAAACAGATACACTAATAAATTGATAAATGCTTTTAAGCGAGTATTGTTTTATCATCTTACATTATCTTACCACTCATACAAAAATATGACATATGTCATGTACTAATTCCATCTCTTAATATAGTTGAATGATTATTCCAATTGTTAAAAAATGATACTCCATCCGTTCTAAAATAGTTGTCTTCCGACAAAAATTACACAATTTAAGAAAATCATAATTATTACTACTTTATCTCTTTTACCTTTTTAATTAATTATAGTTATACCTTTAACTAATTAATTAATGTTTTTCTTAAAATTTGTAATATTAATTTCAACTAACGGTAATATGGTAAATTCGATCAAACTTCCTTATCTATCTCTATTGCTTATAAAACAAATTTATCAATTATTGAAAATACAATTTAAAATAATTAACTTACATCTATACAATATATAGAGCACAAATTAAAAATGATAACAACATCTACCATTAATTTAATAGTTTAAATATTGTTTAATCCTTAAGCTTTAATAGTTTTTGTTTTTAACTAATAAATTTTGTTTCTCGCAATGACTATAAATTAAACCCGCAATGTCACAACAAAACCATAAGTTTCCAAGTATAATTATTTGTTGTTATACACCGTCGCTTTTCGCAAGTATATTGAACTATAATAATAAAACATGGAGTTAATTTCATAAATCATCCCTGTGGTCTGCTGGGTTTAACGCGTTTAGTCCCTACACTTTTTTTTAACGGATCCAGTCCCTGTGGTTGCGACCCATAACGGGTTTGGTCCCTGAGACTAACTGTCGTTAGTTTTTTCCGTTAGCTAACGACCGTTTTCAACAAACATTTGCATCGTTAGTCTTTTATACTAACGTCAGTTTATACTTAACTCAATTTTTTTTCCTAAAAAATTAAAAAAATTATAAAAAAAATGGTTTTCTTATAATTTTTTTTCTAAATATCTTTAAAATTTATACACTATTTTATACACGTTTTAATACACACATTTTTATACACACATTTTTTATACACACGTTTTTATATACATGTTTTTATACACGTTTTTATACATACGTTTTTATACACGTTTTTATACACATATTTTTATACACGTTTTTATACACATGTTTTTCATACACATGTTTTTATACACGTTTTTATACACATATTTTTATACACATATTTTTATACACGTTTTTATACACATGTTTTTTTATAAACATGTTTTTATACACACGTTTTTATACACACATTTATACGCATATTTATACACACATTTTTATACACACATTTTAATACACACGTGTGTATAAAAACGTGTACAAAAATGTGTGTATAAATGTGTGTATAAAATGTGCCCATAAATGTGCGTATAGATGTGTGTATAAAAACGTGTGTATAAAAGTATGTGTATAAAAACATGTGTATAAAAAATATGTGTATAAATATGTGTATAAAAATGTGTATAAAAATGTGTGTATAAAAACGTGTATAAAAACGTGTATATAAAAGCGTGTATAAAAACATGTATATAAAAACGTGTGTATAAAAATTGTGTGTATAAAAATGTGTGCATGAAAACGTGTATAAAAAACGTGTATAAATTTTAAAGTTATTTAAGAAAAAAAAAAAATATAAGAAAACCATTTTTTTTATTTATTTTTTAAATTTTTTTAGAAGAAGAAAAAGAAAAAAGAAAAAATGAGTTAAGTATAAACGGTCGTTAGTATAAAGGACTAACGGTACAAAATTTTGTTGCAAATGGTCGTTAGCTAACGGAAAAAACTAACGAAAGTTAGTTTCAGGGACCAAACCCGTTATGAGTCGCAACCACAAAGACTGGATCCGTTAAAAAAAAAATAATGACTAAACCCGTGTAAGATCCTGTGAAAAACCCTTGTAATCAATCTTAACGATTAATGATAATCTCGTATTACTGTTTCCTAACGCCCATTTTTTTGCTAGAAATTTAAACTTTTCGTTATTATTATTAATAGCAATGCATTATATATATATATATATATATATATATATATATATATATATATATATATATATATATATATATATTAAACACACCGACACTAGAGATAATCTCTCCTACGCAACAACACATTTTTACGATCAATATCACGAGACAATAATCACAACAAGAATTAACATGTGTATAACACATTCAATACAAAACCATTTCTCACCAACAATATTTAACCAAAATCTAAGTACAACACTTAATATAATTCTATCCTAAACTAAGACCAACCGGACCCTTAATAGTTCGGCCCACATACTCAACATAGTCCACCGAATCCCACACCAACCCAACTGAAAATTTCACAGCCCACCATCACCACGACATCAAGACTATTTCATTAGCCCACCTTCATTTTTTTTCTTTCTTGCTTTGCTCTTAACACCCGCTCGTTACCCACTTTCCAAAAACCCGACATTATTATTAATATCAAGCACGACTTTCGATTATTATTACACATTCAAAAGCACCACTTAACTAACTGCTGTGACACAAAAACCCAACTAGAGATATCAAGTAATAGCACCATGATGAAACTTGTTTTGGTTGTCCCCATTTCGAACCAAGCATATCACTAAAGACCTCGACACAAAACGTTATCATACTACAACAATTTCCCACAACCTACTAATTATATTACCAAGTAAATATGATACTCCATATGCAAAATAAACAAGAAACATGAATTGTAGCTAAGCCACTCAAACTTGTGATAATATGAGAACCGAATGAAACAAGAAACCTACAAGAACTAGCAGCCAAAATCACAACTACTCACACACGTTTCACACTTAAACTAGCATATTATCATACAAGTGTCCCCTATACACAGTGCTCCCAATCATTTGGTCAAATAGTCAATGCACAAGTGAGATATTTTGCTTATATAAACTCTTTCATTCGATCCAATCTCATCCTTACAATCCTATCATTGTCTTTCAACATCAATACATTCCTTAAACACCACAAGTAAACTTTCTGTCGAGCATTTTGGAAGCAAAGTATTGGGAGTCAAAGCCTATAAGCCATTTCGAATTTCACTGCTCTTCTTGTGTCCAACTCGAACAACCAACTTCACTTCACCACCTTTAGGAAGGCACTGTAAGTACTTATAACCTTGCTTTTATTTCCATAAACCCACTCCTATCATGCACGTCTCATTTTCTTGTCAAGGGTAGTACGCATGCATCAATTCCCATTCGAACAAGTAACTAGTACGTGTTAGGCATGCACAAGCATATAGTATCCTGGTTTATTTAATATCACATGCATATAGCCTCACTGTGATGGCTGAGGAAACACAACCCACACCGACTTCACCATAGGAGCTACGTAACACACCACTGTTTTAATACTCACGAATAGACCATCAAGTCATGCATCATCAAATGACATTCATATCGCATTAAATCAACTCGAACGCATTAAGTTACATGCATTATTTTTACTCGAACTTAAACTAAGACACTTGGGTCCAACCGGTTAACAAAAGATAGAGAAAACATGTCAGACCTTAACTCGTTCGAACCACCCATGTCACGTTAACATATGACCACTTCATGTATATTACACTAATTCAACCCGAACACAAATAATAACCCCCACGCCAAACCAGTTGAAAAGAGATAGAAAGATATCCAAAATTTTACTAGTTAAAACTCACTCGAACTAACCACTTCACGTTTAATTTAATGCGAAACATTACATGCAAAACATAAATATTTTTGCACTTCTCAATAGTTCACATGGCGAACTAAATATTTCGTATTCTAAGATCCCACTCACAATGTCATATCGACACTTTAAATAAACCCTTTTTAATGCTACTCGACTAATGCAAAACACTTAGAAAATTTCATGGTACATTTCACAAACTTACTTCATTCGACCAGGCTAAAAACTACTATTATATTTTCGAAATCTTGTATATAACATATCTAAATTATTACATCACTCGATAACCCACCTAGCAAACTATATTTTTCATGTTCTAAATTCGACCCCATAAGCTTGTTATCACGCTCAAAACATTTCATTTTGATCGACCATCACTAGTAACTAGCAAACGATTTCAGAAATTCTATATAAACCTTCGGTTGGGCCAAAATCAAGCCCAACAAGAGTTTTCGATAGCAAGGTCCAACAGGCCCGTATAATATATTTTTAGAATCATAAAAATAGCCCAAATCTAAGCCCAAAACAGTTTGCACGCCCTCGCCTCTAAAACTCTTAACGGGCCATGTTCCAAAGCGTTAAATGGCCCAATAATGCAAAAATAACTTACTTTCTGAAATAATAAATTGAAATAAGTTAAAATAAACTTAATAAAGTTATAAAAATTTTCAGAATATTTTTCCCGTCATTTTTATACAAAAAGGACTAAAAATGTAACGCGACTTAACCGAAAAGGACTAAAACTGCCAAACCTGGAAACTAAGGGACTGAAGCTGTGAAAACAGTTGTAAAGGACTTAATTTGACATACCATTGAACTCCAAGCCTTATATGGACTTATGGACAATTATTGGACTATGGACTGGACAAGGACTAACGACGTAACGCAAACCACGGTTAGGGTAGAAAATGTAAAATCTGGAAAGAACAAGGACCAACTGTTATAACTTGTCATTCTTATCTTCTTTTTCATTTTTGCACCACATCTTTACTTCATATGCATATTCGCATGATATTTGCATATTAGTATTAGCGATAGAAATATTTCATGATTATATTTCATTTACTCTGGGAAGATGTGATCTTACGAGAGTACGAGCACCATAAGCATATAACATCTTCATTCTCAACGATTAGATCGTTGAATATCATTAGTTAATCATCATCCACCATTCATACACACACACCACTAGAAACTAGTCAGATTCTCAGTTATTTATATATTTACCAGGTTCTATATCGAAGTTGTTATAATCACCTCTGAATTTATTTTCATCATCACCAGTAACGCTTAAGGTGAGTCATGGCCTCACTTTTTAAACTCTTTATACTTTTTAAACTCCGTGAGGGGGATACATGCTATAAACTGATCACAAGTATTTTTCTGTATGCTACCTGACTTGATATATGCCTAAGTACACCATATTGCCATAAGACCCTTTATCATGAGCCATTAATCACTGCGGTGAACGCGAATATAATGAATAGATCTATTAGAGGACTGACAACCTATCCCACTAATACTAGGACGGAATGCTTTTTGCTAGTCGTATTAGTCGCGATGCATTATATTTGAGAAAAATAAGAATTGGCAAATCACCTATTACACGAGGGCAAAACCTTCATCATTAATTTGATGATCACCTCCGTTTATGCGGTACTTTGTTAACGTTTGCGTGTCATGAGACTTAGGGCAATATATGAACTGCGATATCAATTTCTAAACCGATTGTATCTCCAAATACAATCTTACTTGTGAATCGAACTGATATTTAAATTACAAACTCCATGATTTCACTCAACATTATGTTGACTTTTAAGCATGTATCTCAGGGAACTAGAGGAGCACGGCAAGGCATGGAGCAAGCATACCCTATCATAAATAAATGGTGTAAAATAAAGTTGTAATTCAGTTAAATTGATGTTTCCTTGGAGAAACCTTAGCACTCTGATGTAACGCTTTATAACTGAATTTGTATTATGGACCTATGTAAATTAAAAATGCCGTCTTAGGCTGTTTTCTTATGATTTTGTTTTCGATCCTCACCGTAACACCCAAATAAATTTTCCGCTGCTATGTTTAAAATTTGGGGGTGTTACAACCCGTTAAACCTAACAGATCACAGGGACCATTTATGAAATTAACTCTAAAACTCGCGACAAATTCCCTTGTGACGAGACCCCCTTGG